>VWZO01003433.1:151121-188081 GCA_013396975.1 Bucco capensis
GTTTTTCACCCAGAGGGTGGTGGAGCATTGGAACAGGCTCCCCAGGGAGGTGGTCATAGCTCCAAATCTTGTGGAGTTTAAGAGATGCTTGGACAATGCCCTTAGTCACCTTGTGTGATCTTAGAGTTTTTGTCCTGTGCCTAATGGGAGTTGGACTTGATGATCCTTGTGGGTCCCTTCTAGCTTGGATTGTTCTATGATTCTATGAAACTACTCTGAAATGTGTGTTGAATATTAAAACTGCATTTGCACAAACTGGTTTTTAAAAAAAAAACAACTTTCAGGTGTGCAAAGTTAGTTTTGATTGGTTTTATAAGCATGAAGGGAACCATGATTTTTGCCAGGTAGTAATCTGGTATCGTGGTAATTTTTGTCCAGAGGCCTGTGTTTTGTCAACCTGCATGATTTCAAAGATTCCAGGATGCAGAATTTGTGATGAAAGTTCATAAGCTAGAATTTCCTTCTGCCTCTTTATTCTGTGTGTTAATAGCTCATTCTCCCTCTGAGTCTGGTTAATCTCTGTTTTTTAATCTGTGTGTTCTAGATATTTCTGCATACATAGCCACCAGGCTTTGGGAGTATGTTGGCATAGTTCAGTGTGTTTATAGTCCCAGATACCTGCCAGAAGAATTTCTAGAGATGTCTCTAGTTAAGCTGTCTAAATTCACTGTACAGCAGATGGCACTGGAAGAGCACATCAGTGGGAGACTTCAGTGATCACATAATTTGTACAAAATATTAGTGAAGTTGTTGCAATGCTGAGGGTTGTGAAGAAATTGAGTAGCTCACTTTGGTGTATTCCAGAAAGGGGTTAGATGCTGGGCCCTTCTGCTTCTAGATATAGACAGTGGAAAATTCTACACTCACAAGTAAAGAGTGTATCATATAGAGTTGTTCATCCTGTACATGTTAACATGCACTATGGAATTTCTGATATTCTTTATTTATGTGCAAAGAAAGAAGAGTATCTGTATCAATTAGGGTATTTCACTTCAGGGTATACTTACTTTCTCCTGTCTTGGATAAAATATGTGTAAGAGATCCCATAAAGTAGAGTGGTTCTCATATGGAAGACTGTAGAGGCTTGCTCTGATCTGTGGATGTGTTCAGTTTACTTTGGAGAGCTTTGACCTGGACTATCGTTCGCTAGATTTTTATCATCTTTTCCTGGATGAATGAGTGCAACTTCTGGATATATGCATGCTGTTTATGTAATCTACAGTTGATCTTCAAACCTATATTATTTTTTATATGAAATTTTATAATGATTCAAGTAATGAATCATACATTTGGACATAGATTTTGCTTGAGGAAGATCTTGGCTACTAAGGTAGGCTGACAGATATAAAATACTACTTTGCTTAAGCAGGCTCAGTGGTCACTTTCAAAGTTAAAACAAAACACCCCACCCCCCAAAAAAAAAACCCCGCATACAAACCCAACCAAGTTCTCTGTACACTGTCATAGAGATTAATCTGTGAGATTATTTTTGGATACTGGATTTTCTTCTGTAAGAATCCACAATTTGATAAAGAATGACCAGTATGAGATAAACTCTTCTTTCAAATGACTTGTTTAGTCTTTTAGTTATAGAGAAATTGAAGAAATACTGTTAATTCAGCCAAATTTTAGATGACTAACCCTTTTGAGACACACCAATAAAAAAAATTGGGAGATTGAGACAGTTTGGGGCTCTGTACACCTTCTCTCCCCAATCAGCAATGTGGTAATGTTCTTTTGCTTTGTGCCTAGGTTATAAGGCCAATGTTTTTTTGTTTTGTGCTTGCTCTTTTAGGGTTAGGAATTGCAAACAGTATGATGTACTTCCCACAAGGATGAGGGAACATACCTGGTAAAGTGGAAATAGTATCAGCTTACACATGTCAATCAGAAGTAGTGGGAGAACATTGTGAATTTCACAAATGGAGCAAATGTGAGGGTTTTCTTGCTTCTGGTACTACATACACAAAGGCACAGTTAAATTTATCAAATGAACAAACACTGACTTCATCAGTTTAGGGGCAGCATAGAATGCTGAAGTTAGATTTTTCACTGATTTTGTAGGTTCATTTAGTTACATATGATGAAAAGAGTACTGTATATTAGTAAGATGGCAAAATCCAAATGTTTAAGAATAGAAGGTCAGCAAGGTGTTTCAAATCTACTTTTAATTTACATGTACATCTCCCTTTATCTGTATCAGTAGGTTTTTCTTAATTCTTATGCTTTGTCAGTTACTCTGATAACGCCAAGTTTCAGGCATGTAAACCCTACTAAATATATGCTACTCCTGTTTATATTTTAATACTTCTGTGTATTCCAATTATTCCAAACATATGGAGCTCATATTAAATATCAGTATTTTAAAATATGAAAATTTACAGTTATGCATGTACCTGTCATAAGTAAAGGAAAATAAAAGTAGTTTCTTAACCTTTGAAAATGCATATTTCAGGATCATTTTCAAATTGTGTAAGTGGAATACACTTTTTTTAACTCTTGGTACCACAGGAGTCATATTAAAAGTGAAAAATAAGCAGTGAACTAATGAAATACTAGTCCTGTTTTTCAAGGTTTTAATATTCATTCATAGCCGAGAGTTGATTTTTAGTCTTTTGTTTGTTTGGGAAACAAGGTTTTTGGGCACGTTTGTTCTTTGCTGATGGCAAGTAAATCAGTTTACTGACAGAAGAGAAACCTTTTAGTTTATCACCATTGAGAGAAAGGAAAGTGCTATTTAATTTGGTAATCAAGAAAAGGAAAGGGGAAGAACTGAAGATACTCTGAAGATAAACTTGGGAAATGTCAGAGGTTATGGCAAAGACAGAAGAGGTCTTTGAGATAGTGTGATGCAGATGGTGTAGGGAATTTGAAGATAGGACTAGGGTACTAAATCAAGCTTTAGTGTTTCTGCCATTTAGGAGAAGAGACATTAACCCCCGAGCTGCAGGGCTTTACTTAAAATTTTTCAATAAGTTTTGAAGTTCAGTATTTTTAGATGCCTTGCACTATCTTAGTTTGGTTTGGATATGATCCTTTAGCCTTTGTGTACTTGAGGACCACAGAAATTGGGCTGAATGACAGTAGTAGTCAACGGGCTGCTGCTTGATTATAATAATCATTCTCCTTACATGCTTTTATGCAATTTTTGAATAGTTGTTTAAGAAAATCATGTTGTTTAGTTGATAAAACTTGTGTCAGTTCTTTGCACTATTTTTCTTCATTGCTTGTGTTGTAATACTGTGGGAGAAAAGTGGGAAGTGCATGTATAAATGCTGTTTTACTTTCTCTGCAGTCCCCCAAGCTTGGAAGATTTCTTGAAAGATTCTTAGACTCCTCCAGCTTGCTATGCTTAGCCTGGAGCCAGGCTTGCTGCTGCAGTTTGTGCTGCAAACATCACATCTAGTTGGAGGTACGTGGAATAATGGCTACTAGTAACAGTAGTACCTACTTCTGTGGCAGCAGCAACTTCCCTCTCATTCCCTTCTTGTTGTTGCCCTGTTCATTGCTGCTTACGCTGGAAGGTCTAACTAACATTAAAAAAAACCCAGACAAAAACTCAAGCAAAAAAACCCAAGCTAGTCAAATTTATGGAGGGGTGAGTACGTAACTCTGGAAGATGCCAGGTGGGAGCAGTTGGCTGGGACTTGAGCAGATGTGGGCACCTAGTTTTGGCAGAAGTACTGGAGGAAGAAAATCTCTAATAGTACTAGGGAAGCCTTTGATCTGTACCTAAAGCAGAATTTGGAAATCTGTTTTTCTTTCAAAAAGTTCAGGAGGGGACTTCTGTGGCTTGCTCTAAACAGATGTTTCTTTGCTGTTAAAGTCTGTTTTTTTACTAGAGTTAGTTTTCTTGTAATTGCCTAACTATTTGAGTAGTACTCAACTTTCCAGTGTTGACCTTTTAAGACCATGTTTTTAGGACTTATCACAACTTAACCTCTATATAGGAACGCCGTTGGATGAAATATCTTCTGTAGTTTTATCTTCTGTTATTTCTGTGGGGATTTTTTAGGGGCCTTCTGAAAGAGAGGAGTGTGTCTGTCCTTGAAAATTTTATATATGTGCATATGAGTGTGATGTAATGTGTGTGTATATTCAGAAAATAACATGCTGAAAGCAGAAAAAAAATGTGAAATCTCCAAGGCACATGTAGCAGATTCATTTTTTGAGCATGATCAGTTTCCAAGTCAATTCTCTATATTTAATTTTATTTGATGCCTGTTACTTACGTACTGCAATTTCTGTTTTGTTTGGAGATGGGGAAACTCTTATCGATATTTTTTTTTTAATGATTCTTTTGTGAAGTTAATTGTTTTTTATTTATTTCCAGGAAATGGCTCTTGAAGTTAAATGAGGCTGGATAAAACACATAAATGAAGCAGAAGCTGCTCTGCATGTGTTAGGGCTATATCACCACAAGCACTGCTGATCAGCCAGACTTGGTAACTTGTCATAATGAAGAAAATTAGTCTCAAAACAATTCGCAAGTCCTTTAACTTAAATAAAAGTAAAGATGAAAGTGACTTTGTAGTGGTTCAGCAGCCATCGTTAAGTGATTTTGGAAAAGATGACTCCTTGTTTGGCAGCTGCTATGGTAAAGATTTGGCTAGCTGTGAAGTCAATAGTGAAGATGAAAAAGGAGGCAAAAATAGATCAAAAAGTGAAAGCTTAATGGGTACGTTAAAAAGGAGGCTTTCAGCAAAACAAAAACAGAAAGGCAAAGGCAGCACACCATCTGTAAGCTCTGCAGATGATGACACCTTCTCTTCCTCATCTGCTCCAATAACCTTCAAAGATGTGCGAGCTCAAAGACCTCTGAGATCCACTTCCCTCCGGAACCACCATTACAGCCCAACTCCGTGGCCCCTTCGGCCTACAAATTCAGAAGAGACTTGCATCAAAATGGAAGTGAAAGTCAAGGCTTTGGTCCATTCCTCTAATCCAAGCCCAGCACTGAATGGCGTTCGCAAGGACTTCCATGACTTGCAGTCGGACAGCGTGTTCCAGGAACAAACCAATGCATTAAAAAATACGGAATCTCAGAATGGGGACTTGCATCTTCATATTGATGAACATGTGCCTGTAGTTATTGGATTAATGCCTCAGGACTACATTCAGTATACTGTGCCTTTAGATGAGGGAATGTATCCTTTGGAAGGATCACGTAGTTACTGTCTGGATAGTTCCTCACCCATGGAAGTTTCAACTGTTTCTTCTCAAGTGGGGGGAAACGCTTTCCATGAAGAAGAGAGCCAAGTGGATCAGGACGTAGTCGTTGCACCAGATATCTTCGTGGACCATACGATGAATGGTTTGTTGATTGGTACCACAGGAGTCATGTTGCAAAGCCCAAGAGTTAGTCACAGCGATGTCCCTCCACTCTCACCTTTGCTACCTCCAATGCAGAATAATCAAATCCAAAGGAACTTCAATGGATTGAATGGCACAGATGCCCATGTGGCTGAAAGTATGCGCTGCCATTTGAATTTTGATCCTAACACTGCCCCTGGAGTCGGAAGAGTTTATGATTCTGTACAGAACAGTGGTCCTATGGTTGTGACAAGTCTCACAGAAGAACTGAAAAAACTTGCAAAACAAGGATGGTACTGGGGCCCCATTACGCGTTGGGAGGCAGAGGGAAAATTAGCTAATGTGCCTGATGGCTCGTTTCTCGTTCGAGATAGTTCCGATGATCGTTACCTTTTAAGTTTGAGTTTTCGTTCCCATGGAAAAACTCTTCACACTCGAATTGAACACTCGAATGGTAGGTTTAGCTTTTATGAACAACCAGATGTGGAGGGACATACATCTATTGTTGACTTAATTGAACATTCAATCAGGGACTCTGAAAATGGAGCTTTCTGCTATTCAAGATCCCGACTGCCTGGATCTGCAACTTACCCAGTGAGACTGACAAATCCAGTGTCACGGTTCATGCAGGTGCGTTCTTTACAATACCTGTGTCGTTTTGTAATACGTCAGTACACCAGGATAGACCTGATTCAGAAACTGCCTTTGCCAAACAAAATGAAGGATTATTTACAGGAAAAGCACTACTGAAAGCTTATGGAATCTTGCATCTTGCACTTTGGGAACGACAACAACAAAAAGAGATTGAATTACAGTTTACAGACTTTCGTTATTATCAAAATCTTTTGCTGCCATAAAAATATTTCATTTTTGTGTGTAAAAGAAATGTAATGCATTTGAATTTATGTTTGTTTGAGGGTTTTTTTTTTGTGTATTTTGGGGTTTTTTTGTTGTTTGGGGTTCTTTTTGTTGTTTTTTTTTTTGTTGTTTTGTTTTTTTGTTTTTTTGGAAAGAATGATCTCAAGTTTATTTTTAGAAGTGTGAAATAGCTATCTTTCATCAATGTGCAGATTAATCACAATGTGAATGATCAAATTCTCCTTAATTTCCCCCAAGTCCTTTGCTGCTATCCACTGTGATTTTTATGCATTGAAAGCACATTTCATGTGTATTCAACCACAAGCAAAAGTCAAATGAAACTTGTTGAATGGAATTTTTCTTTTCCTTTAAAATAGCCTGTTTGAAGAAAATGATCATGGATAAAAAACATACTGGTGTTCTAAATTACAGAATTTACATCTATGTTAAAGATGATTTCCTAGTAGCCTGATTATAAATTTCTATAGAGATATGCCCTAATGTAGAACTTATAGACAGAACTGTGTGATAAGAACATGGTTATGCAGCATATCTTTGGGAAAAAAACCCAACCTTTCTCCTAAGCCTTCTATTGCCTGTACACTCTTCTGTGTTTGAGAAGATTGGTTCAACCTTCTTCTTGTCTTAGTATTTTGTCCTTCTAAAAATGGCCTTTAAAAAAAAAAAAAAGTCTATGTAATTCAATGTGTAGTACCTATAAGAAAATTGTGGTATTGGGGTCTTGTCAAATATTACCTTCTAAAGTCATTCCATTGGTTAAACAATGAACATCTACCAGGTACCCTCTTTCTTTTTTGCTCCTACCTCCTCTTGGAGGGTGGGATTTTGGGGTGTGGGAATTCCCTGAATTTGTGGGAAGACTCTTAAGAATTGTTATTACGGGAACGTAAATGGATAAGCCATCTTAGGGATGGGGTAAAACTTTTAATAGGATGATTTCTACAATAGATATTCAAGCTACTTGCATTTATTTCTTTCATTTTCCATTTTCTGCATTGGAAATGAAGTAATACACTAATGTTCTTTAGATGGTTTTCCCCTTTTTTTTGATATCCTTTGGGGAGGAAGGACTGATAATATTTCACGTGGAAAATGGATAAAATGCATCTCTAAAGCTCTATTTTCATAGCCTTTCAAATTATGGGAAAAGAGGCTTGGATATACACTGACCACTGAAAATGTTTCCGTTTACTCTCATGAAATATGTTTTGACATACGAAATATTGAATCAATTAAGTAAATGTTTATGATATCTGTCAAAGATTCTGGCATTGGAAAAGCTTACAGTTATTCTAACCTTCTACAGGGACAAAAAGACTTTCAGTGGGGAGTACAGGTTCTACACTGTAATATTTTTGTCATGCAAAGTTAACCTGTGGCATTTTCCTGTTTTGTTTCATAGGTTTTTTTTCATATCCCCCCCCCATCCCCATGATATGATTCTGTCACTTTTGTGAGTTATTTGTTAAAGGAGTCAAGAGAAAGGCTGCTTTGCCTGCCTCTAACCCCCTCTTTTGTATTTTAGAATGTCATCTTGCCCATGTCTGGTAGGAGTTGCCAAGTCATTAATCATCAGCTTAGAAAAGGCTGTTCATCTTTGAAACAGCTTTCTTGTTTTGGTCATTTTCTTCTTGTTTAATCTTGTCTTTTAACCCCTGAAATGAGTCTTTAGTAATGAATACAGTATTGCTGCAAGGTGGTGCAGTAGCACTACATCTTGGGTTGCCTGAATTGATAGACAAAATTTATATTTTTTTAATTTATTTTTTGACCATATTCTTTAACTAAAAAAAATAATAAAAAAAGAAAAGAAAATCAAAGGTAGAGAAAGCCTGCCTTTGCTTTTAAGGGAGGGAGAGTAAGGAGTTCTTCTTTAGTCCACTAAAGTTTTAAACTTAAGAAAAAAAGTCTAGAGCAGTCTATCTGTAATTTGTTGGCTCTGCCATTAAGATATATGTATGAAAGTGTGAATTCTGTTTTCTTTTTTTTCCTCTACTGACTTCCCCTCCAGCTCCCCCTGAATCAGGATCACTAACTTTATTCAAAAAGGCACAATAACCTATTGTATGGTACAGTGTTCTGATTCTGTCTGTGGGGAGGAAAAAGAAAATCATTTATATGAATTTCAGACACATACTTTTGGAAGCAAACCTCTGGCATTTTCTTCACTTTAAAAATTCTTTCCTCCTGCAAGCTAGAGGGTCTATGCATTCTACAGAATCTTTGAAAGATTATAGTATATTAAATATTTTCTTTCCATTCAATACCACTATTGAATGCATTAAACATATGTTTATACTATGCCACGTGCATTCATTTAGCAGTCATTGCATTGAAACAAATATTTGAAGCTATAATATCCTTGGTCTTATTGCTGAATTGAAAAACATGCAAGAACACACATGCTGAATTTTTTGCCCATGCCTTTATAAATTCCACTTTGTTCACTCTTACATGCTGATGCTTTTTTATTAAAAAACCAACCCAAAACAAAACACCTTGGGTTCAGCTGTCCAGTTTTGGAATTGCTTTCCTTGCTGTGTTCCTCATCTGCAAACTTAATCGGGTTGAGTTAACTTTGCAGTATTTTTTTCCCCTTCATAAAACTTCCACTAAAGGAACACTGTTAAGTGGTTGAGACCTTGGGATGTGAGAACCAGATAGCACTTTGTTTCTAAATAAAAAATGGTGATGGTATTTCTACTAAGCTCAAAATACTTTAAATCAGAAGTAAGTAGCCACAAATACTTATTTTTACAGGATTCATTAATCAGAACCTCACAGTATTTTTTCATACTGAGGTTGTTAGTCAGGCAGGAGAAAGAACCCAGAAAAATAACTTTGAAAGCATTAAAGATACTTACAATTTCTTATAATAAAGATTAATATAAAAGAAACACAGTAACATTTAGTTATGGGACAATTTAGAAGTACTCAGAGTAACCACAAAAATTGCATAATGTACTGCTTCATGAAAATTAGAGGAATAAAGTGTCCTTGAAGAATAAAAATAGAAAATAATTGAGGATATTTTAGGGACCTTTGGAAGTAGATACACTAGGAATAAAAGCTAACTGACTATGATCCTTATAGAATAGAAATATGGCTATTTATTCAGCACAACACTTGAAGGGTTTGGAAGGTATGCTTTTTATGCAATTGAATTGTGGAAAAGATTTTTGAAAACAAAACTTTGAAAAAACCCTTTTTTTAGCATCTGGAATGGTTGACATACTGATAACATTGTTTTACCAATTAGAAGAGTAAAACAACTTGCATTTGAAAGTAGAAAAATACATTTGCACAATTTCCTCTGTGGGCTTTGGGTTTTTTTTTTGTAAGCCAGTGTTATAAACAACTGAAAGTGATTTGTGTTCTTTGATCTCTTTAGAGGATATAGCACTTACCCTGCCATTGACATAGTGAATGCCATCTTTCTATCAAAATGTTTTTTCTGTCAGAAGGATCAGAAATGCAATTATTAATTAAACTTTGTTCTCAGATAAGCTGACTTCACATTTTGTTAAAAAGCCAGTTTCTTCCTGTGAATATTGACTGCTGGGCTAAGTGAAATCTGTGCAGTTTTTGTTTTGATGCATTTCTTCTATGTGAATACTTGATCTATAAATTTGAAACAGCATACCAGCAATATATGGGCTATGATTCTGATGAGAAGTATTTCTGTTACTGAACTTTCAAATTCTGAGCTAAGCTATGGATAAATTAGTGAATGACAATTTAACTTCTTTAAATCTTTTTATGACTGCAAAAAAGAAAAATGGCAAGCATTCTTTATAAATAAATGGGCTAGGTATTAGCTCATGATATGGGAAATATGGCATTGTATCTGGAAAATGTTCTAAATTCTACACAGATAATGAAAAATTCTTAAAGAATTTTGTATGAATACCTATTGGGTTAAAGAATTTTTATAGTGATGGTGGAGTGCCATGAAGTTAATACTTGCAATCCAGATTGCTGTAGTTTACACTTTTCTCTGTTTCAGATCTGGTGTGCACTATTTGTACTAAGCACGCCACAGAGTGAATTATCCAAAGTCCATTGATTTTAATGTGTTTTGGTTTGTAAACAAAATTATAGTAATTTCTTGCACATTTTTGAAAAATAATTGTATAAGGATTTATGTATCTGCTTCTGGATACAGTGTGTAAATAAAAATTTCATTCACATAAAGATTTGTGGAGTGTTCTATATCATAATGACTTTCTAAAACAAACAAAAAAACCCACCCTGGAAGCCTGAAAGATACTGTAAAATTTAGGCATTTGACTTAAACATTTAAATTTTATTGGTTACAGTGTAAACTGGTTTATATTTTTTTAACCCTTCCTAGTTGCCTTTTCAAAACATTTCTGTATACCAATTATATTAATTCCTACTTTTCAAACCAAGAAAATTATTTGCGAGACTATAATTAGAATGTGATTTTTTTAAGTGGTTTGCATACATACTGTAGCTAATTATTCCAAGAATTTTGTTTGTTTGTTTGTTTTTTCCATAAAATGACATAATTCATAACAAAAGTGTCCATTTCATCCAGGTATACATCAGTGGTAATACACTTGAAGTCTCTTGACTTCAAGCAAGCAGATGGTTCCTATTTAGTTTCACAGTAAAGGAATTATTTATGGTGTTGATCTTCATATATTCACTTGATGCTGTCTCAGATTCACTTTAAAAAAGAAGTGGCATTTTAAATCCTGAGAAATCACACAAATAAACCAGAAGATCAAGGATTTATGTTACAAAAAAAATATGTGCAATTTTTCACATATTTTCATCTAGTTAGGAATTAGAGATTCACTACTCAAATTCAAGAAAATAAATACTACCAGCTTCTTAGGTCTTGGTTATAGCAAATGAACAAAACAAATGAACAAATGAACAAAAAAACCCAGCCTTGGTAGCAAGTCATTTTTGTTCATATCGTCCACAACTGATATGTACATTTTTAGGTATTCTGTAACTTAAGTCCTAAACCACCTGTAACCAGAAATACTTCATGGGTTTTATCATTTAGGAGAAAACTGCCTTCTCCTGTTTGTCTACTGGTGGGTCTAGTATTGCATGCTCACTATGGTGGGTGGGATCTTGCTGGGGTCTTGGAACTAAGTCTGCATGATGCTCTTCTCTACATTTGTTCTATTCACTCCAGAAAATCTGGTGAAAAATAAACTTGCCCTCAAATGTTTCCTTGGTAAATGGTGAAAGGTGAGTAAATGTTAATTTTACAGCTGCCTGTAAAATCAGTGTGATCCAGGCAAGGCTGAAATGTGTATAGTCAATATGCCTATGATCCTGAGGGTTTCTACATCGTATTCAGTGAGCTGCATAGCTGTGAGAGTGGAGTAGAAATGCTAAGACACTGCTAGATGCAGAAAGCTTGTGTGACTGAGAACATAACCCCTGTGGCAAGGCAGAGCTTGACTGTTGCTGAGGGTGGATTAAGTCGTTGCACTGGAGACCTCAAAGATTACAAAGCTGTAAGATGTAGTAGAAGTCCTTCATATGGAGGAAACAATGTTTGATCACTTGCCTCTTGCACATACAATTTGCTTGCAGTCTATGCTTTGCTTTTTTTTTTCTTTTTCAAAGGTTAAGTTTCAGCTAAGCATTTTAGCATCCCTTGTGACATTAATATGCACATCTTTGACTTCCTCCCAACCCTCTCCCTTTTACTCTCCCCCAGCCCTCTGCTTCCATCAGGAGACAACAACTGTCTTGTTCAGTTTCGGGTTGGAGTCTGTTTGGACTGTCAATAGGTTTTCTTTCAGAGCACCTTGCTTCCATGATTGTCTGCCCTATAACTCCAAGAAGAAAACAAACTTATGAAAGTTCTAGGCTTCCTCAAACCTGATCTTGTCTGGAGCAAAACTTTCTGGTTTAAGCAGTCCCATTGTTAGCTAATGGAAAAGTTAACTGAACTGTTCTGCATGAGTAGTGTTGTCAGTAAGTCTTAGGATGCTAAAACCTCTAGAATTGTCAGCTTCAAGACTTTCTTACTGTAAGGGTGGTGATACAATGGAAAAAATAGCCCAGAGAAGTTGTGAAAATGTTCAAGTCAGGTTGGATGAGGCTTTGAGTAACCTCATCTAATGGAAAGTGTCCCTGCCCATGGCAGGGGGAATGGAACTAGATCTATCTGATCTTTAAGGCCCCTTCCAACTAAACCATTCTATGATTTATTGTGCAACACATTCTAAGATACTCCATAGTTCTCATAAGTGTAAAGTTTGGAAAATGTTTAGACTGGAAAAAGCAGAAGTCTGTGAAATGAATCCTGTTACCTTTTAACGTATTTTTAACTTCTGGATGGGAACACCAGCAAAATGAAAACCTATTGAGGCATTGTACCTTGTTTATGATGAAAACTTCTGCTTAGCTTTACTGAATGGAGAAGGTGTTAGGGAAACTCCCAAACCCCAGACAGCAAAATAACTCCTGTCATTCCTGAAAACCAAAGGGAGTCAGTGTGCAGGGTAGGTGGCACAGAAGGTGTCACCCCTGGTAGGGTTTCTGCCTGTGTTGAAAGAGTCCATGGGTGATACAACCTCTTATACATGAGTTCTGTTTTAGGTTTTGACATCTTTTTTCAGACCTTACCACTAATGATAGTATAGTCCTGGTTCTGTCAAACTCCTGTCTTTCTATTAAAGGTAGAATGTTCCAAAGTGCAGGTCCATGGCAGATTTGCTCCTTTCTGTCACTCATCTGTGATAATCAAGGAATTTCGAGTTTTCTAACTTGCTCTTTGTGTCTGTGGTTTGGTTTTTTTCCTCTTAACATGTCGTTTCAGTGGATGAATCCAAGTCAAAGAAATGATAGAAGGAGGAAAATTGTTACTATTGCTGTATTTTCAGAGAGAATTTTTTTTGTCTGATTATAGGCTGTTACATGAAATTTAATATTGACATTGTTAGCATCATCATGCCAGTTAGATATTAGAATGTGTTCATCAAAGAATCATTTACTCATGTGGGTTAACATAATGCTGGAAGTAAAGATAACCTTACCATCATCTTTTGGTACTTAATTTACTGTATATGCAAGTTTCTTATGAAGATAATTTAATACTTAGAATGGAAGTCGTAGCCTTTCATAATGAGATTGTTAACCTTTCTCCAATTAACAGTGGTATTTGGGGAAAAATTTAAATTCCACTTTTCTTCAACCTGTTAATTTTGGAAAGCAGTTCCTTGCATGTAAAAAAATAAATTTTTGGCACTGTCAAATCTTCAAATGAACACTGACCTCAATAAATTTTCAAATGTAATTAATTTTAAGTGGAATCCTAGAACAGTTTCCTATGGAAAGTCAAGAAGCAGAATGTTAAACTGCAAGACTACTGCTTCAGAAACAGTAATGGCTATTGTAATCATTAAAGACTACTGACTATCTCTAAAAATACAATAATATATGAGGTTAGTATATTGTTTTATTGTAACACAGTAAAAAGGCTTTTTAACTGTAATGTGGTACCAGAACTATATATTACTTTCACTGATGCTGTGCTACTGAACTGCTGAGACATGAGGTGGGGTGGAAGCTTAATACTCTTGTGGCTAATATAGTTCAATAACAAAAAATATCTCTCTTAAGAAAAAGATGTAATCCCTGTCTCCAGCCACCCCAAAATCCCAAATCCTTTCTTCTATATGTCATTGCCATGTACAACTGTGAGTATAAAAGGTTTGTGAAAGAACTGCAACAAAATAATCAGCACTTAAAATTTGTTCAAGTAGAGTTAATCTAGTTCAGTGGTGTATCTGAAGCACAAATAAATCAGTGCTCAAGAGAAAAAATTGCTCCAGGGCATCACCAAGTGACACTGTTATTCTATGAAAATATAAAAATATTTTTTAATGAATTTAAGAAAGGCATGCAACATATATAAAAACTTGTTTCAAGTAACTTTTCAGTGATTTCTTTTTCCTTCCAAGAAGCAGTTATGATTTTATTCAAGAGAGACTGATTTTTAGACAAATTATGGTTCTTAGTTAATACTCGAATTATTTGGTTACTTTATATAAATTTAATTGTAATATATGAGAACTACTCTTGTGTTGGGTCTAAGAGTTGTTTGGGGTTTTTTTTTGTGGAGGTGGGGGTTGAGTTTTTTCCCAGTGTTGTCAGGTAAGGTGTTCAGTCACTGGAACAATACTGTACTCAAAAAACTGTCAGTATTTTGTGGTATGGAATGTGATGTACAATGCAATACAAGGGAACAAGATAGTTATGTATAGAAGAAAAACTTGAAGAGATGGTCTTGTAATTTTCATTTTAAAAAGGAATTGTATTGTTATGTATTTTTATTTTCTGTAATAACAGTAGTTTTTAAATGTAAGAAAACCTACTTGAAGAGTAACAATGTTTTAAAAATAATTGCTTTCTTTTATAAAAACAATAATTATGCCTTACAATGCTGACACTTCCTCACACTCATACCTACCTCAGGACATACTAGTGCATGAAGGCAGTGTCTTAGTTCTGACACTTGTCCATCCCCGTGCTTCACCCAGCCTGATCTTTTACAGCTCCATCTCTCCTGAAGCTTTACTCACTCATTTACACAGAATCATAGGATGGTTTGGGTTGGAAGGGACCTCTGGAGGTCATCTAGTCCAACCCCCCTGCACTGGGCAGGGACATCCCCAACTAGATCAGGTTGCCCAGAGCCCTGTCAAGCCTCGCCTTGAATGCCTCCAGGGATGGGGCCTCAACCACCTCCCTGGGCAACCTGTTCCAGTGTTCCACCACCCTTGTGGTGAGGAACTTCTTTCTAATGTCCAGTTTAAATCTACTCTTCTCCAATTTAAAACCATTGCCCCTTGTCCTTTCACTCCAGGCCTTTGCAAACAGGCCCTCTGCAGCCTTCTTGGAAGTTCCCTTTAAGTCTGGAAAGTCACTAGTAGGTCCCCCTGAAGCCTTCTCTTCTGCAGGCTGAACAATCCCAGCTCCCTCACCTGTCTTCATAGGAGAGGAGTTCCAGCCCCCTGATCATTCTCGTGGCCTCCTCTGGACGTGCTCCATCAGCTCCATGTCCTTTCTGTATTGAGGGCTCCAGAACTGGACACAGTATTCCAGATGAGGTCTCACTAGAGCAAAGTGGCAGAATCATCTCTCTGGATCTGCTGGCCACACTTCTTTTGATGCAGCCCAGGATGCCATTGACCTTCTGGGCTGCCAGCATGCACTGTTTGGTGTCTTTTCTTCAGCTGGCCTTCCAGCATCCCTGGCATGCTTGCTGTATGGAATCTTCATATTCAAACCTGCAATGTGACTTGATAAACTCTTACCCTTGACAATGGAGAGAGGAAAGAAAGAACAAGGTGAACATCATTCACTTGGCTGGTGGTGTGTGTGCCATCAGCTGCAGTGTTTACACAGCCCTGTGAAGGGGCTCCATGAGAGGCCTCTGGGCTAAGTCAGTGTCTGGTTTCAGGAATAGGGTAACAACTTGAAGGAAGTTATCCTGATGTTAGAGAGAGCAGATAAAGTGTTTGGTTGTAGAAGTCTGTGTAGAAACCTTCCACCCACATATTAGTGCTTGAGGCTTCTCATGATTTAAGACAGGCAGTCTCAAGAGTTGTCTTAACATGAAAAAAGAATAATATTGAAGAGAAATGAGTTTCCATTTATAACCAGTGCTTTTAATCACATTTTGCCTACCCTGAGTACGACCTGCAACTACTCAGACCCATTGTTGAAGTAACATGCAGGTTACTGGCCAGAGGCAATGAAATGACTGTGAACTGGGATCAATGATTCATTGTCTTCCCAAAACAAGATTTAGGGTGGAAAAAGTGACGGGTTGAAATGAAAGAAGAGGAGGAGGTGCTTTGTACAGCCTATGTTATGGTGGGAAGCTCCTTGCCACTGGATGTTTTATGTGCTAAGCATGTTCGTGGGCAAGAACATGTGCTCATGTGTTAGAAATGTCTGTCACTCTTCTAAATGAAAAGATGGTGCAGGGTGATGAGGACTGCATCTGAAGGGCCACAGAAATGATCAGAGGGCTGGAACACTGCTCCCATGAGGACAGGCTGAGAGAGCTCGGGTTATTCAGCCTAGAGAAGAGAAGGCTCCAGGGAGACCTTATTGCAGCATTTCAGTACTTTAAAGGGGCCTGTACAAAACATGGAGATAAACTATTTTACAGGGCCTGTAGTTATAGGACGAAGGGAAATGGTTTTTAATTAAAAAAGCAGAGATTTAGGCTTGATATCAGGAAGAAATTTTTTACCATGAGGGTGGTGAAAGACTGGCACAGGTTGCCCAGAGAGGTGGTAGATGCCTTATGCCTAGTACCATTCCAGGTCAGGTTGGACAGGAATCTGAGCAACATGATCTAGTTGAAGATGCAAGGACTGCAGGGAGGTTTAACTAGATGACCTTTAAAGGTATTTTCCAACCCAAAATATTCTATGATTCTAAGAGCTGATTGTTTGTGCTTTTCCTACTCTGATCATCTATGGGTGGACCGTTTGGTGGATAAGAAATTGGCTGGAAGGACACAACCAGAGAGTTGTGGTCAATGGCTCCTTGTCTAGGTGGAGATCAGTGACGAGTGGGGGCCCTTAGGGCTCTGTCTTGGGACCTGTGCTCTTCAACATCTTCGTTAATGACCTGGACATAGGTATCGAGTGTACCCTCAGCAAGTCTGCAGATGACATGAAGCTGAGTGGTGTGGTTGATATGCCAGAAGGGAGAGATGCCATCCAGAGGGACCTGAGTGGGCCCATGAGAATAAAATGGAGTTTAATAAGTCCAAGTGTAAGGTCTTGCATCTGGGTAAGAGTAATCCTAGGTATAAGTACAGACTGGGTGAGGAACTCATTGAAAGTAGTCATGCAGAGAAGGACTTGGGGGTCATGATAGATGAAAAGCTGGATATGAGCCAGNTTTCCAGAACTGAGTTCTCACTGGACTAACAGGAGAGCTGTGAGGGTGTTTGATTTGACTCTAGTTGTGCTTACATTTTTACATTGGGTAAGAAGTTGTAAATCTTGAAATACTGTCTAATAGTTCTTGTTTCTGTATTTTGAGGTCAGTAGGATGTAGGATGAGTGCATTCTTGATCACTGTGGAAAATGTTACTTTTTTTTTTTTTTTATTAAGGAAACATTAAGTGGAACAGTAAATAATTTGGTATTTGCAAGGAAAAGGATTGCTCCCAGCTGGAGCATCTAACAGATTTTTCATGAAGCTTTTCTCTACTTTTTTAGTGCAAAGCCAGTGTTAAAATTAATTCAAGATCTGCTTCAGATTCGTTCTAGCTCTGAAAGCTTTGAAAAACATCATATCTGAGAGAGAGATTTGTGTTTGAACCAACATAAAATCTGTGTAGTATAAATATTTCAGCACATAAGAAGAACAAGAGTATATCTGAAATGAAGTATTTTTTTCTCCTGTGCTTGCCAAAGCAGTGCTTCCATGAGCATATTTAACTGTGGAGAAAAGGATAGAAATCTCTATGTATCAGTTTGTATTAGAAGAAAGTCTGACTTGCTTATCCTTATAATTGATTGGAAGCATACTAACATTTATTTCATGTCATATTGTAATTGTTTTACTATAGGTTAGTTTAATTTGTAGAGGTGATGAAATAGCTGTGGGGAAGTGAAGATGAAAAATGGGGTTCCTTCTGTTTTTATATACAAGTAAAAATGAGAAGAAATACTTTTAGAGGGGTTGAAGACATCTTGGGTAAAGATGACTACCAACAATACATTACAAGAGTTTTTCTCTTTTTTTGTGTGTATATGAGTGTGACTGAGATTATTTCATTGTACTGTCCATATAAATAATGTCTAAACTTCATAATTAGAAGCCTGTGTATCTGTTTCTTCTCTGAGGCATTTAGTTACTTGCTTCTGGAAGTTTTTCAGAGATTATGTTGTTCAAAGACCTATCAAAAAGCAACTTTTTTTTTTGTTGGTTTGGGGTTTTTTTTTTGGTTCTTACTTTCCTCTTAAAGATTACATTGGAGAAAAATAGCAAAGTCTCATTTTTATGTCCTGGATAGTCTTGGAAAAGATCAAATACTCAGCTAATGAATGGATTAGTGCTTTTTTTCATTGCTTTATGAGTCTCAGATATTTCCCAATGGAGATATATAAATAGATTTTGATAACGAACAAAGGGAAGATGTATTTTATTCCAAAAGTACTAATGCTGAAGGGCATGTCAAATACTGTAAGGTTGGTTGTTTTTTTTTCTCTAGCAGAGAAACTGAAAACCACCAAGGATTTTGATTTTTTTTAAATGGTGGGAAGTAATTAAAAGAAGTAAGTGCATAATGATTGATTTCCTAACTCTAAAAGGGTATTAGAAAAATCTGCAAAACTGGGAGATAGAAGAAAATTGAGGCCTTGTGTGTAGAACCATGAATGCTTGTGCATCACCTTGTTCCCTTTCAAGGCTGAAATTGAAAATGTTCCATATTTGGAACCGAGCTTGTCGATAGTATTATAAGAAGAAAAACTGTCTTTAGCAGAGTAAAAGACAGGTTTAGTTATTTATTTATTTAATCTCAACTTCTAATTTGAGAGGGCAGATATTGGGAAAATGTGGCAATCAACTGAAATTCATGCCTTTCTCTAGGGATCTGTTGGAAACAGATGCTTATTCTTTTGTCAGGAGGTAGTAGTGCTTCATTTTAAATATGAATTATTTTCAGGGGCTGGGGAAACACAGGAAAAAATATTAACTCAAATTTTTTCTCCTCTGCAGACATTTTACAAGTTTAACATTTTATGCTTAAAACCATGCATAGTTTAGATGATCATGATGCAGTTGGTATGCAGCTTGGAAAGATGACAAGAAATAAAACCTTTATCTAATATATAAAGGTTACATGTTATTAAAATCTCATCTATCCTTAGTAGTAAGATAGTGTATTATTATATCCATATATATTCTTAATAGTAATGAATGCTTTATTTTGGAACTGTATCTTAACAACTTTTGAGTCAACCTGAAGCTTTTCCATGCCTCACATGCTGATCCTACTTGCATTTTTTTTTAAATCTATTTCTTCTTTTCTTTGGCACACAGTAACATCAATATAGACAATATTTCATTACCTCATAAAATCCTTCATCTTGTTGTTATATATCACACAGTTCTCTGAAATGCAGTTATTTGCAGGCATAAAGCATGGAAGTTTAAAAACCAGAACAGAAAAAGAAGCTAATTTTCTTTACTTTAACGGATGAGTGTCCTGTTTGTCTTTCAACTTCCAAGAAAGATAATGATAAATTGTGGATGTCTCCTGCCTAGCAGAGGGTTTAATGTAGCTGCTAGAAGCTGCTTATGCCTTTGCCTTGTTTTTTGCTACAGCATTGCCCATGTCTACACCCTGTTCCTGAGAAGTGAAGGACAGGAGAAGAAAAACTGTGATGAACCTTGCTCCTTTTGTGTGTTGTAAGGCACAATTAAGGCTCTGCTAGGAGGAAGGAGAGAAGAGAACCTCTTCTTGACAGGACCAAACTTTACCTAAACATAACTACAGCTGAAAACCCCAACAACCCTCAAAGTGATGAAGTTTCACCTTTTTCTCTCTATTTGCTGTGCACTTATACATCTGCTTTTAATTCTTGATGCAAATTGTGGCTGAGCTGAGACCTGTATGACCTTGCACCGGTTGTTGCACTGTTAATNTAGATGGGATGCAGACTCCAAAGAGATTGCCTAATTTACTCAGGTAGTTAACCTGCTGATAGGAATAATCCCAAGGAATTGTTTATCTGTACACATAATCTGTCCATTTCTGTGCATGTATGGTTGTGTACATACATCTGATTGAGTGAGAGAGGACACTCAAGAAGTTCAGACAGTTCAAAGGAGCATTTTAGGCCTTGTGAATGCACTTGTAAAGTACTCTCCTGCCGTAACAAGCAACACAGTTACATGTAGGCAGATGTTTACTCTCCATGGAAATTTCTGTAATCATAGAATCATAGAATCATTATGGTTGGAAAAGACCTCTGAGATCATTGAGTCCATCTGTCCACCCACACTACCATACCCATCATGGAGGTATATAAATTAATAGCTTGAAAGCATCACAGGAAGCAGTAAAATATAGAGCAATTCTGCCTTGCATGTGTTAATGGAGAGTTACTTGGAATTAAATGAAAGAACTTGTTTCATTTTTGTTTTCTTCTAAACTCCAAAGGATTTTTCTTCTGTTAGGTATACTCAGGGCAAGAAACTGCATTTGGAGATGGAAGCAGGGTAACTTACTACTAAAGTTAAAGTCTTGGCTAAATGATATGAAATGNGATGCAAATTGTGGCTGAACTGAGACCTGTATGACCTTGCACCGGTTGTTGCACTGTTAATTTCTCTGAGCCTCAGAGAAATTAACTTGGCAGAACAACTGGACAAGAACAGAAGATCACTGCACAAAACAGATGGGAAAGGACAATATATTTTACACAGAGCGCTGTGCATTGACATGAGTAGTTTGAGGAGAGGGGGGTGAAGCAAGCAACAAGGCTGGTGAAGGGACTGGAGCACAAGTCCTATGGGGAGAGGCTTAGGGAGCTGGGGTTGTTTAGCCTGGAGAAGAGGAGGCTCAGAGGAGACCTCATCGCTGTCTATAACTACCTGAAGGGAAGTTCTAGCCAGGTGGGAGCTGGTCTCTTCTCTCAGGCACTCAGCAATAGGACAAGGGGGCACGGGCTCAAGCTCTGCCGGGGGAAATTTAGGTTGGAGATCAGAAAAATGTTCTTTACGGAGAGAGTAATCAGGCATTGGAATGGCCTGCCTGGAGAGGTGGTGGATTCACCATCCCTGGAGATTTTTAAACGAAGATTGGATGTGGCACTGAGTGCCATGATCTAGTAAATGGATTAGGGTTGACGGAGGGTTGGACTTGATGATCTCGGAGGTCTTTCCAGCCCGATCGATTCTGTGATTCTGTGTAATAGATGGGATGCAGACTCCAAAGAGATTGCCTAATTTACTCAGGTAGTTAACCTGCTGATAGGAATAATCCCAAGGAATTGTTTATCTGTACACATAATCTGTCCATTTCTGTGCATGTATGGTTGTGTACATACATCTGATTGAGTGAGAGAGGACACTCAAGAAGTTCAGACAGTTCAAAGGAGCATTTTAGGCCTTGTGAATGCACTTGTACTCTCCTGCCGTAACAAGCAACACAGTTACATGTAGATAAATGCTTGCTCTGCATGGAAATTTCTAGAATCATAGAATCATTATGGCTGGAAAAGACCTCTGAGATCATTGAGTCCATCTGTCCACCCACACTACCATACCCATCATGGAGGTATATAAATTAATAGCTTGAAAGCATCACAGGAAGCAGTGAAATATAGAGCAATTCTGCCTTGCATGTATTAATGGAGAGTTACTTGGAATTAAATGAAAGAACTTGTTTCATTTTTGTTTTCTTCTAAACTCCAAAGGATTTTTCTTCTGTTAGGTATACTCAGGGCAAGAAACTGCATTTGGAGATGGAAGCAGGGTAACTTACTACTAAAGTTAAAGTCTTGGCTAAATGATATGAAATGCACATTGCTTAAAAGATGATTCCCAGAATTCTGTAAAGAAGTGGAACTTTTTCTGGCTTTCCTTGTAAACTAAATAAGCCAATAGTATCTTCTGGGTCTGCATTTCTTGTTTTAACTTTAAGAAAAAAAAATAAAATTAATGAATTCATTATCTGTGACTAAAGCATACTCTTAATTCTTTTGCCTTTTATAAATACCACTAAAATGCTTTGAACCATAAATACAGACAAGCAGTCCCACTTGACCTTTCTGGATAGAAAAATCAGGAGCAATTCATATCATGACGAACATTCTTACTAAAAACTACAACATTGCTTTAGCAAGCCAATATAAGCTGCCAAACATTGACTAGGCACTGCTAATTGTGTTTGTGTTGTGAAGGTTGTGGGGTTTTTTTAAGAACATTCCCAGGATGGTAGACATTTACTTGTTCTAGGAAACTTGGATTTACTAAGAACTTTAAATATCAAATTATATTTTTCTTCTTATTGCTAGATGTATTGTCTCTTAGGTTCTCTCAGCTCTGATTTCTCTAAGTAGCTTGATAATTATTTTACTGGTGATCTGGATGTGGAAAGAAAAGCAATGTACACATTTTTTAAAGTATGAAAATTACATATATAATTTTAGCTTTTCCTGATTGTTAAACAGAAAAAGAAGTAGCCAAACCCCAAGAAAGTCAGAGACAGTCTTGTCCCTTAATAGAGGTTTCAAAGTTTGTCATACTACAGACAGCAGATGACACTATGGTTTAGAAATTGTCTGATCATAAAAAGATTATTTTATGGCTGAATTGATTACTTCACCATGATGTAAATTTTTTGTGTTCTTGGGCATCAATATGGAGAGAATTCAGCTTCTGCTCACATGGAAATCAAAACCATGTTGCTTTCAGAGGAATTAGGATATCACTGAGTATTTTTTCAAATTTCACAGTACAGTCTATTTTATGTTTATTATATAATTTAGCAGCTGGAATAGCTCTGGCGACAAACTAGGCAGCATCATATAGGCAGGTACTTTCACAAATTATCAGATCACTCTTGATCAGTAGATAGAATCATAGAATGGCCAGGTTGGAAGGGACCTTAAAGATCACCTAGTTCCAACCCCTCTGCCATGGGCAGGGATGCCAATCACTAGACCAGGTTGCCCAGGGCCACATCCAGCCTGGCCTTGAACACTGCCAGGGATGGAGCATCCACAACCTCTCTGAGCAACCCATTCCAGTGCCTAACCACCCTCTGAGATATATGGAATTCCTCTACCTGTTTAGAATTGAACTATTCATACAAAGCTGCTACCCTTCCAAGTATGCCAGTCATTTCTTTGTCAGTGGAGTGCTCTCTTCAGAGTTTGTAGTGTACCAAGAGAAATTTCTGTTCAGTAATGTGGCATTGCTTTATTTATTTATAATCTATTTTATTAAACTTAATGAAACACAATCAGACTCCATCTTCTGTTTCTTTGAGGCAAGTGGTGCCAGCATCATGATTCTTTCAGTCGTAGAAGTTAGAAGTGTGAAAATGTCATATTCGTCTAGCACTGATGTACATGCCAGTGAGACTGCTTTGTGAGGCTGGTTGGCAGTCAGCCATATGGTGACTCCACACCTTAGGGTGTTAAAGAGAATATCTTTTAAAAGCAAAACCTTTCACTCAACCTTGGATACTCTATGGAGTAAGCTAGGGACATTTTAAAAGTATGTTAACCATTAAGTGTTGCCAGCTGAGGAGTCTGGTTTCTGTTACTTACACTTGGTTTTGGTGCAGCTGATAACCCAAGGATATCCTTGAAACCTCAACAAGAACTTCAGAAGGATTCTCCAGTGAGACAAACATGCCTCCTTTCACCTCCTTCTTTAACCAGTGAAACAATCTTTTGACCCAAACCTTAAGGCTAGACACTATAAAAGGTGACTGAATATTTGTATAACTGTCATTTTACTATGAGAAGAAATTTGTGATAATCACTTCAATTTTAATAATACTGCTATAATTTTTAAAAAAATCTTAATTTAATAATCTTGTGAAAATACTGTAGAGCCTAACAGCAGGGTACAATTACCTGTTAGCAGAAAGAGCAAAACAAGATTATCCATTAAAATATATTAAGGAAGATCATAGCATCATAGAATAGTTTGTGTTGGAAGGGTCCAACCCCCCTGCAGTAAGCAGGGACATCTTCAAAAAGATCAGGTTGCTCAGAGCCCTAACCAACCTGACCTGGAATGTTTCCAGGGATGGAGCATTTACCACTTCTCTGGGCAACCTGTGTCAGTGTTTCGTCACCCTCATGGTAAAAAATTTCTTCCTGATATCTAGTCTAAATCTCTCTTCTTTTAGTTTAAAGCTGTTGCCCTTTGTCCTATCACTGCAGGCCCTGTGAAATAGTTTATCTCCACCTTTCATCCAGGTCCCCTTTAAGCAGTGAAATGCTGCAATCAGGTCTCCCTGGAGCCTTTTCTTCTCCAGGCTGAACAATCCCAACTCTCTCAACCTTTCTTCATAGGAGAGAGTTGTTCGAGCCCTCGAATCATTTTTGTGGCCTCCTCTGGACCCCTCCAACAGGTCCATGTCTTTCCTGTTCTGAAGGATCCAGGATAGATGTATTTAGAATATATTTACTAGCATTCTCAGATTTTTCTGATACGCACTCAGTAGATTGCAATTTGTTATTTTTCCTTGTGAGAATGTGACAGCAATACCTTCCTTGCTTGACTTATTCACTTTGTGGCTTTCAAATGAGCAATGTCAGGCATACTTGCTTCTTTACATTAGCTGAGTCTTGAGTTTTCAGGATTAATATATACTCCTTCAGCTTTCACGCCTTTGTGCTGTCCCAAGACTCATAAAGCAAGAGGGATTGATAGGTTCAGCATTTTGCTCATGTAACATGGAGAAATCATTTAGAAGAGTGATTTATGGTGTAGCAGTGAAACAGTTCATAAAGGATAATGCCTTTCTACTTAGAATTCACATGCTATTATAAAGGAAAGTCTTTGGCATTTGAAGGAAAAGTCAGCTGCGATATCATCAATTTATAACAGGCTCTTTGAATGTGAGATGGAGGGAAACACCCTATCAACCACTTTATTTCTGGGAATGTTAGCTTCCCTGGTAGTTAAACTTAATTACTCATGGAGGATACCACTTAGACACAGATTTGTGATTGTGGTGAAGAATGGTTGGAAGAGAAAATGAGAGAGGCAGTAACCTATACAGCATTTCTGTATATGTAGAGGAGGTAATTTATTCAAGGACAAGCCTTTAATTCTTCTGTCTTTGACATATTAAGATGATAGAAAAGGGGATGGTTGAGACAGGCTTACCTAGTTTATTCCCACTTTAATATTCAGCAGCAATAATAAGATTAGAAAATATTTTCTTATCAGCTGACCTGATACTTTTCAATACACACTAGAATGAAAGCTATTACAGCAGTCCCCAGACATTTGAGTCTATTCCCATCCCCCTTTGATCTTCCACATTTTTTATTACTAATTCTGATTTAAATCTCAACTTGGTTCTTTGCTCTGATTGAAAACCAGCTGAACCAGATCCTAACCATCAGCTTGACTTCTTGTTGGTTTTAGGAGCTGTTCTGCCTGTGGCTACTGCTCCTGCCCTAGTGAAGCAAGCAAGTACCTGCTGATACACCAATAACACAACCAGTGCTTTCTGGGGAAATAAATATGTCTTAAAAAAACATTTGAGGTACCACACTGGCGTGGGCTGTGGAAGGAAGAGGAGTATCATCAGGCAGGAGGTCAGCTAAGAGGGATTTGTTAATTTTTTAATGAAATATTTAAGTTCTTCAAACACTGTGCATACAAGTAGAATAACAGGCTTAGGGGACACACCTAAAGCTTTGTGAAGGGTAATTGAGACCAGTTCTGTCATTAAGTGGTTGAACAACACAATGCCTCACTTACTAAGTTAAGCACAATGCAAAATCAGAATAAAACTTATTTCAAAGAGAAGATTAACCCTGCCTCCTTCATTATTAAGTTTTCTGGATACTGGCAGAACAAAGCATGGGATTGATATTCTGACTATTGGCATCATCATAAGGCAAAGATGCAGTGCAAACTTGTTGGGTTTTAAATTGTCTCTATAAATTTTAGGGGAAATTGTGTAATGTGTTCCCAATGTGACAGTTTGCAAATACCAAAAACCTGCAGAAGCAAATAGGAAGAAGGTAACTTGACTCTCATTCTCCATGAGAAAATATTATTATAACTTAATACAGTATACAAAACCAAAAAAAATCAACAACAGTAGGATTTGTGACACTAAAAGGAAGAAGATTACTAAATGAACTATAATTTAGACAAGTATAAAGAGTGTCTATAGTAGACAGCTAGATCCATGAGGAATGCAACATTGCAATACCTCCTAGGCAGTGGCTGAGGCATTTAGTGATGACTGGTGTTAAAACTCATGTCAAATGTATATACTTATTTACTTGTGTATGCAAATAAGAGCTATTTTTGCCCTTTTCATAGATGAATGCCTGAATTTTCCTTTTCCAGTCATGTCTTGTATGATGCAGCCATAAAACTAACTGGCTGTGTGTTCCATCTCAGCTAAAGAACCAACAAGTGAAAATGTAGATCTGTGACAACTTGAGGGGGTTTTCAAGTGGTCACTCCCATGTCAGTCAAACTCATTTAAAATCTACTCAGTGACTTTAAGAATCTCTCCTGATACCTAGGATACTGATTTGATCAGTCACTATTTTTGATCATTTGTAATCACTGGGATGTCAACACCTATCTCTCATGTGTTAGACCACTATCCAATGACTAAATCCTAGAAATACTAATTTGTATTTCTGATATGTAAACTATTACTGAAATTAAAACAATCCATTTAGATGGTGTAAAGCCCTTTGGCAATGAGACCTCTCTGGGTTTAGCAATTAAGTTTTGCTGAAACATTATAGTTTGTCAGTGTTTACACTTCAGAAGAGACTCATTTTGCTAAGTTTCTTAATGTTTATTTCATACTGATGGTGTTTCCAAGGGTGGGCATGGCCCATGCAAAGAAAAGAAAATACCTGAGAAGATTATGTACTTGGCAGCCTTTGAGACAGTTTTTTTAAGGAGGGGTATGAAGGTAGGACAGCAGCTGTTTGACTTGGTGAGGTCCACATCAGGAAAGGAGTACAGAAGGTTCTAGTAACTCTTATATTTGCTCAGCATAATTTATTGTCACTTGTGCTTTGGAAGAAATGTCATTTTTACTATTTGGATCACTTTTCCCAGAATTTTTCCTAAGTGTGTTTTAGCTAACTGACTGGGTTGCTCTCTCCCTCTGATGTCCATAATGAAAACATCAAATGAAAGATGACCTTAATAATGACCTTGTTGGTATTCTGCTGTGATTGTGCACATAAACCCTTCTAATCTAGATTGCTTCATAATTATTCATTATAATTCATAACTGCATTCATCAAAGACTGTGATTAGTATTTCTTGGAGTTTTTATACAGCTTTTATTCACAGAGAATATGGAAGGGTAAGAGAACTGCAAAAGTAGAAGGAAAGTAGTTGGCTGTGAGGTATTTTAGTTCTGTTTACTGCTACTATTTTTGTCTAAGCACAGATAACAAATCCTAAGAAAGAAGAATGTCCTAATTCTAGCTCTTTCAAGCATTACTTGTATAGCTACTTTTCTGGGGGAAGATATGTCTCCTATTTCTTCCCTTTCCCTCTGCTTACCTGTCCCCTCAACTAGAGTGGTTAAGTACTGTCATACATATCTCTTATTGGTGACATGAGCAGAGCAGCAAATGTTTCAGTATGGAAGAATTCCTGCAGTTACAGCACACCACAGGCTTTATCTTTGTATTAGTAACTGCTGTGGTACTGAGAACTCTGCAATGTGTCTTATTGCTTTCAGTCACGTTCAGAGTTGCCTCCATACCTGTGTTAGCTGGATCTTGGCATCACTCATGCCTTCTCTGTGCTATTAGGGATGTGTGGTACCACAGCTGTGAATTTCCTTAAACATGATAAGAGATATGAAATGATTGAAAGGTACAAGAATCTGCAGCATTGAGATTAAATTTGTAAATCACTTTGGGATGAAAAAGTTGATGCTTAGTTAGGATCCCTGGGATGCAAGGGTTAGAGGAGATGAAGGCTGTGGGAGATGAAGACAGTGCTCTTCCCCTGGTGTGCCTGTGAGCATGAAAACCAAATCTCCTTGGAGAACCAACGGTAATTAACTCTCCATTTTCTGGGTAATGGAGGATTTTGGTACCCAAGAGAAAAGCACAGAGAATATAAACCTATGTAAATGAAGTTTAGAAAATATGGGATCTGTTCAAAGCCTTTGCAGCCCACTGCCATGTACATAACATTTTACTGCTTTCAGTCCTAAGCTGATTTCTGTTAACTGTAACCTGAATCACTGAGAATGTCTACTTCCAAAGATAGAAACATGGACAGATTTTTACTGTAGCAGGGTGGATCTAAGAGACATTCTATGATTTTTCAAACATGTCACATGATGCCTTTACTGGATACCACAAAAAAACCTAGAAGAGCATCCAGAGTCCTCACATTCCATACGGACAGAAGATGACACATCTAAGCAAATCCAAACAGGTAGTAGGAAACCCAATAGCCTGGAATCTTCTGAATGAAGGAAAGAGAATGAAGATTCGTTGTATCCATGCCTACATAAACAAAAGCAGGATTTTGTCAAGGAACTTAAAGTTGAACCTCTTAAAA
Source organism: Bucco capensis (assembly GCA_013396975.1). NCBI lineage: Eukaryota > Metazoa > Chordata > Aves > Piciformes > Bucconidae > Bucco > Bucco capensis. Next base: position 179,619 of record VWZO01003433.1, read on the forward strand.
ACTCCGGTCCCATGCTTTAGGACACTTTTAGTATCCTAAATTTATGAGCAAAACTTCTGTGCATGAAAATTAACAACTAAGTGCTCAGCAAAATTCAAATGAAACCTTCTAGTATTTCTTAAAAAAAAACTGATGCTGAACAATATAAGAATTTCAGGAGCCCTCTCAGGAAAGAATTCAAGTGCCTTCTTTTAGATCCTATTGTGTTACAGATTACTGAGTTTAAGTCTTGAATTACAAAATTAATCAGTCATTAATTACTTCTGTAATCATGTAGCCTGAAGACATGAGATCCTTCTGCCTCTGCTGATAAGTTCTAGTGGTAGTAGCATTCAGTCAATCATAAGTTTCCTGAAATCATGAGCAATTGGTAAGAAGACTTGAAGCTGATTTTTGTAATTTACAATGTATCTGAGAATTGAACACAGTTAACCTTTTGGTGTGAACTTAGTTAAAGGTTATTTTACTAAAAATGTTATTCTATCACTCTGTTATTTTCTTCCCCTGCAATTATTCTTCAGAAACCTTCCTTGTATGAGGAAAGGTACAGCTCATAATGCGATATGCCTAACACTTAGTGCAGTTTCATAATAAAGCACCTGATGGATATTGCCATACCAGCATTTTTATATGCATATGGAAAGCTCAAATCAAACGTGCCTCTTTAAAATGAAATGTTATGCTTAATGCTAAATCTTTTAAGAATTAGTGTCTCTGAAAAATTAGCTCTTATGTTTTGCAGCATTTGTCTTAACACCATCTTTGCTGACATAAATTTGCATACAGGATGATACCTCAGCAGAAGGGCAAAAACCAGATGGTACAAGAGTTCTGGCTGTATTTTCAGGAATTCTGAATCTGGCATTTAGTTTTATCTGAGAAACACTGTGGCAGAGGGGATGGAAGTCAGAATACAAAAATATTTTGTGTCACTCTTTTCCAAATGAAATCTTTCATCATCTCATTTTGAAATTAAGTTTGGGTGAATAGCCCATTCAATGAAAGGTTTAGGGCAGTGTTTTTTTCATTCATCTTGAAATAAGGAGGGTGAATAGGCACTTTGGATTGCTATGAAATGAAATGTGGTCATCAATAGTATTAATTATTGATGATTACTCTGATGGCACAAGTAACTGATATTTTCAGAAAGCTTCTGGCTAAGATGTTAATTATCAAAGAACACAACTCAGAAATGGTGGCAATTTCCTTTATCATCTGTTCTTCCAGTTTCTTTGGATGACTCCTCCAGATTTGTTCTTGTTGAGTTTTGTTTTGAAGGCTACTAACATAGAGGAATTCTAATTGATGTAGCTATGTCTGTTGTATTTATTTTATGTGATCATGGGTCTCTTATATGTACTTCATTGCTATATGCCATTTACAGGGTGTACTATGGATTTAAGTATCTTCTTATTTGCTGTATTGCTGTATCTACTAATTTGGTGTTGTAGAGCCTGCAAAGCTGTTGTCATAGGTAACCTATCTCCTTTTTTTAACATATATACATATAGAATATGTTTTCTGTGGTTCTTCCAGACATTATTAAAATATTTGATATTTAAAGCACAGCCTATATCATTTCAGATATTGGTTGTCTATTTTTCAGGTATAAAAGAAAGTCTTAGAATCTCCTAGGATTCATGGGCTTGTTTATGTACATGATTACTGCTGCACTCTTTCTCAGTCATGCTTTCATTTATGATGCAATAAAGTGAATCGTCACTGAAAATGCAATTATAGTTACAGAACGTGAATTATGCAGCTTTCATGTCATTAAACTCTGTGTAACTCAGCAGTGCAGAGAGTTAGGGGTGGAGTAGAATCTGGCACACGTTCAGGAAAATGCATTTCCTTTTTCAAAGTGAAATATTGGGTGGCTTCACTCGTACTGTTGGTGAGAGCATCCGCCTAGTTGATGGGAGTGCTGCAAGCCCTGAGCCATCAAGGGAAGAGCTGGGGTGTGGAGGAAGTTGGTTTGGAGGTTTGTCAATGGCTGGATCTAAATACCCTATGAGACAAGTGGCACAGTACTTGACTAAGGAACAATGCTAACACTGCATGTTCCGCTGAGTATCTCAAAACCCCTGCAAAGACCATTAGACTGGTAAGTGTTCATTAATAGCAATAAATAGCATTTAATAAAGGCAGAACATGCAGTGAGAGAAACAATCCGATTTTCTGTTATTAATTCACTTTCTTAAAGTCTTACTGAAGTCATGATAGCATTTTAAGCCAGGTTTTAACAGGGTATGTGGCTCAAAAGAGGCTTGGTTAATGTTACATAGGAAGTCTGCTGTTAAACTGGGAACAGAACCCAGATTTCCTGTTTTGTGGGTCTGTTGTAACAAAACAATCCTCTCTCCTTCCTACAATAAATGATTTGGTCCTACAGCCCATCCCATGTTTCATTACTTTTGAGACAGATTGTGTTACTATGCACAAGCATGACTCTGAAGTAAAGTGCAATAAATAAGGAACCATAAATAAGGAACTGTTACACCTAGATAATTGTCTAGCTCCTCCTTAGGTAGCCTCTGTCCAGGGTCTTGCAAGACCATTTTGTATAAAACCTGCTTGTTTTCACTGTGTTTATGCCTAGGATGTGGATATCCATGGCATTATATCTCAGTTACTGATGTGTCCCTTTTCTTGCAGTCAGTGCTGCTGCACTAGTGCTCACCCAGAACCCTACTGAAGTGACACGGCTGCTCAGATGTGCTTTTGGTTTAAGGCAACCATCATTTCTACTACCTGGACTTCATTATACAATGTATCTTGGAAATGAGTCTCAGCTGGGAGATGATATTAGCTTGCAGAAGGCTTCATTGATTCAACTGTGGCTATTTTTGTTGAATTAATAGTGTGACATCCTGTGAATAACTAGTGTGGGTCTTGTCATTCTTGGCTGATTAATTCCCTGCCACAGCTGGGACAACCTGTCCAGCAGCTCCTGCCCTAGGACAGCCTGCTGTTGTCAGTGTTACAAACCATCAGTGTGATCATATGCTTTCCAAAGTCACAGGCAGTGAAAGAGCAATAATTGTCCATTTTTTTCATTTAGGCATGTCATTCCAGTCTCAGAGGGGTCATTGGGACAAAGTCCATCTGGTGCCTGCTTACTAACCATGTCCTTTAGGGGTCAGTTCTAAGGCTGATTCTCTCTAATACGGTCTTAATGACATGAATGATGAGACAGAGAGAGGACTTTTCCTGTGCTTTCAGCAGATAATAGTGGGCAAGAATGCTGTTTAGAAGGATCTTGGTTAGGCTGAAGAAATGGGCTTGTAGGTGTTGCGTGAAGTCAGAGTCAGATGCAGAGTCCTGCATGTGGGATGGAATAACCCCATGCATAAATACAGATTGGGGCTGACTAGCTGTAACACAGCTTTGGAAGAAAGGCCCTGGGAACTGTAGTGAACAACAAATTAACTTACCAGCCAGCAGCATGTCTTTGCACTGAAGAAGGCCAGCTGCATCCTGGGCTGCATTAGCCTGGCTGTATCCAGCAGATCAAATGATGTGGCTCTTTACACCTGTCAGGCACTTGTGAAGTCAATTTTGTAGTACTGAATCCTGTTTTGGGCCCACAAGAGAGATGCTTAATGAACTGGGGCACCAGATATCAGAAGAGCTGAGAGAACTAGCCTTGAAAGCTTTGAGAAGAAAAGGCTGGAAGGGAGCTCTTATTGCTGTCCAGAGCTACCAAGCTGGAGACTGCAGAGAAGATGGATTGAGTAAGATAACCATAGTTGGTATACCATATTTGGTAACCACAAGTTGGTACATGAAAAATTTCTTCTAGATCTTCTAGATCTAATAAATGTAATTATTTTTAATCATGAGGGTGGTCAAACACTGGAATAGGATGCCTAAAGCATCTGTGAAATCTCAGTTTTGTGCAGAGATTGAAAACTCAGACAAGAACAGGAACATCCCGCTTTAAGTGGACCTGTTCTAGGCAGGGAATTGAACTCCATGACTTTCTGAGGTCCCTTCCAACCTGAATGATTCTATGATTCCTCCCAGGTTTGTGTAATCTTATCTCAGGAACACTACTGTACCCTTACAGGCTTTGTAACAGGATATTAGAAGCTGCTTATCCGGGAAGTTATTGGTTTGGACCTTAAAAATGGGTGTTTTATGGTAGCTAAGCAATTATGACCACAGAGTTCAGCTCTATTATCTCTAAGGATGCCATCCCCTCTGTGGTTTAAATTGCAGTCCATAAGAAAAAAAAAATTGAAAAAACAAATCATTGATTCTATTGTAGAGCTGTCTCACAGCAGATGACACCAATCCCATTTACTTTCCTCCCTCCTTGATGCAATTCAGACTATATCAGTCTTAATTACAGGAGCTCCTATTTTTACAGTTACGACAACTTTCCTGTGAGGTTTCTCACGCCTGTTTGATTCTGTCCTGTTGAACTGATAAAATGACCTCAGTGCCCCAAAGCACATCACTCTTCTGTTCACACCAGTGGATTTTTTTTTCCTGTCTCCACCCATTTGTGCTTTTTGCTGTGGTCTTCTATAAATGACTGGCTCTGTGGTGCTTACTCCAGGATGCTGCAGCTTCCCAGCTCCATTTGTCATTTGTGTTCAACATACATAAAGCAGAATACACTTCACATCTCACAGCTTAACACTTGTACCTGCCACTTCCTACTGTTCTGATTATGAATCACATACATGGAAAATAAATCATTATACATTTAGCTTCCTTCATTGTTTCAAAAATGTTTGATCTGTGTTATCACAGCAGACACAGCTCTGCCTTTACGAGGCAGGAAGCAAGAAACACTAAACAAATGAGAAGGACAAAAGTAGCAGCTCCACTGAAGTAGCCTTGCACATTGTGGCAGAAACTACAAGAAGATGGACTAACAGGCTGGTATATCCAGCAAACAGCTGATAGGTTTATATCCCAAAAAGCACCATGTGGCCCAACTCCTAAGGGCATGAGTGACGTGTCTGTAGTAACTGGTGCAGTATATTTATAGGTATCTGAATCCAAATAGGAAACCGATCTGTGAAAACATGTTCCAGCTGTGCTCATGTATGAGAGATTGAGAGAGCGAAAGCAACCAGTGGGAATGGAAAGTCCTTTTAATATTTTGTGGCTTATTTCTGACTTACTGATACTTGGAAAAATTCAAATATCTTATAGAGCCATATTGAATGTTGTCACAGTAATATAAAAAAAGGCTGAGGTTTAGTTAGGTGTTCTAGGACTATTGCTCTGGGCTTGTCTAGGCTGGGAGAATGATGTTTTACACTGTTAATACAAGTTGACAAATACCATGTAGTGGAAAATTGTGCACTGGTGTGTGAAAACATACTAGCTTGGAGGTAGATAGCCCCAGGATTGGCTAGAAGAAAACAGTGGTAAAGTAAGAGTCATACTTAATGTACTGACACACTTTTCTATAGTACAGCCTGTATCTACAGCAAATAAGGGTGGCAAATGAAAGTAGAAAATCTAAAAATCTGTGGAGTGTGGAAATGCAGCACTGCCCCAGACCCGTGTATAGGCTTAGGAGAAGGGTGTGTCCTTTCTTTGTTCTATTATGCAAACCAGACAATACATTCAGTAATTCAATCTAATCAGACTTTCACAATCAGGTGCTGGCATAACACTATAGCAAATATTTCCTGAATCCTTAGCCAGCCACATTTATAGCAATAGGGGAAAAAAATATGATNGTCCTATAATCTCCCTTTAGATACTGGAAAACTGCTATAAGATCCCCTCGAAGCCTTCTCTTTTCCAGGCTGAACAATCCCAACTGTCTCAGCCTGTCTTCATAGGGGAGGTTCTCCAGCCCTTTAATCATCTTTGTGGCCTCCTCTGGACTCGCTCCAACAGCTCCACATCTTTTTTATGCTGAGGAGCCCAGAACTGGATGCAGTACTCCAGATGGGGCCTCACGAGGGCAGAGTAGAGAGGCAGAATCACCTCCCTAGCCCTGCTGCTCATGCCTCTCCTGATGCAGCCTAGGATTTGGTTGGCCTTCTGGGCTGTGAATATACACTGCTGGCTCATATCCAGCTTTTCATCTATCATGACCCCCAAGTCCTTCTCTGCATGACTGCTTACATGGTCTGATAGGTCATTGTGACTTCCCATTGGAGAAGGAAAATTGCTGCTTATATTTTATTCCACAGCCTTCCAGGAGCAGCTCTGCTCACACACTAAGGAGAGTGCAGCCTGGTGAGGTCTACTCTAGGTCACAGTTGGTGCCCTTTGAATGTTCTTTCTTAAGGTTCATTGATAAAGGATTTTCCTTTGGGAGCCATAAGTTATTTATTGGGCATGTGCAGGAACCTGCCCTGGCTTATTGTTAGCTGCAAATCAGTCCTCTAAAAGACAAATAAATTAAGGATTCTTAGCAATTGTGTTTAAAAATTATCTGAGGATTCATGTGAGTTTTTTGCAACTGCTGGAAATGTCAGGCAATAATGCAACATCACAGCTTTGCAACACAGACTGTTAAAATGCCATGGTATAGGCAGAGTCAAAGGAATTAATTAATGAATCCAAACACTCATATTGTAGAAAGTTCTAATAAACAATGCTAAAATAAATATCTCAAAATATATATGCAAACTGCAAAAATGGAACAGCATTGGTTGTTTCACTTCTAAAGACACTATTCAGGAACATAAAGAAAATTACTGTTTCAGAGAATGACAGACTTTACAGTATGTGCAAGAAATGCTCAGAATAGTGAAACGGTCCCTGTGCCAAAGCCTTTAAATAGTAGAAGTTGAAATTTTTCATGACTGTGACATGAAAAACTCCATTTCAAAAATCAAATTCTGGATGCAGCTATGTATGCATGCAAACCTAAAGTGGATTCAGCTTCCTAGGAAGGTCTTTTTTACCCCAAACCCACTCAGATATGCAAATTTCCTACAATTCCCTAGTACTGCTTTCCTTTTCCTGAGAGATTCCTAGTCCCAGCTGCTTCCCTCAACATTTCTTTGATGATAGGAGCCAGTTAAAGGGGAGAAATAATATTCATGACCCTCTGCAATTAAAAAGATCTCAGGTTTCAGACATTAAATCTGAAATTCTTGCAGCAAAATGTGTGTGGGTGTGCAGCCCAGAGATTAAATGAAATAATTCTTGCCAGGTTCTGTTGAGTAAATTAAAGTAATAAATACATTTAATTAAGTGAATATGTTCAAGTATATTAACTGCTTAGAGAAACTGTGTTAACAAAAGGAAGTTCAATTCATTATTGGAAATATTTCTATATTTTCTTTTAACTCTCTGTTAAGAGCAAGCAAAAATAAGGGCCAAGAAAAGATTTGGGATGATATTTCCAGTTCTTGGCTGCTGCGAAAAATTCTCCATTAACTTCAAAGTAGTTTATCAGAAAGAAATTTATGCCTTTTTTATTGTCAGTTGCATTTTTTTTTCTTCATTTTCATTTTCAAACAGTTTCTGTGTGGATGCCCATATAGTCTGTTTTCACTAGTTTAGCCATGGCACTAAAATTCTGGGAGACTGCTGTTTTGATGCAGCCTGAACTGGTGGCTGAGGACATTATTTCTCCCTTGAGAGCATTCTTTATATAACTATGCCTTGCTGCCTCTGGCAAGGTAGAGCCACAAGGAATAAAACTATTCACATCTTGCAAGTGTTTTTTATTCACTTAAATCTCCTGATGTGCTGTACTAATAAGATACCTGAATTTGGGATAAATTTAGGAAGTTGGAGAAGGATGAATGTTGCATTGGAATAGGTATAGTTTAGGACTAATATCTTGAAGCTGTCAAACAGTTGAGGTAAGGGTTCTTTAGCTCAAAAAAATCAAAGAGCTCTTCTTACAAGACCATGTACAAGCAGTATTTCCAAGGAGAGGCTACCTTCTAGGTAATATGTAGTGGTTTGGTTGTGAAATTCCACGTGTTTTCAAGGTCTGGCATTACTATTTCCAGTACAAATTTTCCCACTGTTTCATGTTTTCTTCATTTCTGTTAGGATCTTTAGGTTTCACACATGAACTTCCCATTTTTAATTCTTTTTAACATTTTATTGTGAAACTTTGTCCCCAAAATGTTCCTTAATTGTTTAATTAGGCTCACGTTAATAATTTCAAGTGAAAACTTGTCATGATTTATCCTAATTTTCCTGTTCTGGCAGATTGTCAAGAATTGTGCTCCCCACTCATTAAGACTAAATACAAAACCTGATCCTAATCAAAAGGATCTTAAAGTCCTCCTGAGACTGGGGATACACAGACATCCTCCCCCCTTGTTTTTATGAGAAGGAGTTTGGTATCAGAATCTGGAGGAATCTGTGGCTGCAGACGTGACTGGGGAAACAGCCTGTGTGTGTGAACTGAAATGTGGGCACTTACAGCATGCGCAGAGCGGGACACACCCTTTAGTCCTAAGGTTCATCTGCCAGGGCCTAGCAAGCTTGGACGCTGGCATCGAAGTCCTTAGGATG
>VWZO01003433.1:188323-293129 GCA_013396975.1 Bucco capensis
AATTTACACCCAGGAGCAGCTGCAGGTGTGATAGAAGAACCAGCAACGCAGCAGCGACGCGGCCACGGCACACCAGGGGGAGGAGCTTCTGCCGTGAGGACTGCCGGGAACCCCTTGGTGCTTGTGGGAGGAGGATGGAGACAGGTGAGAGGGAGGAAGCGTGGTGTCCTCCATCTTGCAGCAGCGTGTTCAGCGGCCAGACCATCTTTACATCTCTCACCATCCACCACCCGGGTTTCCTTCGCTCTTCATCTCATCTGCCACCTCACCTTAATCAGACTGAACCCTAGCAGGTTTTACTGTGAGTGGGGGGGTGGCCGGTGGCATGAGGGGTGTGTGGGGGAACTGGGAGGGTTTGAATTACCCCATATTTTCATTATTACATATTTTTCTATGCTAAAAAGTTGTTCTTTACAACTCACTCCCAGTGTGCAATGATTTCTTTTCCCTTCAGAAAAGGGGGAGGGTCTTAAAGGGGCCTTCACCCGAATCTGTCCTCTCAAACCAGGACAAGAGTTGATAAATTACAGCAGAATTATGCTGAAGGGATCTGTTTGGAATCCCATTTGTTTATGGGATGAAGCAAAAGAAATGGTGGTTATTATCAGGCCTACTACATATGAAGAGTGTATTTCTTTTTTCATTTTGCAGTTGTCCCCTAAACTTTCTCAGGGGCAGTACAGAAGCACACAGAGAAAACATTTTATACATGAAAACTGGAAAAAGAAAAAAAATAGTTTGCATTTCTGGATTTCCTAATATGTGGATCTGTACAACTACATTATTCTATTGATGCTCAGTAGGTGTTTTCTTCTGTTCCAATGCAGATTATACTGAAGAGATACCAGAATTATTAATGTTGACATTTTCAGCACTACTCAACAAAGCATTGCAAAACCCTATATGCTTTTGCTTCTATCCATCCTCTCTTTCTTCCCTCTTCCTCACCCTCAATTGCTGCTGGAACAACAGTGTGGAGGAGGGAGTTGTGGGGCTGTATTCCCCTTTGTCTCCTCTTTGACCAACACATTCCTATGCTTTTCCATGAGTACCCTGAAACAGGGTGAAACAGAACCACAGCACATGTGGGACTTTTGGAGGCCTGGAAATCCCAGTATGGGACTGGGCAATGGAAAAGACTGTGACATGGTAAAAGGTCCCAAAACCTAGAGCAATAATGGAGACAGTTTGTAGTCCTTGCAATATCTCGCTAATGGGTGTAGAATGGAAAGTGCATTTTGGAAAAGGAGAGGAAGGAAAATGAAAATCTTTATTTCCACACACATCAGCTGTGAGAGGGTACATAGGGTACCATTGCACTGTTCTGTTATCAGTGTTATGAGAAATTCAGGTGTTGTTGCCCCTCAATACCACATCTTAGTTACAGACTATATATTAATTTTCATGCACACATATAAATAAGTACATGTATATTCTATATCCTTCTGCATATAAGAATGTCAGATTCATGTCTATTTCCCATCCTACTAGCTGACATTAAAATTTTGTAGCTATTGTTTTGGGCAACATGAAATGATAAGTTGTGAACTTCTCAAACTTTGCTGATCTCTCTGGGCTGTTAATTAAATCAGTTCAAAGGATTTTAGTCAGGAGAACCAGTCTGATTCAAATCTGTATGAATACGACATATACATAAGAATATGATGCAAACATCAGGATGGAATGGTAGCTTTAGAAAAGTACAAGAATATCTAGAAATATTTTAGATACAGCTCTAGAGCCTTAAGTTCTCTTTCCATAAGAAGTTATAAACACACAAGAGAGAAAGACTGGCCTAATCTAACATGCATGCCTTTTGTCCTTAAAAGCAACTCTCAAGGAATTCCCAACAAGAACTTTAGCTTCACAAGACTTATGGAACTGGACTCTCTCTACATACAGTAAAGTGGCCAAATATGAGATACTTGCAAGTGTGTGATTATACCTCTCAGGATCTGACCTATAGACTATAAATGTCACATCCAAACTCTATTGCAGCATAGAAGAAAAATGACTTTAATATTTTAAAAAATAATTCTTAGTGATTTGCATCTTCTGCTATCAAATCCTCATAAAAATGGCCAGAGGGGCCAGACTAATCTCTTTCCACATTCTCAAATAATTCACATCCTATATATATATCATCATATAACCCCCATGACAGTAATTAAAGAATCATACCTGCCTCTCTCTCTTTTCCCCAGGGAAGTATTATTCCCATTTCAGCAGGTGATCTACCAAGTCAAACATGGTTGATGACATGCCCAGTGAGGTACAAAGCTGTGAATCCTAAACCACTACAGTGCTCTTTTGACTTGTCGCTGGAGGGGCTTGTATATAATTTGAACTTTGGTTAGTTGCTGTGTCTTGCATGATTTTGAAGCTCTTATGTCTTGTTAATAATCCTTGTTTTGGCTGTGTCTCACCACACCACTGCTTCCTTCCATACACTGGCACTAGGCAGGAGAGCTCTGCTCTCACTGTACCATATGATGATTGTTCAATTTCAGTGGACATTTCATGTTTGCTAGATGAAAGCACTATTTTATGGCTGGAAGTTTAAAGGTTTTTTTCTCTCTTCTTTTAAGCAGTGTGCTCAGGGAAGCAACAGCTTCCTGGCTTGTGCCAGAAATAGTGTGGCCTGCATGGCTTAAGCAGTGATCATCCCTCTGTACTTGGCACTGGTGAGGTTGCACCTGGAATACCTTGTTCAATTTTGGGCCCCTCACTACAAGAAGGACACTAAAGTGCTGGAGTATGTCTGAAGAAGGGTAACAAAACTGGTGAAGGGTCTGGAGCACAAATCTTGTGAGAATTGGCTGAGGGAACTGGGTTTCTTTAGTCTGGAGAAGAGGATGCTCAGGGGAGACCTTGTTTCTCTCTACAGCTACCTGACAGAAGGTTGTAGCAAGGTGGAGGTCAGTCTCCCAGGTAACAAGTGACAGGATGGAAGGAAAAGGCCTCAAAGTGTTTCAGGGGAGGTTTACATTGGACATTAGGAAAAAAATCTTCACCAAAAGAGTTGTCAGGCATTGGAACAGGCTGCTCGTGGAAGTGGTAGAGTCACCATCAATGGAAGTATGTAAAAGACATGAAGATGTGGTGCTAAGGACATGGTTTAGTGGTGGACTTGGCTGTGCTAGGTTGATTGGACTCAGTGGTCTTAAAGGTCTTTTCCAACCTCAATGATTCTATGATTCTGTGATTCTAAGAGCCCGTGGAAACTTGTGAATTGGCCAGATCATGACAGCTTGCTGGAACCATTATCAACTCTGCTGGTACAATGCTTTTTTCTCTTGGAGTTTAGTCTTTGGAGCCAAGTCCTGAGAATTGCTAAGATAAATGGTTCTAACAGTTTAAGATAAATGAGACATAGGTTTGTTTATTTTTTCTTTTTGAACACCAAGACAAATATCTTAATGGTAAAACTGAAAAAAAAAGTCTCATTTTCTTTCACCAAAAAGGAACCTTCTGAAATACTTGTCCTTTCCTGGACTTCAAACAAATGTACAAACTATAAAACCACACTAGAGATTAAACAGACATTATTTAGATTTTTGATGTTTATTTTACATCTTGATTCTTCTGGATGAGTTTTTGTGGTAACGATAAAACAATATCTTAATTTCATCCCCTTCAGTTACATCGATTATTTGGGTTTGACCTACTTTTAGTATTAAAGAAGTTTCAAAACTAAAATTGCCAGGAGAAATAAAGCTCAGTTTTTCATTTTCTTCCCAAACTGTTTCTGCATTTTTCTTCCTCATCTTTACATCCCACTCACCAAGATCCTAGAACTAACTTTTCCTTCTCCTTTTTTTTTTCATATAACTACATAAATATGAATCTGAATTTATGAGAGAGTGCTAAATGAATTATATTGTACCAGCACTTAAGAAACTTCTGGGCTGTTACATATCATGTCTTTTCTCTTTTATATATTGTAAATGTATAGACTACTTCAATAATTTTTGTTCAGGGCTTCACTGGTCAAATTTGACCAACTACCTCTAGCCTGTTGTTGTTTGGAATAAAGTTCTTGTCTGATACTGGAGTTTTTACGCAGAAAATAGCAAGATGAAGACACTGGTAGGAGGTAAAAAAGTTCTGTTAGTTTACTATCAGCATCCCCTAGTGGTGATATTTATTATTTTATTAGCAGACTTAAACTGAAGCAGCAAATTCATAGGTTTGTTTATGTGAATTACAAGATGAGGAAACTGGCAATGCCTTAAAAAATACATAGTGTGTGCGAAAAATTATTTACAGGTCTTACTTATTAAATTTTCAAAATTATTTTAGAGGAGGAAAAATTAGGAAACAGACAAATTCCATCCCCCTCCCCTCCCCACCCCCCCTATCTTGAATGATGTATCTGGTGTGCTTAATGAATGTTGGTGAGGAAATTAAAACATACAGATGAAAAATTTATAAAAGCCTCTTTTTTGGTTCTCAGACATGGACCTCTCACTATTATTATTTGTTTTAATGATATTGCAGCAGAAAGTTGTTGTGGGGTACATAAAAATAGGAAGTTTTTGCATCCCATCTTTCATTCCCCTCCTCTCACACACCTGGACGCGGGCAGGGTTCAATCCAGGGACCTCTGGCTTGCAAGACTGGTGCTTTGCTGCTTAGCCACTGCTTATGGAAAAGAGAAGGGTGAGGGGAGACCTCATTGCTCCTTATAACTACTTGAAATGAGGTTGTAGAGAGGCAGGGACTGGTCTGTTCTCCCTGGTGGAGAGGGATAGGACAAGGGGAAATGGATGCAACTCGTGCCAGGGGAGGTTCAGGCTAGACATTAGAAGGAATTTCTTTCCTGAAAGGGTTGTCAGCCATTGGAACAGGCTGCCCAGGGAGGTGGTTGAGTCACCATCCCTGGAGGTGTTTAAGAGACGGCTGGATGTTGCATTGGGGGACATTATTTAGCAAGTTGATAGGGCTAGGACAAAGGCTGGACTTGATGATCTTCAAGGTCTCTTCCAGCTGTAACTGTTCTATGATTCCATGATTCTATACTTCTTTTTAATTTTAGTGTAATTAAACATTTTAGGCAATGATGTCTAAATTGGTAATTTAATCTTAATTTGTTGGACAACACAGGCTTCTCTGCTGTATCCAGTTAATCTTCAATCAAAACAGATTCACATGTTGAAAAGAGACACTACATGCTTGAACCTCCAATATCATTTAGATCATCCATATCAAAACCATTATTGTTAATCTCTGTTTCTTTTATCTGACCAAAGGAAGATGTCAAAAAAAAAGAGGAAAATTATTCTATTAATTGGAGAAAATGAAAATGAAGTTACAATAGTTGTTTTCTGTTGGTACTGTGTATGCCATGTTACAGTTTGGCAGGATCTATACAACCAACTGTCTCTCTTCTCCTCTTCACCAGGAGATATATGGTTATGTGTAACAGATTTGATGGGTACCAGAGCAGCTATGGGCCCTGACACATCTGATTTTCATGTTTGTGACATTTGTAAATTTCCCACAGGGAACTAAAGGTCTGTACAGGAAGGACTACACATCTGGATGTCCTGTGAAGCCTGTGCCTGTCATATGGTAAAGCTCAAAACACCAGCCCAGTGTCAGCAAGGGTATACCCTGGGGTCTCATTATAGTCCTAAAATTCTGCATTTCTTACTTCATTCCATGCACTTTCTCCCTCTACTCCAGTCAAACTATTTTAAACATTACTAAGGTGATTGGAACAACTGAAATGGAACTGGTGTATATAAGAGTCTCTAGACCACTGTAGAAGAGACTGAATTTGCAAAGGCTATGTTTCTGACTCTGTGTTTGGGATTTTGAATAGCTCTCATTTCTTTCCTCTTTACTGACATCTCTGGGCATGAAATCTTCAGATTCTGTCAGCTTCAGTATGATGAGGTGCACTTAAACACTTCCTGACAATTTGGAGCTGAGCAAACGCCAAGCTATTCTACTGACATATATTTTAGTTTTCTGAGTGAAGATGGATTGACAACCTTGTTGTGTGCTGTTGTCATTTATTTGAATATCTTTTAAAGAGTGTTTTGTTTCCCTTTTTATTAGCAGTAGAACAAAACCTAAGCCCTAAAGCAGTCAAGAAAGCATTTCAGGGTATGTATAACTAGTGTCAAAATGGAAGCAGATGACATTAGAGAGGTTATGAAGAAAATGAATGGGATGGGAAAGAGGAATTTGTAATACAACTGTTGTTAAATGACATATCTGTTGATTGATTAGTACTGTGCAATCTACCTTTAAGACACTAAAAGGTTAGCTGTATTTGGTATTTCTTTTATTTTGCACAGGACAAGGGAGACTCAGTTTGTTTGTCACTTTAAGCATCCACTTCCCTTCCACTGTCCCATCACCCACAATTAGTGTATTAGGAATGTTAGAAGGTACCTCCCTCACCTCTCTTTGTAGTATCATCTTGTGGTCCATGTATCTGTCTTCTCAGTTTTGTGTGTGATGATACTATCTCCTGTCTCCAGAATTTTAATACCCACAGAGTGAAGAAATATTTTGCTTGTTTTCAGTCAGTTTCCTACTGGTGTTTCAACAAGTACTACCTAGTTCTTTAATTGCAGGATCTGGTGAACAAGTTCTGTGCTCAGCTTTTTCGTGGCCTTCATGATTCTGTAAGGTCTCTTCAGTCCCAGACTGAAGAGTCCCAACCTTTCTCATCTTTCACATAATGTTTCTCTCTTTCCCCTTGGCCATATAGTTGCCCTTCTCTGCACTTTCTCTAGCTCTCTCTCTCCTTCCTCAGATGCAGAGACCAGCACTGAGCATAGCAGTTCCAGTGCAGGTATGCCAAAATTTCTTAAAATAGCATAGTGATGGCTTCTGTCCTGCTCTCAATATCTTTCTGTTGATGTCCAACATTTTATTGGCATTTTTGGGCTACTGCTGCATAATGATCTCAGAGAACTGCAAACAATGACTCTGAAACCCTCCTCAATTATAACTGCATTTTAAGGAGTTCAACACTGTAGCCTTCTCTGCTAGCTCATCTGCTGTTTTGGTTTTTTTTTTGCGCTTCCAAAGATTACTAAGACTTTTTGCCATTTCAGGCCAATGACTTGACTTTTGACCTCCTTTAAGAGTGGAATAGGCTTCAGGCTCACAGATTTCACAGTACAATTGTTTCTTCAGGTCATTGATAAAGAAGCTGAATGAAGCTGTAACCAGCATTAGTCCCTGGTGGAAATGACTGCTGACTCTTCTTGATCCTGAAAAGTGCTCATTAAGCCTTCTGTTTTGTTTCATATTGCTTAAAATGTGAAAGAATTTTTTTTTACTTTAGTCCTATGGAAACTCTTCTCTTTCATAATGAAAGCCTTTTAAAAAAATTTGTATGAAGCATGTCTACTGGATTTCTTTTATCCATTTGCCCATTGATACACTCAGAGAACTCGAGAAGGCCAACAATTGAGGGCTTCCCTGCAACAAATCCATTCTGGCTTTCCCCAGAGATTTTTTATTTACATGCTTGTTGCTGTTTAAGAACAAATGACAGTATGGAGGTTAAATGGATTTGGATACCAAAATGACACATAAATGCAATTTTGTGAGTTACATGACTTCCTGGAGTTTTGAGAGAAATAGTGCAGTGCAGAAGAAGGATCAAACAGGTCAGTGCAGCAATCCCACCCATGTGATGCACAAGCCAGGTTGTCCCTGGGTGTCTGGTCTCTCTGATTCCCTCACAGGTTCCCCCCTACATACCCAAATAGACTCAGAACCCATCCCAGCACCCATACCTAACCCCAGAGGGTGCTGGAGCACTGGAATAGGCTCCCCAGGGAGTTAGTCATGGCTCCAAATCTTGTGGAGTTTAAGAGACACTTGGACAATGTCCTTAGTCACCTCGTGTGATCTTGGGGTTTTGTCCTATGCCTAATGGAAGTTGGACTTGATGATCCTTATGGGTCCCTTCCAACTTGGGTTGTTCTATTATTCTATGATTCTATAGCTGTTTATACAGATCAGCTCCTTGCATTGCCATTTACCTGTAGCACTCTTACTAATTTCCACGCTAGAGGTGCTAGGGTCAAGTACAGCGTGGAATGGAACAACCCTCCACTCTATGTAGGAACAACTCTATGCAGGTTTCTCAGGAAAGGTGGAGGGGTTCTCATTTCCTCCTGCTCCCCCTAATGTGAAATATACCTGCAGGCATGACAGGAGTGAGCTCATGGGTGGTCCCCCCTCCATATCCCATGAGAGACTGCTCACTGCTGGTGCTCAGGGCTCTCCATGGCGCCACATGGGCCTCTCACCAATGTTCATGGGCTTTGTTGAACTTGCTAAGGAGCAGGGAGGACTGCTGAATTCTGCTGATCCAGGGAGAGTTGGCTCTGTGTAGAGAGGGTTGGCCATGTAGAGTTGTTCCACGGAGAGTTGGCTGGAGAGAGTTCTAGACCTCTGCCTTGGCATTAGTGACCAGCCTTGTGTTCTGCTGTTCTCCTGTAGCTCTGTTGTTTGGGATGTGCGCATCCACATGATGAACTTCCATAGGTCTTCATTGCATCTGGTGAGCTACCTGTTGCTATACTTCAGCTGCCCTGATGTGTTTACCCTACTGCTGTTTTCCCATTGTTTTACCCATTTCCACACAGCCTTCTGGTTACCATTCAGCAATGGGTACAGACATGCCCTGTAGGCTGTTTTTCCTCTTCATCCCCTTTTAACACTATCTGCATAGTTCTGTTCTCGGCAAACTGACTGAGCACTTCTTTTCCACACAATTTAGCAATGGAGGAAGTAAGGGGACTCTGCAATGATGCTTTCCACAGCCTCTATCTCCTTTGGAGTCTGCAGAACCTGTCAGTGAAGAGGATGCACTTTTGGTCTATAGGGTGATGCTTCTGTGGCTGTTTCAGTCAGGGATTTGGTTCATAGTTCTTTGTCAAAACAATTATTAGGTTGTTACACCAGTGCTGGGTATACTTTGCTTCCCAGAAGAGTTCACTGGGCAATCAGTGCAGTCCACTTGTTCCATGTAGAGGTGGTGATATAATGGCTGGGTGACACTCTTCTCTGGAAACCCAAGGTGGTATTGGCAATCATGGCACCAGTGAACTGTCTCTAGTATTACAGGTGCTATTTGGACTCCTCCATAGATGATAAGGATCTATATGTCTGGGAAGATGGGCTTAGACGTGCTGATCTGGTGTGCCCAAATTGTGCCATAAATGTGGGAACTATTATTGCAGAGAGTCAATTTCCCACAGCTAGTTTACTTTTCAGTGGTGCAGAGCATGGGGTTTTAAGTAGTAGTCTTCATTTAAAATAGCTGTAATAATCCATCAAGCATTTCCTTCTCACCTTCTTGAAAATGAAATGGAAATATCGAGTTGCTCAGGAAGAGAGAACTCTTGACAGTGTGACTTTGACAGGTGCTGCTAGGAAAGAGTGGGCCAGAGTGGGAAAAGCAGCACATGAAAATACTGACAGAAGGGCATCCCAAAATATGTCAGTTACCACTCTTGATTACTTTTGATTGATGGTGGCTAAAAGAAGCTCATAGCTGTGAGCAAGAAAAGAATCTCTTCTAGACTGATGTCTGCTATGTTTGAGAAGGCAGTTTATTGTAATGTTCTGAGGTATGGGGAGGGGGAATCCAAGTGCTGTTGAATTCCAAGATCTAATACCAATTTCCCTTTTAAATTGAAATTATCTATAAGACTCCAAATTTTATCTAAGAGTGTAGATTAAAAAAAAGTAACAACTGAACCAAAAAAAGCTGTTTCCAACTAAATGCTGTTTATATCGCAACTAAGCATCAAGTACTCAGATAGAAGAAGAATAAAAATCTATCAAAGGTAGGGCAGAAGAGATAAAATGGGAGCCTAAAGTGGAAAATAAGTTGTTTCTGTTTTCTTTTTCCAAAATAACAGAATTTTGGAAATTGAAAGTTGTTAGAAATTCAGCTAGTAGTATGATGGAATGCATTTCACTTCTAGGCATTGTCTGGTGTTTTAGTCTGCCATAGCCAAGCAGCAGCTAGACTTTAACTGATCATTCACAAGCAGCTCATAGAATCATAGAACAGTTACAGCTGGAAGGGACCTTGAAGATCATCGAGTCCAGCCTTTGTCCTACCCCTGTCAACCTGCTAAATGATGCCCCCCAATGCAGTATCCACTTGACTCTTAAATACCTCAAGAGATGCTGACTCAAGTCTCCTCAAGTCAACCTTCTAAATGATGCCCCCCAATGCAATATCCTCAAGAGATGCTGACTCAAGTCTCCTCAAGTCTTTGGACAAAGTCTCCTCCTGTCTGAGCATGCATACTTCTTCCTGATGATCTAGACCAGGGTCTTTTGAGTGAGTCTGGGGGCTTCTCCAAAATCTTCCTCAGGTTGACCTTGCTGCCTTTGGCCCAGTTTTGCTAGACTGGCAGCTCCCCAAGGTCTTCTTCTTTGCTATCTTATGGCATGGTTCACTGCTCATACTTAGCAAACTAGGATCTTGTCCTTGGGTTGCTACCCTCTTATCAAGTGGTGAACAAAGAGAAACAGTCCTATGGTTGTGAATCTTCAAGTAAAAGTAACAGGCTGTGATGAATTAGTTCTCTGTACCTACTTTCAGCTAAAATTCTCATAGGCATGATTTTAAAGCATCAAATTTAGAACCTTAGTTAGAACCTAATCTAAGTCAGAACCTTGATTGATTTTTACTGATCAACACCAGTCCGAGTGCAATGGTCACCCCTGCCCCATGGTATGGGTGACACCAGTCCCATGAAATGGTCATCCCAGTCCCCATGGTATGGGTGACATCAGTCCCAGTCCAATGGTCACATGAGTCCCAGTGCAATGGTCACCCCAATCCCATGCAATGGTCACACCAGCCCCATGCTATGGCAGACACCAGTCCCTGTGCAATGGTCAACTCAGTCCCACAGTGAAGGCTCTTCCCGCTCCCGCCTCTGCCACAAGGGAGGGGCGCGGTCAATCTCTGCCGAGAGCCAATCGGGTGTGGCGGTGGGTGGGGCAAGATAGGGCGGTAGCACCGAACGTGGACGGAAACTGCCGAGAGCTGCCACGCTGCAGCGGAAACTGCCGAGGAGTTTGTAGCTGTGTAGAAGTAAAGCATTACTCCTTATCATGAATAGCTTCATTTTCCCATGCTGCACTGCTTAGTTGGACTAGATCATGCACTGTGCTGCAATGAATTACGAACACACTAGGGCAGAACTGGAATTTTAATTTGGATTTTGCTTCAATGTGACAAAAGAGAGTTACTGTCACCAGATTGGCCTGTGCAAATAACACATTTCTCCATCTGGTTGCCAGACAGGAAATAAAGCAAAACAAAGCTCAAACATTGGTTTAGTTTAGATTGCTTTGAACTGGATTTATAATTACTTTATCTTGCTGAAATGACTCTTTTATTTCATGCAAAATATTCCATACAGATCTAAGAAATTTTTTTTTGCTGCCTTTATGTCTTAGGCATTGATTTAACTCAGATACAATACACAGCTGTAAGAATACAGAGCATTGAAAAACTTGCTTACATGGCTGGAAAATAGCAGAGGAAGGTTTTAATCTTGTCCCTGGGAAAAAATTCCAAAGAATCATGAACATCTAGCTTTTGCTCTTCTTTTACTTACTATTAATATCCTCAGAATTTTTCCAATTAATTACAAAATGTTTACTATATTAGAGTATCTAGCTTGTTTACTTTATAAATCATATAAAATTATGCCAGTTCTACATCAACAGCAATCAATTACCCCTTTATTGCAAATGAACCAGGTGGCTTATTAAAAAAGTGAATTTAAAACAGTTCTAGGCCTATACATTGATTTCAAACGTTGTTACATTTCTTCCCTGATTCTTCATTAACCAAAGTTTTATCCTAACAAAGAAATGATAGCATAATCCAATCACTTTTATGCCTTCTAATTAAGT
This sequence comes from Bucco capensis, assembly GCA_013396975.1. Classification (NCBI taxonomy): domain Eukaryota; kingdom Metazoa; phylum Chordata; class Aves; order Piciformes; family Bucconidae; genus Bucco; species Bucco capensis. The sequence goes on from VWZO01003433.1 coordinate 200,252, forward strand.
GGCTCTTTCAAGAGTCTAATTTCCTGCAAAGCTGAAAATCCCATTCTTGTGAATACAGTGAAAGGTCAACAGGAGGAACTGAGAACTTTTTTTCAGAGTGCTTAATAACATGAACATCTCTGCATTTCCCTCTAATGCAATTGAACTCTCTCTAGTAGAGATGAAATTTCAGCTGGGGTGAATGATTCAGAGTCTGTATCTTTTAGCCAGAAAGATAAATTTCATCAACATTAAATAGAACCCAAAAATGTGTATTCAACTGAAATTATTTGTCAAATTGCTAAATAACTCTAAAGTAACCACAGCTTCTTTTCTCAACACATTTAGTTTCTTTACTTGACCCCAAATCAAACACATGTTGAAGTTATAGTGCCAGACACAAAGAACTTTTAAAACAGCCCTCATCTGGATGACACCAGCACAAGCTGCATCTTAGCCCAAGAGCTGCCTGGTTTGCTCAAGAAATCTCGATTAGTTGACTTCGTGACAAAAAACTGCAGGACTTGCAACTTGTAGATGTAACTTGCTACTACAGGGAACTTTAAAGAATCACCTTTATTCCTCTTCCTGCAACGTGAGGTAGTTTCTGTCAGAAGGTACCAGGGAGGTTGTGGTTGCTACTAAATAAGGTAAATTGCAGCCATTTCCCAGATATTGCCAGTTCCATGAGGAAAACATTGGAAGCTACAGCTGAATATTGGCTCTTACATAAGAAGAGATCTATTGTCAGATGTTTTGGCTTAATTTTGCAAGTGGTAAATAGGCTTAAGGAGATAGGTTAAGTAAGTTTTAGTTTTATTTTTTTAATATTTATGTTAAATTAAGGAGAGAGATAAATGTGTATAGGAAACAGATGGTCTATGAGTTTTGAGAAATTATGGAAGTTAAAAGATTATTTACTTGATTTTCTATAATGAAATGTTTTCTGTTTGAGTTAACTGATTCAGAAAAGGGCAGAGGAAAAGTCAGGGATTTTTTTCCTAGGGGTGGTAAAAAGATGAAAGACAATAGTGTCTAAGATAAAGTCTCTGGACTTTTGTGTGGTCATCTCTTCCACTGGTCTGGAACACAGAAGTTCTCAAATCTGAGTGACTATTTAACAAGTAAACAGTTCTGGTTCATCTTCCCTTTCTTCAAGTTCTCAACTCCACAAAACCTTCTAAACCCATTTGTAGCATGAAGTAAAAAAGCTATCAAGAGCAATGTTTGCATCAGTAGTAGAACTTCTTTCAACAGAAGAACTTCTCTAGTACCAGGGTGGACGTCGTAATGTACAAAGTGCATTTTAGCAAGTAAGGATTGCAATTTATTAAAAATCTGTATTCAATATTTTAGAAGAGTGTTGTTACTGCAGGAAAATACAAATTGAGAACTCCTTACCTGAAAACAGAGGAAATCAAGCTGGTAAATCAATGGGGTTTAATTCTGTAATGAAAAAGCTCCAACCTCAAATTTTGAATTTAAATCAATATAACCTTAACCTGCAGAAATAGAAAACTGTAAAGAACAAGCATTGTGCAAACTGTGAAAGTAGGACGGGAACTAAATGTAGAATTCAGCATGATGTGGTGTTTTTTAAAGGTAAAATTTTGGTCATGCTGAGATGTATGATTGACAGCGGAAAATATCTTTGGACTACCCAAAGATCAATTTTAATTGGAAGTTAGGTCAGATGTAGGAAAATAACTTTCGGTAACCAAAAATTTATGCCTGAAACTAACTCAAAATATTGATCAAAATCACAGGAACTTAAGGCTCAAGGTGACCTTAAAAAGTCATCTAATCCACCTGACTACTCTTTTGCAGGATCAACTACAGCTAACCCATCTCTGATATCTGTAAACTGTTCTTGGAACTTCAGAAAATGCAGTTTGCCATCATTAACTGCTTTCAAAGTATTACTATTCTTAACTTCAGGAAGCCATGGCATACTTTTCTTTCTTTACTTATAATGGAAATTTTTCATTGTACTTGTACTGCCCTTCTCAGATATAGAGTGTAGTTCATCCCCTTTCTTTGCAGTTACTTCATTAAGAATTGAAGACTGTTGTCTTAAAAACTTAGGGTTTTTTTCCTTCTATAAATCTGAACAACTTCAATGTATTGGAATTTTGGTTTTGTTTTGTTTTCCAGGCATTGCTGTTGGACTCCTTTCAATTGGTTTGCATTTTTATTGTACTGAACACAGTACTTCTTGTGTCTTATAATGTTATAAAAGTATCTTTTTATATTTTTTTTTAAGAGAATGTTATTTGTTATATTTGGACTTGCTGCTTGAGAAAATCACTCGTTTGTCTGGAGTCTTATCCCCTTCTTTTTCTAGATATGGCCTCTGCTGTAGCTTACTACATCTCTCATCTGGTCTGTATGTGCAACTTTTTTACTTTTTTGTTCATCTTTTTATGTGACTGCATTTCAGCCAGGCAATGTACAGCAACTGGGAGTGCTGAGAATCCCTCAGCTGCAGTGATGTAGATTCTGCAACAAATTCCTTGTTCATATAGGACTTTCAGCTGGATAGTTTGATTTTCAGAAGAGCACACTGCCTACAGATCCTTCTGGTTTCACTGTCTCAACACTCTGCCAGTCAAGACACAAGATGACTCAAACATGGTTCTCCAATTACAGATCACCTCGAGTGGTCCACTCAAAATCTGCAGCGTTATGAGCATGACTCCTCTAAAATCTCAAAAAATAAAATCTCAAAGCTATAACTACTGTTTTAATTTTTCTCCCTTCCGTTTAGTGACAATTTGAGTGTCATGAAACTGAACTATTGAATTATAGAAAGACAGACTGTTTCAGAACTTGAATTTGCGACCACTTGATCAGCACTTAACCCACTCTCCTCCTCAACCAGTCTTGACTACAAACCAGGTGATAAAGGGAGACCCTTTTTGTGACAGTTTGGACAAATACACATTCAGATAAGAAAGTTCCATCAAAGAGACAATTTTCATAAGATGTTGCAGAGAGTAGAGTAGAAGTAACAGGCCCTAAGTATACTCTTAGGTAAAGAAGTTTAATTCTGGAGTGAGCAGTATATCACTACTGGTCTTGATGACAATGGTGAAGATTATTATTTAATATTTGGAAATTATGTTAAGAAAGAAAGAGATTATATTCTTCAAAGATTGCTGCAGTCCTTGAAAGAAAGGCTTGCTGGGATGCTTATGAGAGGGGCAATGTAAACCTGTGCAAAGCATTGTCCTCCCTCAAATAACTTCTAACAAGCTTAAGATACACTGATGTCTACAGAAAAACCCCCTGACAACAGGTCAAGCTCACAGTGTGCTGTGATTCTTGCCTGTCATGTTGGCCAATATTGTCTCACTGTTGTTTCCTAATCTGTCCTTATTGACCTCCTGTGTCTTGTCTTACATGCAGATGCTAGGCTTTGCATGACAGGAACGAAGCTTCTATACTATGTTTGTACTTGGGATGTCCCATGAAAAAGATCAATAGATACTTACAGCAATATGAATTATTGAAATACTTTTGCCTGTTTTCTGTAATTTTGCCATGTAGCCAATGTTCTACCAAATAGATCTCAATTAAAAATGTCCAGTTACATTGTATAGGAGCATATCATCATTCACTATAGTCTTGTATGTAACTACTGAGAGACTGAGAGACTGAGAGGGGACCTCAGGAAAGGGGACCTCAGTAATGTTTATAAATATGTGAATTTTCCTTTTCTAGGCAAAGATGTGCTGGTGGTTGGATAGGTTGCTTCTATATTTTTCCTCTTTTCTGCTCAGAGGAGTGGCACAGTAGCCTAACCTTATAGTTGCAAAGACATGAGGCACTCCAATACCACATCCTCACATTATTTCATGGCTGACTCAGCCCTTCACTCTTCTGAAAAAAGTAAACTGCAGCTTTCTGTGTATGTATTTGTCAGCTGTCACCTTAAAAACCCAATGCCTTAACCATTTGGACCCTACATCCCCTTTTCACTCCAGCCTGTCACTACCTGCTCTTCTGTATACAGGTTTTATACTTAAAAGTATCAGCACTGGGCTAGCAATATATGCTTCTAAAAAATGTATGGAAAAAAGGAAAGCCCTTTTGAATGGATAAATTTGGTATCGTGCTTGAATAATTGGGGTAAATAAATAAATTCTAGTACATTATTGGAAGTTTTAGGAGAGAGGTGAGAAGCAACAGTGACTGACCTTAAAAGAATCCATTTCTTAAACAAGCATTTATTAGGCAAAATGTCAATAAAGATTAAAAGAAAGAACTTTGATTCTTCTGTGGAGGGTTTCTCAGGTTTTTAAATTCCAAGCTTATTCTGCCTGTCAGGAACACAACTAATGAAAGGCATTCAGAGGACTTTTGTTGTGATCCTTGAGATTATAAAAGAGTGAAAAATGAATATTCTGCTTGCTCCAACAGTGATCTTCAGACATTCCTAAAATGCCTTGGCTCAAGTTGCTTTGAAGCCATTGCACAAATCTGACTTGGCAAGACTGTTAATGATTTGACCTTCATTCTAAATTTACTTTATGCTTGTAATACTAGTGGGTAGTGATGAGGAATATTATTTTATTCCTAGTGGTAATTAGGTTGGTCAGCGGCTGTAGTGCTGCTTACAAGGGAGAAATCCTGTCTAACCAGCAGAAAACTTCTCTCAGAATATTTATAGCATTTATGAAATGTAATTCTTAACCCCCTCTCTCATCCTCCCTTCATTCTTAGCAAGTGCTTTAAGTGCTCCAAACTACCACTGGGTAAAGAATCTCCATGGTTTGTAGCAGTAAATAGGAAATCTAACATCCTTGTTGTGAAAAGTAAGCTAAAAATATACATAGACTATGGCTTTATATACTGCAGGATATAAACCAATCTCATAGTCACCTAATGGTAACATAATCATGCCTTAGAAGGATGTGCATATTCTGTCAAGTCCCTTAGGACTAGCTGTTGTCAAAGAAGAAGAAATGAAAACTAAAAGAAAGTAGAATAAACAGACTGGTGTTTTAAATTGGCCTGGCAATTTCTAATGCTCAAATTAGCAAAAAGATCTCTCAAAGTGAGAAAATTTACCCTGTATTTTCTGCCCACTAGCAGAAAAGGCATTGGAAGAGGCAAAGCATCTTAGCTGAGTTCTTGTAAAAGATTCTGTGGCTGCCATTTTTCATCCTTTTGTAGAATTTAATAATAACAATAAAAAAACAAATCTTCCTAGTGTCTGTTACATAGAGCTGATCAGCTTGTTCTGCTAGCAGCAGCATGAATGCCACTGGTTGCTGTATGGGGCACTTATATGTATCAGGCCCTTGTCCTAGCCGAAACCTCTCTCAGGATGTATCCTACCAGTATGTGACATTCCTATGTGAAGAGGTTCTACAGTTTCAGTTATTGCAAGGTAGAGAATATACAAAATATATTATCTATATTATCTGTATATCTATATCTATCTATCTATCTATATGTATATACCAGCATACAGAATCATAGACTCATAGAATTGTCAGGGTTGGAAGGGACATTAAAGATTATCTAGTTCCACCCCCCCTTGCCATGGACAGGGACACTTTCTACTAGATCAGGTTGCTCAAAGCCCCATCTAGCCTGGCCTTAGATGGCTTCCACCATCTCTCTGGGCAACTTGTTTCAGTGTCTTACCACCCTCATGGTGAAGAACATCCTCCTAATATCCAACCTTAATCTTCCCTCCTCAAGCTTATGTCCATTCCGCTAGTCCTATTGCTGTCTAACATCCTAAAAAGTCCTTCCCCAGCCCTCTTGTAGGCCCTGCAGATACTGGAAGGCCACAATAAGGTCTCCTAGGAACCTTCTCTTCTCCAGACTGAATAATCCCAACTCTCTCAGCCTGTCCTCATAGGAGAGGTGCTCCAGCCCTCTGATCATCCTCGTGGCCCTTCTCTGGACACGTTCCAGCACATCCATATATTTCCTGTAATGGGGGCTCCAGAACTGAATGCAATACTCCAGGTGGGGTCTCATATATAGGTGTCTATATCTATATCTATATATCTATCTATATGCACATTTATACATATACCCATACGTGTGCACTGCAGACACACATATGCAGATATATATTTAAAGGCTTTAGAGGTTAATTTTGTTCTTTCTTTTATTCTACTGTAGACGTCTGGCTTGTTTTGGAAGATTTTTCCATAATACTGCTCTTCTTTGAAAATAACAGTATGTTACCACCTTGCAAAGCTTAGAGAAAATGGACTCTGAAATACAAAGTCAGGAGAGATGAATAGAATTTTAATGTGCTCTGTGAGAACATAAGGATGTTTCAGATGAGAAAAATAATTTGATTTTCCTGTGTTGATGCCTGCTGTTCAAACAAGAGATTTTTTAATGATTTCTCTTTTCTTTATACAGTGGTCCTTGGGTAAAATGCACAGTACTTCTACTGAATCTAGCAAATACCTCAGTCCTTTGCTGGTTCTGCAGCACTATGTGACAGTACTCAGGAGAACTTTCTTTGATCTCCAGTCTTCTGCCCTAGAGCTTCAGTCTCAGCCTTTCTGGAAGTTGGTTTCAAATGACTTCCTTACACTGAAGGTGCTTGTGATAATTCTTTAATTTTTAATATCTCTCTTCTGTCTTCAAATTAACCCTTTTAATTTGATCTCCCTTTTATAAAGATTCAATGTTTTGTTTTCCATTTTGTCTGAGTGACAGTGAAAGAAGACATAATTACTGCAGTTTATATAACTAAAAATAATATCATATGGGCATTGGGAAATGCCTAATGCAGAGAGTACATTATGTAATTGCAGATGAGCTCTGTAACTACTTTGTTAGTGTAGAAGGAAAGACAGCCTGATCTAGTTGGGGATGTTCCTGCCCACTGCAGGGGGGTTGGACTAGATGACCTCCAGAGGTCCCTTCCAACCCAAACCATTCTATGATTCTAGGATTCTATGGTTACATTTCAGTTTCTTCTTGAGCTTATATTTTTCAAGCAGAGAACAAATGTGGTACATGAGGAAAAATGCCTGTTTCACATTAACTTACAAATTTTCTGACTTTTATTGTATAGACACCATGTGTTTATCCATATTATGATGGCTTCCAGCAAGTCCCTGTCAAGCAGTGGATGAGTTCATTTACAGTAAAGTCCTGTCCTGGGTATGGCCTGCACATGAGCATGCTGCAGTTGATGCTGTAGTTGCTGTGATTATGGTGCAGAGAACTAGCAATAGTTCCTGTTTCATGTCTGTTTCCTTTCTCATTTGCTTGCTCTCCTGCTGTGGGAGCAAGAGTGGCAGGAGCTGGAAGGGACCTCTGTAGATCTTCTAGTCCAGCAACCCAGCTAAAGCAGGGTCACCTAGAACAGGTTGCATAGGAAAATGTCCAGGTGGGTTTTTAAGCCAGAAAAAGTCTGGCCCGAACCTCTTGACACTCACCTGTTAGGTAAATACAAGCATTGCTAAGGTCCACTTTCAAGCCTCCTCCAGGATAAACAGCCCCAGCTCTCTCAGCTTTTCCTCATAAGAGAGGTGCTTCAGTCCCCTCATCATCTTTGTAACCTGCACTGAACTCTCTACAGTATTTCCTTGTCTCTCTTGAACTGGGGAGCCCAGAAATGGACACAGTACTCCAGATATGGCCTTACTAGGGCAGAGTAGAGAGGCAGGAGAACCTCACTTGATCTGCTGGCCACACTCTTCTTAATACACTCCAAGATATCATTAGCCTTTTTGGCCACAAGAAGAACATTACAAAAAAAAAATTGTCACAAATTATCCTCATAACAAGATTTTGCAATGGAATAATTTAACCTGTGAAAGAATGAAAAAGAAACTACAACTTTTAAAGTCAAACTTCTGTGAAATTCTTTAAGCTAGCAAAGAACCTCAAGTGTTTCTTTTTTTCCTTCTCACTGCTAAAAAAGTTATAGTCATATTTGGTTTGTGGTCACTGAAATGTAAGTTTGTTTTATTAAACAACTAGCAGATCATAGCAGCTTGATCTGAACTTGTTTAATGATTCAATGAATTCCAGTATATGAGATCTGTGAAGTTACTCTAATGGATGTCTAATTTTCTATGGAGTAGCAGAGGATTTATGTAAATGAATCAAGAAATCTCAGCTTGCTGCTTTTAAATAAAATTTGCTTTAATGCATAAAGAGCTATCTCTCTGTCTGCAATGATTAAACAATATAAGAATCTTCTGTATTAACATAATGGCTTCTCCACTTAGAAGTAGTAAATTTTTGAAAATTGAAATTAGCAAAAAATAAGACTTCTTTGTCATAAACATAAGTGTCTAGTTCTTTTAGGATGTAATTAAATGACACAGATCACTTGATCCCTGATGTTTTTCACAGTGACACATTTTCTTGGAATCAGAAGGTGAAAGAGCTAACTTTAATGAGTTTGTATTTGTAAAAGTCTGCACATATATATGAAAAATCTCCAACTGCCACAGCAGCCAGTAATTGGCAGAGAGAAGCTTTGATAAAGGCAGGAAGAGACTCCTGCTGGTTCAAGACAGGTGGACATCAACTTGAATCCAATTTACATCTTAAAATGCACAATAGAAAAGATTTGCGTTACATTGCCTAGATGAAAGGGAGCTCTTAGTCTGAGCTCCTCATTTACTTTCCACTTTTCCTTTTTGTTTTTTTTTCCTTACCCAAGCACTCAAAATATCTGTAGCTAAGTTTTAATGAAGATACCTTGTTCAGCTGCTGTTTGAGGCCACTATTTACTCAATTAAGACTCAAATCTGAACTCATGCTGGGCTTAAAAAAGAAAACCCTGCCTGCATTACCCACAGCTTGAAACAAGTGAGTCTATCTTCAATGTCAAGCTATTTTTATTTGGTTGCCTGGTTGAGGTCCCTTTCAACACTTACTGAGGCTTAACAAGAGAGCTGCAGTGGAACATGCCAGCACTGAAAGGTGCAAGAAGGGGCTCCTGATGGGCATCTTTGGACTATATAAGTGATCCTAGTTACATGTTTAGATAGTTGTTCTATATTTAAGTTGTTAGTTCAGATCCATACTTTTACTGCTTACTAAAGTTTTCTAATTAAGAGTTCAACACTATGTTAAGTTTAAATGAGGGAAAAGTAGGCTTATTCTCGTTCCACAATGAATACTGAAGAAAGGCAAGTGGGCAGTAGGTGCGTGGACTGAATTTCTGTTCCTCCATAGTTCCTTCCCCTATGTTTGAGTCAGGACTGATGGAAATAGAAAGCTTGCTTACAGAAACCTAGGAATTTTCCATGTGTATTTTTTCAGGTACAAATTCCAATCTCACAGCTAGCATAGTGTGTGAAGCCTTTTCCAAATTTGTACATGTACCTGGTTAGACTCTCAATGCCATTCTGCTATTTGTTAAGTATTTGATTCTAAGTTGGCATTCCTTTTAGAAATAATCCTCCCTTAACAGACAAGGCTGTCGGTCTCTTTTAAACCACAAAGCAGTAGATCAGCAATGTAAATATGGTGCATTTTTTTAATATGAAACTTTCCTTCTTACACAGTCCAAAGTGTGGCTATGTATGCTATCAGAAAAGTAACCTAATAATAGGCATTACTGCATGTTTTCTCTATTTCAAATTTTAGGAAGCTTTCATCTAACTTCAGCATACATGTGAAAACAAGAGTTGAAATGAATGAGGTGGTTGAGTACTTTAGGTGAAATATTAGGCCATTTATATGTCTGACTACAGGTTGTTTTTGAAAACCCTTCAGAATCCTTTGTTTCTCAGGTAAAAACATTTTCAATCGAAAATGTTAGCAAATGTATTTTGCTTGACAAACTTCTGTATTGCTACAGCCTAAGATTTGTTCTGCAGTTTCTTCTCTTTAAATATTGGAATGTACTTTCAATTATTCCCATCAGACAACTGAGTTAGGCTACCTAGAAAGACTGACAGGAGTGTCCAGCTCCATTCAGACTATCCATATGGATTTCCCTTCCGTGTAAACTAGAGTTTCAAGGCAAAGGTGGATGGGGTGGTTTTGAAATTGTCTTTCTGAAGACACTGCAGGAAAATGCTCCTGAAGATTGGAGCAATTAAAGTATTTGACTTTGGCTTCCAAAAAATCAGTGAAGAACGATGTACCCACTGAAATTGAGTAGGGGTACCTAGTGTATGGAGTATTCTGAATGACCCACGACCAACCCCATCTGCTCCACTGTTAACCACCATGGGCTGCAGGGGGACAGCCTTTGTTACCATGGTCTTCACCATGGGCTGCAAGGGAATCTCTGCTCCAGTGCCTGTAGCACCTCCTCCCCCTGCTTCTTCACAGACCTTGGTGTCTACAGAGTTGTTTCTCTTACATATTCTCACTCTTCTCTCCGTTACTTTTGTTACATAGCAGTTTTTCCTCCTTCTGAAATATTTTATCCCAGACACATTACCAACATCACTCATGGGCTCAGCCTTGGCAGTGGTAGGCCCATTTTGGAGCTGTCTGGCACTGGCTTTATCAGACATAGGGGAAGATTCTAGAACCTTCTACAGAGCCACTCCTGTATCTTGCTACCAAAATTTCACCATACAAACCCAATACAATGAACCTGTAGTTGAAGGATTCAGTTACATTTCCTACATGTTCTTTCACTTTGCATAATTATTTTAGGTGAACTTGAATAGTAAAGTATTAAAGAGTAGGAAAAGCATGAATACATGCCAAAATCATATTGTGTTGTTAGTGATTTTTATTTGTTTTAGTCCTTAGAATTTACCTGTGAGTGTTAGGCTAACAGGCTGTGCCTTTCTGTGTTGGATAGAGAGCTAAGAAAATAAATTGAAGGTATTTTCTAATACCTTTACTGTGTGATTGCATGGTAATATGTTCTTGGGTGCATGTTGGAGTATAATCTCTGGTTTCTTTGGAGTCCAAAGTGAAAAGAAAAACCCAAGAAAAAAGGCTTGCTGCTATAATTTCTGATGCTATAAGGTTACAGGCTATGACCTTGGGAGATTTTACACCACATTTGATTTTTATTGCTTCACAGAATGGGACCTGTTTTCTGACAGTCAATAAAACTGCAGGTGATACTCCTCTTATAATAGATGTGAATGGACTATTACTGTTTGCTACAGCAGTTCAACCCCAGGGCAAGCTTATAAAGGTTTTTGTTGGAAAAAAAAAGGTAGTCTTTTTTTTAGCATCAGGACTATTTCCTTATTTTCATCAAATTCCCTGGTAAAATTAGTGTACTCTCATCTGAGCAGGTCTGCAATAAGCAAGAAGTTCTCTGCTTCTGAAGTTCAAAACAAACTGAAAATTGAAAATTAGAATTGGTGGAATGGCATGAAAATAATTGTAACACTGCATAAATATGCAATCACAAGATATAAAATAATTTATCAAAGAAGATTTTATATTTTATTATGTAAGTAACAGCAATGTAAAAGTCACCACCATTCCTTGCTGGTTTCTCTTAGGTCACATGAAAATTTCCTAGTTCTGAAAATCAAGATTCAGTATTTATACATTGAATCACAGGGACATTGAGATTGGAAGGAGTTTTGGGCATGGTCTAATCCAATGTTCCTGCTCAAAGCAGGGTTAACCTGTGGTAGTTGCTAAGAGCTGTGTCTGATTGGGTTTTGAATATCTCCAAGGATGGAGACTCCACAAGCTCTCTGACCAATCTGTGCCAGAATTCCAGAACTTTCAGAGCGAGAAAGTTTTTTCTTATGTTTTCATGTGATTTTCTGTATTTCAATTTGTATGCCTTGACATTTGTCCTGCCACTGGGCACCAACAAGCAGAGTTTTATTTCCTTTTCTTCATCCTTCTCATTATTTTTATATACACATACATGGATAAGGACTCTGAGGCCTTCTCTTAATCATCTTTGTAGCCCTTTTTGGACTCTTTTCAGTATGTCTGTGTCTCTTTTGGACTGATGAACCCAGAACTGGACTGAGAATTCCTAACATGGTCTCATCAGTGTTGAGTACAGAGGAAAGATTACCTCCTCAGCCTTTGCTGAAAGGGTGAAATGTTGGTTCATGGTCAGGAAGGACCCAGAGCTACATGTCTACAAAGCCTTGTAGGCCATTTCTTGCTTACATGCCAATGACTCAAAGTGACCCTGCTTAAACCTTGTTTTGCTGATTTTATTCATCCCAAGGATGTCACATTTCTGAAGGGACAGTCTATGTCAGGACTTTGTTTTTCCACTGTCATCTAGGCCCAAGTTGTTTTGGATAAGCCTATTCCTCTTTACTGAATCTATTTACAAATCACAACACTACTGTTTTTGACATCCCTTTCTCTCTTTACATGAGCTGTGTTCACCCTCCCAACCCTTCTTCAGACTCTTATCCAACTACAATGCTCACGATAGTTGTAAAGAATAGGAAAAGTGTTTAGTAAAAATATAAACCACAGAATCACAGAATGGTTAATATTGGAACGGACTGCCAGAGATCATCTAGCCAACCTCTCTGTTCTAGAATACAGTACTCAGGATGTGTCCAGATGTTTTTTTCTTTTTTAGTATCTCCAGAGAAAGAGATACCACAACCTCTCTGGGAATCTTGTTGCAATGCTCAGTAATCCTCGGAGTAAAGTTATTCCTCATATTGAGATGAAAGTTCCTGTGTTCTAGTGTGTACCCATTGCCTCATGTCCTATTACTTGGCACCATTAAGAAGAGCCTGGCTCCATCCTCTTGACACGCTCCCTTCAGATACTTATATACATTGCTATGGTCTCCTTTCAGCCTTCTCTTCTCCAGGCTAACCAAGCCCATCTCCCTCAGCCTTTCCATGTAAGGGAGATACTCCAGCCCAATAATCATCTTTGTAGCTCTCCATTGGACTCACTCCAGGAAATCCACGTCCCTGTTGTACTGAGGAGCCCAGAACCAAACACAGGACTCCAGATGGGGCCTCAGCAGGGCTGTGCAAAGGAGGAAGTTCACCTCCCATGACCTGCTGACAATGCTGTCTCCAATGCAGCCCAGACCACACATGTAAACATACTTTCTTTGTCTTTTCCATCTTTCAATTCCTGTTTTCAATCCTAAACTGTGAGTGTTTCCAGAAAACGTCACCTACATATATCTGTATAACATCAAAGTACATCTTCTGTTAGTTAACAGGGTGGTAAGCTCCTATGAATTCAGTGGGTGAGTCTGTCAGGATTGTATGATCTTCAAGCAATAGAAAACCAGATATGAAGTCTACCCTCTGAAGTCTTGGAAAATTTTCTCATATCTAAATGTGTAGAATAATAGGAGTTTAATGCATTAACATACCAGTGACAACTTAATTCTCTCCACTCTTTGATTTAAAATACAGATACAGTAAATAAAGGCAGTATCTTTATGAAGCTCTGTATCAATACAATACCTTTGCCTAGTTTGAGGAAAGGCAGGACTGAATAAAATAAGCATAACCATAAATGTTCATTTAATGGTGCATGTATTTCCAGTGATTAAAAATTTTTCATAGTAATTTTGGTTAATGTCTTCCTATTTTTAGCTATATTTTTCTGTAAAGTTTTGATCCTTAATTGTTTCCCTGTACATGCCTTTTTTTTTTTCTTTTTGAAGTACTTATTTACACTTATTTTTTAAATGCAGGTTATAAAATGGACTGGTTACTGGGTAGAGTGGGAATTATTAGAGAGAAGGAATGAAGAGAAGAAAGAAATGAGAAAAGATGAAAGAAAGTGTGTGAAGTGTGTGAAAGTCTTGGGAGTCTGAGATCAGAAAATTCAGTAAAGTATGTAAATATCAGTAAATGTCAGCTGACATTGTATTTGTGAAATCTCATATGATGAGCTCTTCATATACGTTTAACATCTCTCTGGTGGCTTGGTCTTCACCTGCAGCTTTCTGATGTTTTACCTCCTTTATCCTTCCTTTCATTTTTTTTGTACATTTTTGGTTCATCATGTGGCATATTAAAATATCTTACTCTGAGCATAACATGAGGATCTGAGCTTCAAACTGCAACCTCAGCACTCCTCTGCCTTCAAGCTAGCCTGGTTTGAATCCCCCTGTAGCACATTTTGTCCTCTCTGATAATTATGGAGGACAGGGAACTCTAATCCCTCCACCCTTGATGTCTCATTTCTTTATCAAACTCAGTAGCTTCTTCTGGTGTTGATCTGGCAATCACCTCTTGAAAATTCTCTTTATTCTTTTTCTGCTGCTAAGTACTTGCCATGTTTTAATAGAACAGGCCCTCTGGCTGGGGAAAAGTTGCCAGTTAAAACTTGTGAGACTGATCCACTGTTTTATTTTTATTTCTTTCAACAGCTCCTCAGTGTCTTTGATGTTGCCCATGCATTTGCATTAAAAGCTGTCAGTGATTTATTGTAATAAAATACAATTACCCTGTTTAGTTCCTTGTGAAAAATTAATGGATGTTTCCAGTTTAATTGTGAATATAAGCTTATGGTAGGAAACACACCAGTCACTAATGGCATTGTGGCATTAACAGTGCCAGCAACAGCAATGAGGGTTAACAAATACCTAATGCTGTGCAGACTTGACTTCAGTAACTTATGCAGAATTATTTGGATCCAAGGAGAAAAGCAGCTGTTTTCAAGGAGCTATGCCAGGATAAAGCTAAAATACTGTGTTTCTTGTACAGTTTAGTGTAGCCATGTGGTTCTTGTACTGTGTAGACTTGGAAAAATAAATGACACTTTCTGGGGGTGGCCACTTCAGCTTTCTAGGGTATCTTTTTTTTTTGAACCTGATATCTTACAACTTCAGTTTTTCTGTGGTTTTACAAGGAACAAAAATGGGAACTTTGGTCTTCTGAGTTGTTAAATCATCCTGTTCTTAGCTGTGTATTTTGAAAGCAAGCTTCCTCTTCTCCATCAAATCCTTTATTTCCCCATACTGCTAACAGCAGGAGATTATGCTTCCACTCCTATTGACTGTTTTTAGTCTGAAATATAGGATTGTCTCTTAGTACCTCTGAAATTTTGCTATTGGTACATTCAAAGAGAAAGGAAGGGGTGAGTATCTCTCTGTTGTGTTAAACTTAAACTGATGTGGAGCTGAATAATATTATAAAGTTAGTTGCACCAGCCAACTGCCTTTCCAGGTTGGTTGTGTTATTACTTTAATAGTAATTTGGTTTGACATAACGTCACAAAAGACTGATTATGTGCAGCAATGAGATGATACCTGTTTTATGTGTGACACTTTAATAACTGAAAGCTGGGACCATTCAGTGACTCTCTCATATCCCAGCTCAGACCTATCTGTGTCCCCATTTGAACACAGCAGGGGTAAGCAGAGAAGCCCATTAGGCCTGAAATACCCAATATATGATGTGTAATGACAATCTGTTATGTCTCAGTGGTATAGATGACATCCCTCCCCCCACTTCATACCTTTACTGCTATTCAGTTCTTGCAAAAAATCTTGCAGTGGACCTCAGCATTTTTGCATTATCTCCCTCCCCTCCAAGCCAACACATAACCTGGTAACTGATTTGTAAAAAAAAAAATCTCTAATCTCTATTCCTATTTCAAGATATCAATAAAAATCTCAAGATGGAAAAGAATACTTAATGATTATCACTCAGAAAATACATTAATGATGGGCTCAGGAATGGCCTCCAAGCACCACAGGAAAAAATAGGGATGGGGAAAGAGACCTTAATTAAACATTTACAGGGAAAATGACCCACAAGACTTATTTTAGCAATTTTATTTGACTGATCTCTGTTATGTTAAAATTATCAGTTATAAAAGAAAAAGCATCAAGTATAACACAGTAGAAAGTATCAAAGAAGAGAAAACTTGGACTTCCATTTTATATCTGAGTAAGATAATATCCTCTTTATCAGATTTGTCATGGGTTTGATCCACATTACTGATACATTTTGGTATAGAATTATAGAATCAAAGCATGGTTTGGGTTGGAAGGGTCCTTTAAAAATCATGTAGTCCAACCTCCCTGTAATGAGCAGGAACATCTTCAAGTAGAACCCCCTGTTCAGAGTCCCACCCAACCTGACCTTGAATATCATAGAATCACAGAATGATAGAATGGGCCAGGTTGGAAGGGACCATAGAGATTATCTAGTTCCAAACCCCCTGCCATGGGCGGGGATGCCACACACTAGACCAGGTTGCCCAGGGCCACATCCAGCCTGGCCTTGAATACTGCCAGGGATGGGGCAGCCACAACCTCTCTGGGCAACCTGTTCCAGTGCCTAACCACCCTCTGGGTAAAGAACTTCTTTCTAATCTCCAATCTAGTTTTCCCCTCCTTCAGCTTGTAACCATTCCCCCTTGACATATTACAATCTGACCAGCTGAATATATCTCATTGCATAATTAAAAACCTCAGGATACTGTTCAACATCAATTCAGCTTTTCTGCCTTATTAATCACTCTCATCCTTATTTTTGCTACTTCCTATGTTCATACAGTTCTGGTTGCCTTTACCTCAACATCTCTGCACGGATTTTTAAATGTTAATTATGGATGATGATATGCAAAATGTTATTTAGGCTTGCTCCTTTCTTCCAGTAAAAAGCACTTTTAACAGAACTGACCTCAAATGGATAATTCTTAATATCACTTTAGTGAAAGGATTCTGTTGAAAAGATTCCATAAAATATTCAGCATTTCATAAAGACTGCTTTCCTTACTAAGCAGTGTCAAGAACTTTAGCAGTGATTTGATTGGTGTTACATGTTAAATCAAGCTCCTGGGAATACATATCAAATACAGAGTTCAAAAAATTCAGTGTTTCAAGAAAACAAATTTGATCCATGTTTTTAAGATATTAGGATATACATCTGGAACACCTCTCCTACAAGGACAGGCTGAGGGAGCTGGGATTGTTCAGCCTGCAGAAGAGAAGACTTCGGGGGGGACCTACTAGTGACTTTCCAGTACTTAAAGGGAACTTACAAGAAGGCTGCAGAGGGCCTGTTTGCAAAGGCCTGGAGTGAAAGGACAAGGGGCAATGGTTTTAAATTGGAGAGGAGTAGATTTAAACTCGACATTAGGAAGAAGTTCCTCACCACAAGGGTGGTGGAACACTGGAACAGGTTGCCCAGGGAGGTGGTTGAGTTCCCATCCCTGGAGGCATTCAAGGTGAGGCTTAACAGAGCTCTGGGCAACCTGATCTAGTTGGGGATGTGCCTGCCCAGTGCAGGGGGGTTGGACTAGATGACCTCCAGAGGTCCCTTCCAACCCAAACCATTCTATGATTCTATGATTCTATGACCTACTCTATAGCTAAAAAACAGGATCAGGAAGTCTCCTTTGTTTTTTATAGTGGTAGTGTAAATATCTTTGCTAACTAAATGATGAAGCACATATAAATAGCTTTGAACCTGATAATCAGTAGTAGGATCTATGGCATTTTCTCAAATATGGCTTTTTTTCAGGATCAGTAAGGCTTCAAAATGGCATAAAATCTCAGTGAGGAAATATTCATAGAAAAATAGTTTTCAAAACCTTGAAGAGCTTTATTGGCCTTTTCTTCCCTTTTAGCTACACTTTTTTTGTAACTACTATGGCAAAATTAGATGCTTGCAAGTTTTGCAGCCCTGTAGAGATGCAGTGGGGCAACAGCTGCATTTTTGGTGCTACTGTGAGCCTTTACATTCACAATGTTCCCTCAGCCTACCTGGGAATGAGATTTCAAATGAACTGTTATTTGAAAATAGAAAACTTATTTATTGGTAGGTGGGCTCAAGCAGAACTTCTCACAGTATACACATCAGGTTACAGTGGATTGGCTGTGATCCAGCTTTATATTTGTTAGTCTTAGGTAAGCCTAGTTTTTACAGTGCCAACATACAGTATTTCCTATAAGAATTTTCAATAGTCATGTGGAAATCATAATTTGTTAAAATAATTGAATTATTTATGGTGAAGTAATTAATGAACAGATAGCATATCTTAGTGCCAGAGTAAGTAGATTAAAGGAGACACTGTAATTGAACAAAATAGAGGTAACTATGCGTTGTGTACTAGGTACATCTCAGACCTTAAGCACATAACAATTCTGGTTGTTTAGAATAGGCATTGCTAACTTTATTGCACTGCAGATTTCTCCAAAAAGCTATCCAGTCATTACAGTAAAAGCTGTTAGTGGAGAAACCCTTGCTGATTGGACTGATAACTTCCAATTAAATAGTTTGGTGTCATAGACCTTTCACATAGTTTTCAGTGATCCACTTATTCTGGGCTATAAAGGAATTGAATTTTGCCTGTATTAATGCATGTGGTGGAAACAAGTTTAAAATAGGCATTTAGCCTTCGAAGTTTTTCTTATAAAGCAAAGGAAAAGACACATAGTTAAGATAACAGGAAAATAAAGCCGAAATCTTTCCAAATGACTTGGAAAATAATTACTGTTTTTCAGAAAGAAAAAATGGATATAAGATTGAGAAGTACCTATTTTTTTCTTCACCTGAAAATGATACTAATATCAATATTTCCTTTAACAATAGAGTCAGAAAGATATAACTTTGTAATGAAACTCCTGTGCAGTTTAGGTTTATGCTTTGGTTGTGCTTAAGTAGTGGTGCCAACCTCAAACCATGTATACGATGGACCACAGGGAAAGGGAAAAGCAACCTCCCCTCCACCTGTTCTGCAGGACAGATTGCATGTTGCTGAGTTTAGGGCTTTCTCACTTTTCTCCTGGTGTCGTCTCTCTTTTGCAACAAGAAGTCTGAGCTCTCAGAAAATTATTTTGCATCGTAGGTCCTTTAAGTTGTCTAATGAAGGTGACCTATTTTTCAGCACTTCAGACAGCATTTTCTCTCTCTCTCACTGCATTGTAAATGCTTCTCACTATAATCACTGTAATGATCTAAATACTCTGTGAGGAGTTTAAAACTTCAGACTCAGTGCTAAGTATGAGTATTTATTTGCCTCATCACAGTTTTTCCTCACAAAGGCAGATGCTACAATGCCTGAGAAGACATTTACTATAAATATATATATTTAATATAAATATTTAGTATAAATCCATTTAAAGTCTCTGGTATTCTTTCACTGAAGTAAAAATAGCATAATATAAAACCAATAATCAAATAAAATGGGTGAGTCATGAAGAAAAACTATGATTAAGAAGAACATAATATTTTGATACCACCTGATGTCAAAAGTGGGCTGTAGTCATGGGCAGGTGTTGGCCGCGCAACCTGCCAGGAGCACACTGTCCTATCCCCCCAGCCCTGTCAGTCCCATCCTGCCTGCTGCCTCAGCCCATGCTTTCCTTTCTGCTTTAGCTGCGAGAAGGGATTGGTCCTACATTAGCATATGGTGCAGTGCATGCTGGGTAGTGCTGGTGGTCACCCTGACCTAGAAGCAGAGAGCATATGAGGATAAGAGCTGGAAGGGTGTTAACTTGGTGGTGCTCGAGGAAAGCTCACTGCTGAGCCCACAGTGAGTGCTGCAACACTCCTATGACCCCACCTCCTCAGGGAGGGCTTGACACAAGGGCAGCCAGCTGGGCAGGAGAATGCTATGAGGCAAACTCACAGCTGGCATGCACTGCTCTTCCCCAGACACCATTTTTTTAGCCCCCTTCTAAAAGAAATCAACAACGACAACAAAAAGGAAACGAAAAAAACCAACCCTATCAGTTGGATTTCCAACTACTGTGGATTTGATGGGTGGACTGTTCAGTGAATAAGAAACTGGCTGGCTGGTGGCATCCAGAGGGTAGTGGTCAATGGCTCGAAGTCCATCTGGAGATCAGTGACAAGTGGTGTCCCTCAGGGCTCTGTACTGGGGCCTGTACTGTTGCCAGAAGGCCAATGGCATCCAGGGCTGCATCAAAAGAAGTGTGGCCAGCAGATTGAGAGGGGTGATTCTGCCACTTTACTCTGCTCTGGTGAGACCTCATCTGGAATACTGTGTCCAGCTCTGGAGCCCTCAATAATGAAAGGACATGGACCTGATGGAGCAGGTCCAGAGGAGGCCACGAGAATGATCAGGGGGTGGAAATACCTCTCCTATGAGGACAGGCTGAGAAAGCTGGGCTTGTTCAGCCTGGAGAAGAGAAGGCATTGGGGGGACCTACTAGTGACTTTCCAGTACCTAAAGGGAACTTACAAGGAGGCTGGAGAGGGCCTGTTTGCCAAGGCCTGGAGTGAAAGGACAAGGGGCAATGGTTTTAAATTGGAGAGGAGTAAATTTAGACTTGATATTAGAAAAAAGTTCCTTACCACAAGGGTGGTGAAACATTGGAACAGGTTGCCCAGGGAGGTGGTTGAGGGCCCATCCCTGGAGGCATTCAAGGTGAGGCTTGCCAGGGCTCTGGGCAACCTGATCTAGTTGAGGATGTCCCTGCCCACTGCAGGGGGGGTTGGACTAGATGACCTCCAGAGGTCCCTTCCAACCCAAATGATTCTATAATTCAATGATCAGTTGGACTTCATGATCTTGAAGGTCCTTTCCAACCACGATGTTTCTATGACTCTATGATAATGAATTAGCAATTAGAAGATTGACATTATTAGTATAAATGCTGTATATGCTGTATAGTATAAATATCAAAGCCAAATAAACAGCAAATACCTCTGTGAATTCTTGATTTACATGAATCATCAGGCTGTTGAAACTAACAAACACTTCAGAATTATTAGCACAGTCAGTATTGAAGGAATGGCTAAAAATAACTGGTGAGATTATGTTGAATGAACACTAAAATTTGCTCCTTATGATCATCTTGTAGAAAGTGACTCACCAGTGGTATTGAAGTCATTGTTTTGGTTGCAGATGAAGGGCTGACATTTGGCTTTAGTGGTTAAAATGCAGTCAATGCAGCACCATCATGTTCTGAAATTTCTGATGAATTATGACAAATCCCATTGGCTGTATTGCTTAAAATGACTTTAAGGAGCATTGCCTCTGTGCCATTACATGCCACCTTCACATGGTTCTCTGATTGATGTATTGGTGACCCTGTTCTCTACGACTCTGCACACTTGTGATTTTTCTGCCTCCTGAAGGATGGTCAGATGAATGTCTGAATCATCAGTGCAGATGTCTGAATCAGCACCAATGAGATACAATTTAAATAGCAATGGTAGTATGGAGAAGTATGCATTGAAAGAAGTCACAGTCATACGCAGCACTTGAGCATCACATCTAAAATACCAAAGCAAGATGTGAAGGGAAAAATGTGTTATTTTCTCCCCAGGTTACTTCTGAAGATGATGAAAGGAACTACTTTTCTAACAGGAAGCAATAACATTTCTTTCCTGGAAAAGGAGAGTGCAGAGTGAAAGAATTTAATCACTTTATTGACTTGAAACTGATTTGGAGATAAAATGACATTTGAATGAATCAAACTACTAAGGCACAGTCTGAAAATCACTTGGAGTCTTCTATGGCCCCTGGTGCCATAACTGTGCTGACAGCAGAGGGAACATTAAACTCATTGCCCATGGTAAAGTGTGGGGAGTGATACCCATGTTCCTATAATCCTTGTATGAATAGGATGAGCTTATTAGCCTTCTGGCAGTCATCCTAGGAGAAGGACAACTCTGATTCCAAACCCGGGCAGATGGAGCTCCTTTAGCCCTGTAAGGCCTGCCATCTAAGAGGTTAAACCTCCGTCCTAAGGACTTCGCTGCCAGCATCCAAGCTTGCTAGGCCCTGGCAGATGAACCTTAGGACTAAAGGGTGGGTCCAGCTCAGCGCATGCTATGTCTCACCTAAAAAAAATCCATAGCTCAGGCTTGAGGGTGCTATCTGCTATCCTCTTTTTATCAGCGCGCTTGGAAAAGGCACTGATGAGGAGCGTGCATGGAGCCCTCCCAGGATCTTCGTTCGCGAAGCCTAGCCACGACGACGAATCCAACTACTACCTGATTCAGTGTCTAAACCAAGATACTTCCCTTAACAGGAATTGTGGAAGCGGTTTTTTTCCCATTATCATGGCAAAAGGCTTATCAAAATAGTTGTCAGAACTAAGAGGTCTTTCTTATATGAACCTGTGATTGAGCTGTGATCCAGCCAGTATAGAATACACCGTGATGTGCCAATGGTACAGGTAGTTCTCCATCAGCAAAAGTATTTCTGATTGACACATCTTTGAAATATGACAGCAAGTAGTCACATAAAGTTTTGCTGTGTAGAACTAATTTTGTGTCAAATGATCTAGTCTATCTAGTTTTACCTTTTCTACCACACATTTTTAGTAATTTCTAAAAATATAGCACAGCATCCACCTGACTTTCCTATGTGGAAATTCACTGGACTGAATTATACTTATCTGTACCTTAGAAATCATGTTGTTTTTGGAATTTGATCAATAATGTCCCAAGAAAGAGTAGTTTTCACAGCTGAGGAAAAAGGAAGCATAAAGCAAATGGTATTATTGCTCTATTTCTGTTTGGGAAGTCACAGATCTCTGGGCATTTATCTCATATACCTATACTGACACCAAGTACCAATAGCAAGAGTTCAGAGTTATACCCTTTTACAAAATTAGCTTGGTCAGAAATTTTTATGTGGTAAGAAGGAGTACATTTTAAAAGAAAATAATCAGCTGCTTTAAGATGAGTGATTTTAAATCTCTCTCATTCCATAATTCTCTTTTGTATATATATTTTTTTTCCCTAGGAGAAAAAAACCCCTCTGAACAAAGCTTTCTAAAGTGCTGTTCCAAGTGTGAAGAGATGGAGAAGAAAGCACTTGAGCCTTTGTTCTGTGGTAATGGATTCACCAAACCATAGGCAGGAGTGCAATCCTTCTGGGATCATCACTGGAACTCAGGTATAACTGTAACTAACAAGGCATAATCTGTTAAGTTGATTTAATATTATTTCTTCTGTTTGCATAGGCTAAAGATGTCTGCAGATGCTACACTCTTGACATGCCCATGGCAAAGTGACAACAGATTTGGCTTATGGATGGGAAGCCACTCAAGCCTGAATATGCATTTATCATCTGTCCCTTCCCCTCCATAGCCTAAGGGTGCACTTGTTTTGTGGTTTTAAACTCTTGTAAGTTTAGACAACTCATAATTTTTGCTAGATTTCTGTTAGCTTTTGGAAATCATGAGAAAAACCAGAAGCAGCTGTGACATGTTTTTCTTCTGACTGCTTAGTGGCACAGCAGAGGTTTCTGTGAGAAACTGACTGCTCCAACCATGCTCACCAGGCACAACATTGTTAGACTGATCATTCACTCTTCATTTCTAGCATAGCCTGGGCCAGACAGTTCACAATTCCCTCTTTAAAGTCTTTGTTTCACTAATGATAGAAGGATGTTTTTATTAGCAGTATCTACACAGACCATACAGTTGTATACCTCAGCCCAGAGAAATAAGTCACATTAAATAACATATTTATTCTGTTCAGTCTTCTAATACACAAATGTAAAAACAAACAAAAAAAATCTCTATTTTTATATATCTTAACTCTTTTTTGTGATGGTTAAAATAAAAATACAGTCTATCTGCTCTGAAAGGACAGTACTTAGAACAGGGTCAAGATGCCACCTCATACACTAGACCTCTGGAATGAGAAAACCATCAGATTTGAATTTTTTTTTGCCCCTTGAAACATTGCCAGGTTATTAAACAATTCTTCCAGAAAACTTTTCAGATCTGAGATTGAATTTCTCTTCAGATATGATAGATAGCCTGTGTGAAGTAGGCAGTTATGCAGGAGTTAAGCCAGTAGTGGGAAGAAAAAATGATTTAGTCAGAGCAAGATTTTGAATCACATGCAAATTAATATCCTTAAAGATGTACAACAAAGCATGACACATTCCTGCTTCTTTATTTACTTTTTTACCTTAAAAATAATTACTTGTCAGATTTTGAACTTGTTTGGCATCAGATTGAAAGAAATTCCCCAAGTGTTCTATTCTCTTTTGCTATAACACAAAGCAAAAGTAAGCAAAACTCATCATCTTATCACTGATAAGTTTGAGCACAAATTAGGGCCCATGTCAGAGCATGCAAGAACTCACTTGCTTCAGCTGCCTCTGCAGCAGAGGATGGGAGTTCTTCTGAGGGAGTGGTAGCAAGAAGTGGAGACTGCAACTCCGTAAATTGTCTTATCAAGCATCTTTTGAGACCTTCCACACAGTCTCAGAGCTCAGTCACATACATATGTTTTCAGTGCAGACTGAAAGCTGCAATTAATATAAACATCTCCTTTGGTGAATAAAATCACCATACTCAGCTGCAGAAGACTCTAGAAGAAAATGCAAGAGGAATTTCCTCTTTAAGTTCCTTCCTAGGGAAAGAGGTAGTGTAAGGAAAATCACACAACAAAGATTACAAATATTTATGAATAATAAATGTAGCAGGACTGGATTTGCATTCACACTCAGCTTAAAACAAAACTTTTAAGATGACTGAAAAGATGCATGAATGAGCAAAAACGGTGCAATATGTACAGAAATTTTGAGTCATATTGGAAGAGCTAGATTTCTCATCACTAAATTAAAATAAACCTAAAAATATAGTCTAGAAATAAAAAAAACAGAGTGATTTCAGAATGTTTCTTCAGTTTTGGGAATTATGATTTACTGGACGTCACAAATTTGTTAATTCACATAATGTATTGCTTTTATCTGTACAAATATATATCACGCTAAAGAGATATATATTAAAATATCAGTAGAATCTGGTATGTATATTTTAAAAGGATGAACATAATATCCAGATGGATTACTTGGATGAATTTTCAATGACATTAAGCAATTGTAACTGTGACATTTTCTCTTTGTCCTGTAACAGCAGTGTAAATACTAAGTTTCATTAACTTGTCCTTATTATAAGCCTTCACATATACTCTTACTATACATGATTCAACAATTGATAGAACATGACATTGTGTGGAATTTGTGGGGTCTGAGGATACTGAACTGGTTTATACTTGTAATAAATGTGACGACAAAGTGAGGAATGATGGATTAATTTACTTTTCAAACAGGGATTTTATCTGTTCTATAAAACTTTACTGCTGAAACAACTATGAATTGTGTCTTGTACTCTGCACGAAGACACAGTCTTCAGATCAACACGATCTGAGAACTTCTGGTGACTTCTGTGGGTGTAGCAATAGGCAAAATCCATATGTTTCTCCTCACTTACAACCAAAACTACTTGCTTAATGGAGATGAGCTGGTGCCTGAATTCTGCTAGCACTAGTGTATCTCACCATTGCACTAGGGTGAGGATTACTGCCCAGGGCTTTTCCAAAGAGCATTTGCATAGCTGTATGAGTTCTCATATAGCTCTATTTGCCAGGAGAGGTTTAGATTAGATATTAGGAAAAATTTATTCACAGAAATAGTTCCTGAGCTCTGGAACAGGCTTCCCAGGAAAGTGGTGGAGTCACCATCCCTGTATTTTTGAAAACTGGAGTGGTCATCTATTTTGCTTGATCTTGTTCAAAGAAATCCCTAACTGTGACCTGAGTATATACTCTCCTTCCCAGTCAGGGAAACTGCAGCTGCCCTGTAAGTAGAATCTTATCAGGTTTTGATTTAAATGTGTACTTTAGTTTGAAATAAATAGCCCTTCTGTGTATCTGCACATTTTTAAGTCATAGGGCTGTCCCATTCATTTGAATAATGATACAGAGCTGTGGCTGAATCTCTTTTCTCTGATGCACAACAAAGTAAAGCCAAAGAAGTGCTTGTGAGAAACCACAAAACCAAAGCAATGCCCTGAGCAGCTGCCTGGCTGCAGCCACCAAGCACTCTACCTTGCCTCTCCTATCCCTCCCTGAAAGAGGCCTTGGCCTGCTGATTCAGATCAGTGCATAAAGCTTTTCCAAGCTAACTTCCTCTATCCTAGCATATTCCATGTGTTTTTTCTCAGTAAAAATTCATTTCTTATTACAGTAAGCATGAGAATTGAGACTGTTTCTGTCACCTAGTGTGGCTTTTAATCAAATTTATTGAGAAAAATTATAATTAGAACATAATAAAGCAATATTTTGACAGGTTTTGGATAACTGTAGACAATTTGTGCTAATATATGCTTAAATATACAAAACTATTACTAAGAAGCATTACATTTGATGTTTTCAGCCCTTCCTTCTTGTATCAACATTTCTTTAAGGATGGGAAAAAAGGAGCTTAGACATTATAGCTTAGTAGTTAATGCTACCAGAGGTGTTTTGCCACTGCTATTTTCTAGTACACAGTTTGAGCTCTCTACAGTCTCTGTCTTTGCTTTATTTTGCAAATGCTTGAGAAAAAAGAAAGTTTCAGCAGCTCTGCATGGAATGATGTGGTGGTTAAAAGTGGAATTGCTGACTCCTGTAAGTCATCATTGCAATCACCATTTTATCCTTTCTCTGTGTCTCTTTCTCTCTCCTTTTTTTTCTTTTCTCTTTTTCCTTTTTTTCCCCCCATTGTGTATAAAAAGCTGTGTATTAGTTCTACTATTTCAGAATTTCAGGGAGCTGATCACTAGAGGGCACTGCTTACTGACAGTAACTCTGCTTTCTGCTCTTCAAAGGTACCTGAGCACACAGCTCCTTTGAAAATCTGCTCTAATTTGAGACTGGAGACTACTAGCTTTGTTTACTCTCTCTCATATATCTGTAGGATATATTGGATTAGAATGCGAGGAAGAGCAAAAAAAGACAACTAAGAAGTAAGAAAAACACACTCTGTTATAGGAGTGGTTACAGATATTAAAAAAATTAGAAATATTTTAGTAGAATGACTTAGTGGAAATATATCTGTAAGGCAAAGAATTTTTTTCATAGGATAGTCTAATACACACCATAACCTTGAGGCCATATACTTTTGGAATGCTGCTACACCTCTAAAAGCAACTGCTTGCTTGCTCCACTGCTATCCCCACCTCCAACTCCAAACCTCCTGATTGGTTTTAAAAATGAAATCTCCTGGAAACTTCTGCAGACCTGATAAAGTGGTTTGTAGACTTACCTGACAGAGGTAGGAAAATGTGCTTTTACTCATACAGATTTGCCTGCCTCTTGGCAAGAAGAAATGGGACTTCAGAGGGCTTAACAGCAGACAGATTGCCTAGGGAGCGTAACAGCTCCACATTTACAAGGAGAGGATTACAGACAGTACAAGATGAGGAATGAAATATTACCAGGTAAAGTAATTCACTATTTATCAACTTTGGCCCATGGGACACCCTCTGAAGCCATTCTTACATCTTTAGTTTGCCCTATCCTGTAGAATAACCTCTCCATATATGTGCTGAGAAGAGATGCTATTCAGTGTAACTGGATGGTGTGCCCAGTACTGACTTACAGCTACAATCTTCCAGTTAGACAGGATTGACTTTCTGAAGACTTACATAGCTTTCTTTTAAGTAAATGAAATAATTTTAAATAAATGCATTCTCTCACTGATCATTTGCATTCTTGAAATGTAGCATTTCATAGGAATTGTTAACAAAGGGATGTGGAGAAGTGAAGGACAGCCTCTGTCATTACTAGCATGCTATAATAATGAATTAGCATTCTGATAATTAAAAAAAAAATAATTTTTTTTCAGATGTGTGGTATTTTAAATTTAAATGCAGTTTCAATGAGGATGTCTAGAACATTTTTAGAGCTCAGTGCACTGAAAGGCAGATAGTGCTTGTATTTTTTCTATTGTTGTTCATTCTTCTATGAGTACAACTTTATTTTGTCCTTGAAAGTCATAAAAATATCATTTCTAGTATCAGCAGTTATCTGTTTATAACTAATAGCCAGGAAAGAATTATGAATGCTGAACAATATTTTAATAAATAATAATAAATTTTATTCTAATTACTGGAGTTGCTGATTGTCTCATTATGATATTTTTCCACTGTGAATTAAAGCTCAGTGAGTTTATGTTTTTTTTTCTCTTCTCTGCCTTACACACACAAACAAGGGCATTTAGGTCTATTGGTAAAGATTTTATAGAACACCCTCAGGTTTATTGTGTTGGTTTGGATGTCTCATGAAAAACAGCCCATCTTGACAGAGTTCACAGAAGCACAGAATAACACAATTGCAAAGGTTGAAAGGGACCTCTGGAAGGTCCAAACCCCTCCTGTTCAAGCAGGGATCCCTAGAAACTGTTGCCCTGGACCATGTCCAAGCTTTTGAATATCTCCAAGGATGAAGACTTCACAACCTCCTTGGTCAACCCATGCCAGTTCTCAGTCACCTTCACAGTAAGAAAGTGTTTCCTGGTGTTCAGAGGCAAGGTCCTGTGTCTCAGTCTTGTCACTGAGAAGAGCCTGGCTCTGTCCTCTTTGCACCCTCCTTTGGTTATTTCTACATATTGGTAAGATTCCCCCTGTGCCTTCTGTTATCCAGGCTGAACAGTCTCAGTTCCCTCACCCCTTCTTTATAGGTGAGGTGATTTGGTGAAGATGCTTCCAGAAATATGCTAACATCGATGTCTCTGCTGCTTTTTGATAGAGGGGATGGTGGTAAAAGCTACAAAAGACACTTAGAAACAATAAGTAAAATATAAATGATATCTAAAATTTCTTGATGTGTGTGTGTGGGGGGGGATAAAGCTTGGTTGAGTAGAGCCTGCTTGAACTTGGTGAAAATCTATTTATTATTTTATTCCTGATGCCCTGCTAGACCAAGGTAAATGCCATACAAGGTATTGAGATTTCAATTTGTCAGTCTATGAACTAGTTCAGAGAAAAAGTGGAAGAAAACACTGAACTGTGTCAGAATGCAGACTCCAGATGAATCCTTTGTGTACATATTTTAAAAATGTCTGCCAGCCTGTGCATTTTTACTATACAGTGAGTGAAAAGCAAACAGAACAGCTCACATGCAACAATCAACTAAGGGCTGCAACTGACTGCTTTCCAGATTTGATATGCAAAGCTGGCATGAAGATGATGAAAGTTGCATCCGCCAACATATTAACTCTATCACAGATTAATCAGCAAATAATATCACATGACTCTCTGCAAGGCTGCAACTTCCTGTCAGTAAAATTGCAATTACAACTGTAATTGTAATTATGCAGTATATTCGTGAGACTTACTGTCTATGCAGACATGTTTTAAAGTTAATGCACTACTGTATTGAGCATCATTCTGGGGTTGTTTAGTCTGAGGAAGAGGATGCTCAAGGGAGACCTTATCTCTCTACAACTACCTGAAAAGAGATTGTAGCAAGATGGGGGTAGGTCCCTTCTCCCCAGTTAACAGTGACAGGACAAGGGGAAGTGGCCTCATGCTGCACCAATGGAAGTTTAGATTGGATGTTAGGAAAAACTATCTTCACTGAGAGAGTTGTTAGGCATTGGAATAGGCTGCCCAGGGAGGTGATGGAGTCACCATCCCTGGAGGTGTTTAAAAAACTTATGGATGTGTTACTTAGGGACATGGTTTAGTGGGCATGGTGGTGATAGGTAGATGGTTGGACTTGATGACCTTAGAGGTCTCTTCTAAGCTTAATGATTCTGTGGTTATTGTTATATTGCTGGTATTGTGTTATCTGGACACACTTTTTTGCAGCATATAAAATCAAGACAGGGAGGACTATACAAAAATATACAATTTCCAAAACTGAATTACTTTTTAGGGTTATCACTGATTCTGAATATCATATTGCTTCTAATTTTTTTTTTTCTGGATTAGTGTATATATACATATATATATATATATATACTCTAGACTACTTTGCATTCTGTTGTTGAGAAGCAAGAATGTAATTGCTATTGTTACTCATTATTCTGATATATTGAATCATAGCAAGGATGAGGATAACGAACAATACTAACAATTAGAAAAATAAAAATCTCTTAAAGTTAAATCCTGTAAAAATTTTCTGGTTAAATGATAGGTCCAAATATCCTAGGGTATTGAACTCTGGCTCCATTATTGCTGCTGATTTTGGTGTACTTACACAGCTTTAAGTGAATAGGCAGAGACTTAACTAAACACATTAATAAGCCAGGCCCTTGGTGAATACACCTTTTTTTCCCCCCTCTGTAGGCAGGGATTAAAGTCCTATTTTTTCACAATATAGGAGTGCAGGTGCAGTCCACATCAACACACTCAGCTTATTTGGGCTGTGCAGTTGGCTGATACAGTTGTTCCCCTCTCCTTGGGGATATATAACTATAAAGCACAATGTCAGCTTTTGTTTTAAACAAGAAGCTCTAATCTTTTCCTTTGTGAAAAATAATCTTTAACCAGCAAAATGTTGTAAGACCTGCTACTAAGGTTGAACCTCTTCCTCTAATGTGTCATTCTCTGAAGTTCAAGGCTCAGTCATGCTCTCTGAGACTCTTCAGAGCTCTTTTTGGGACACTGTCAAACATTCACAGTATCTATTGATGTTGGAAAGGAACATCAATTAAATTCACAGTTACAAGGAGCTTACAGTATCTGGCAATAAGCCCATAAAAGCACTTTTGTTTACTGGCAGACTAATTTTGGATTGATTTTAAGCTTTACTGCAATCTACTCAGGACTTGATATTATCTCTTTGTATCTTATCTAATACTTTTACTGTCTTTGTTTCTCCTGATGTAAAGAGAGCATAAGGTCCTGTCTATGCCCTGCAAAGAATACCGAACAATCATTTTCACAACAGGTTAAGTGAAGTCATTTTCATTTGTAGGTGGGACAGGCTATGAAATCATGAACCTCACCATTGGCTTTGATCTCATGTCCTGTAAAATACATCAGACTTTATTTCCAGTTCTATGGACAAACCAGATACAACAGAAGGAGATCCACTGCAGGAAATTAAACATTGCATTTGCACAGATTAAAGAAAATTCCTGACCTGATCAAGTTCCTGTGTATAATGAAGGATGTGTGTGTGTGTGTATGGCTAGGCTTCGCGAATGAAGATCCAGGGAGGGCTCCATCCACGCTACTCACCAGCGCCTTTTACAAGCACACTGATAAAAAGAGGATAGCAGATAGCACCCTCAAGCCTGAGCAATGGATTTTTTTTAGGTGAGACACAGCATGCACAGAGCTGGACCCACCCTTTAGTCCTAAGGTTCATCTGCCAGGGCCTAGCAAGCTTGGATGCTGGCAGCAAAGTCCTTAGGACGGAGGTTTTATTAGAGTGTCCTTCTCTTAGATGGAAGGCCTTCCAGGGCTAAACGAGCTCCATCTGCCCGGGTTTGGAATCAGAGTTGTCCTTCTCCTAGGATGACTGCCAGAAGGCTAATGAGCTCATCCTACCCATCCAAGGATTATAGGAACATGGGTATCACTCCCCACACTTTACCATGGGCAATGAGTTTAATGCTCCCTCTGCTGTCGGCACAGTTATCACACCAGGGGCCACAGCAGATCACAAGTGATTTTCAGACTGTGCCTGAATGAAGGATGTAGGGTATCTTAAAAAAAATCATGATGACACTCATTCCAGAAGATATGAGTGAAGGGATGAGTGAAAGGGTGAAGGCAGCCCTTTGAACAGCCTTGTACAATGGCATTGACAAAGATGATGGAAGCTGAAAACTTCCACTGAGATCAGACTGTGTGACAGATGTGATCCCTCTGTTGTGAAACAGGAAAGGTAGATTAACTTGGACATTAAAAGCCTTACTTTCAGCTATTTACTTAAAAAGGCATATCATTTAATGTAATATTACAAATATTTTTAAAAGTATTTTAGAACAAAATGTTGCTGTTTTATTATTGCCGTGTGCACCTACAAAATTTGTGTCTGTGTTTCCACAAGCATCCAAAATTCAATGCAATTAATATAATACACATGTCAGTTTGTGAGTCATCATATTCATACTTGCATTCTGATGCACAGTTATTTTTGAATTCTTCTACCTATCTCCTTCTCCACCTTCTGTCCTTTCTATTTCACTCTCTCTTTTAATGCTTTATTGTTTTCACTGGCTCTCTTGTCATTGTTCTAATATTGGTGCATTGTTTCAGGTCCTTCTAAAGCTTTATTTTCAAAATATATCAGCCACAGCTTTTAAATTAACACAGGGAACTACTCAGAAGCCTGATGAAAAGTTTGCTAATGCTTAGGATATGCCACACAAACTACCAAAATCCATTTAGCTCTGCAAGATTGTACTTAACAAATTCCCTTTTGTGAATTCTTTCTGAGATGTTCAAATGTGTGAAGGTACAGTGGTCATTAGGGACAAAGGCAAGGCTAAGGTGACACAGAACAGCACCATCTTTTTTGATAAATCAAACAGGAACTGAATGGCTCTAACTGTCCTTCACTCTCTTCTGTTTCTCTCCTTCAAGGGTCAAGCTGAAATCTGAAGCTGGTAAATGGCATCTGGTATTTGGCTAATCATATAGTGCTACCAGACAGTGATTCTGTCTTAAGGTGAATAAAGCTAAGTTATAGGAACCAGCTCTGTAATGAATAAATGGCAAACATAAAAGGGTGTTGCAGATACTGTGGATCTTGAAATTTTTTTATCCTTACTGGCTGATGTTAGAAATATGTAGCAATACTAGGCTGGTTTTAAGAGCATCTGAATTACCATGCAATTTCAGTACAAAAATTAAGGTGATAACAACAAAGCCCCTCCATGCATTACATCTACACAATTCAGTTGTGATAAACAAGAAAACACTAGCAAGACAACAGTTTTGATGGTAGAAGATGGATGATGATATTGGCAGCCATTTAAATAGTTGTAAAATGTGCCTATCAAATAGAATTGTTCCAGCCCTGGGACCATTTTACCTGCAAAAGTGGGCAAGTAAATCACATGAGACAGATTCCATTGACTTTGCAGGAAAAGGAAAGACAAGCCTTTTTTATTGCTATTGATGTTTGCTCTTATTGACTAAGTGCTTGCCATGGACTCAAGTACCACTAGACACATAAATACAAGGAGAACCTTGTGTGTGTCCTTTATTTGACTGGGGGAAACAATTTGCAATTTACATTCAAGGGACCTGCAGTGTTTCTCCAACAGGCAGAACAGTTTGAGGAGACTGTGCTGAAAATTGGTTTAAATAATTCTCCTGTCCCACAAAGTCCTTGTTGATTTCAAAGAGAATGTTTTCCTCTTTAGTGTCGAAGAAAACATTTGATGTTCTATCACTGTGACTTTGCTGTCTTAATTAGAATCATAGAATAATAGAATGATTTGAGTTGGAAGGGACCATAAGGATCATCAGGTTCCAACTCCTCTGCCATGGACAGAGATACCTTCCACTAGATCAGGTTGCTCAAAGCCCCATCCAACCTGGCCTTGAATATTTCCAGGGATAGGATATCCACAACTTCTCTGGGCAACCTGTTCCAATATCTCACTAACCTTACAGTAAAAAATTTCTTCCTTATATCTAATTTAAATCTATCTTCTCTCAGTTTAAAGCCATTACCCCTCATCGTATCACTACAGTCCTTATCTTTCCTGTAAGCCCCCCTATACAGACTGGAAGACTGCTATAGGATCTCCCCAGATCCTTCTCTCCTCCAGGCTGAACAACCCCAAGTCTCTCAGCCTTTCTCCATGGATAAGGAGTTCCATCCCTCTGATCATCTTCATGGCCGTCCTCTGGACTCACTCCAGAGCTGATCACAGCACTCCAGGTGGGGTCTTAGGAGAGCAAAGAGGAATAATCACTTGCCTCAATGTATTGATGACATTTCTTTTGATGCCGCCCACAATACAGTTTGTTTTCTGGGCTGCAAACAGACATTACCAAGTCATGTTGAGCTTCTTATCAATCAGCACCTTTAAGTCCTCCTTGGCAGGGCTTCTTTCAATCCCTTCATCCCCAAACCTGTGTTGAATCCCAGGATTGCCCCACCCAGATGCAGAAACTTGCACTTGATCTTGTTCAACTTCATGAGGCTAATATGGGCCCACTTCTCAAGCCTGTCCTGGATGACATTCCTTCCCTCCAGCATCTTGACTGCATCACACAGCTTAGTATCATTGGCAAACTTGCTGAGGGTGCACTCAATCCCGTTGTCCATGTCACCAACAAAGATGTTAAACAGCACTGGTACCAACATTGACCTTCGAGGAATGCCACTTGTCACTGGTGACCACTTGGACATCAAGCCATTGACCACAACTCTTTTGAGAGCCGGCTCCTTATCCACCATAAGCTGAATTATCTCTGAACAGTCTGCCTTAGTTTGTTAATATTATGTTTTGTGAAGATGCTAGGGCATGGTGCCACTTTAAAAAAGGATGAAGCAGGAATTCTCTTCCTCATATATTTTTGTGGGAAAACCAGATCTAACAAAAAGTGTGCAATGGGAGAAGAAAATTAAAACAAATGTAGCAGCCTGGGTGTTTAAGAGGAGGAATCTTTGTGAGTGGTGAAGATACAAGTCAAGATCCATTAAAGCAATAGTAAATCTCAGTTGTCACATCTCTCTCTGGAAACCACAATGGAGCTCATTGTTCCAGAAGAGATAACTAACTTCAGATGCTGCATCTAACCAAGTTACTAATGTATCTCTGGAGGCAGAAATCTGTAATTTGATATCAGGGATTCACTGTCCAGACCTCTCTGGAGAGTCGTTATGGTGGGACCAATTGAGGAATGACTAGTAGCAGGCTTTTGGCCAGAACTATAGTTGAATTTCTGGGAAGAGAAACTGTGTTCTTGAAATTAGTAGCCAACCTAATTAACCATTATTTTACACAGACCACATCTTATTCCAAAAGAACAGCACAAGTATAAACCTTTCCTGTGCTTTCCTGAAGTGAATTAGCTATTGTATATTGCATGATATACAGATATAATACAGGAGCTCAAATATCATTTACATAAAAAGCTAAATTTTGGACTTTCTTGTCATTTTTTCATTGTCAAAGCTTAAGCACTTGAAAGAAACTGAAACAAGAGAGGTTCTAAGTTTACTTTCATCAGCTGACTGGGCTTTATGATGGAAATAAAGTGAATCCTAGAAAGCATAATGTAAGTGAAGTTTTGTTAGCACTGTTAGGCAGCCAATACATGTCTTTTGGGTAACTAAAAATAAGTATAACATAACCTCAGCTACAGCAGTGCTATAAAAGTGAGTAGATGACTTCCCTTTTTTCATTTCTTTTTTAAGTTTGCATTGTTGATATAATAGAGATAGTACAACAGTAATAGAGATAGCAAGAATAACTCATTCAGTGAGGTCTAATTTTGTTAGGATCAGCAAAACACCTGAGTTAGTGGAAGAGAAGGACAGACAGTTTTAAGAACTAAATGAGTTATCTAGGCTAATGTGGTCTTCTGTTCTGCAGAGACACCTGGCAAGCATGCCTTTGTCCTTAAAAAGAGAATGAGTAAATTTCAGAGGGAAAGTGATTTTGTTGCTGCAAGAATTACAAAGACTAACTTTGAAACATGGATATATATCTACTTCTGCAAGGTGACACTCCATTGACTTCACTTGATACTTGCTTTGCTGAGAGCTGGTCCAATAGATTCTGATGCACACTGTGTAACAGAGAAAAAATTGCTTTCTGCAAAGCTGACAATATATTGTGGTTGTTTTAAACAGATAGGATGAATTGAAACACTTTTTCTCTCTCTCCCTCTCTTTCTCTTTCTCTTCAAATATTTTAATGACACTGGTCTTTGCCATATTTGATCAGCTCAGAGCTGCAAGTTAAGTGGCTATTCTTAAGCCACTTTTATTTTTGTCAGCCTGTTTGCTTGCCTGTCACTGGTAGAAGAGTTTTCTAATTATGCAGTTCCAATGTGAAGAAAATCTATAAAAGACATAAATAAGAGATGGCTTAAATCACCTTGTAGCTAGTGCTTGTCCCAAATAGAACAGTTTCTGAGGCATTTGTCATTATAACCAGAAAAGGTTTATGGCCCTAAGAGCAAAGGTCAGAGGCTGTATATTGTTCTACATTGCACATAACCATCATTTACAATTTCACTGGAGTGTGAAATGGTAGCCAGATTTTGTTGGGTTTGTTTTACTTGGCCTCTTCTCATTTAATAAAGTTCATGTACCAGTACAAAGACTGAACTGAAACTTTCAGATTTCTCTTGTAAGTGATGGGTCACAATGCTGTTCTGCAAAGGTGGAAGGCTCAGTGTTCAGCTTTGAGGTGGGAAAGAAAAAAAAAAAGAAATAATAAAAATCCCAGGTTGATAGACTGAGTTTTTGTGAGCCTCCAGGTATGTCAATGTTTCACATTTAGCACACAGTTCCCAAAGAAATATCTGCTAAATGTTCGCCTGATAAAGTCAAAGAGGAGTAGATACTGATTGAGCAAATGAGTTAGAGCAGCCTGGGGCTTGGGATTTCAGAGCTGCTGTTCTGTGAGCTGTTTAAGCTAATGATGTTTGTGCAGGTAATTCTGGGCTTGACTCAGTATTCACTGAAGATTGTAGGAGTCCTTCTGTCAACTTCAGTGGCATTTCAAACCGGCTCATAACTGAGACAGGGGAAAAAGCCAGTTGGGGAGAAGTAGCCTCCCTGGATATCTTAATTCCTTATGTATGTCTATGTGTTTATGTATGGAGAACGATGAAGAAGCAAAGTAAATCTGTCTTTATTACTTGTATTGCCCGTTGCCAAGAAAAAGAGACATTATTCTTTCTTGCCCCTCCTTGGTTTTTTTTGGTTTTTTTTTTGAGTGTAGTATTTCATTACTCATAGCAACAGCAAGTCTTACCATATTGAATGGATATAAACTGAAGGAGGGGAAATTTAGATTGGAGATTAGAAGGAAGTTCTTTACCCGGAGAGTGGTTAGGCACTGGCACAGGTTGCCCAGAGAGGTTGTGGCTGCCCCATCCCTGGCAGTGTTCAAGGCCAGGCTGGATGTGGCCCTGGGTGACCTGGGCTAGTGATTGGCATCCCTGCTCAGTGCAGGGAGGTTGGAACTAGATGATCTTTAGGGTCCCTTCCAACCTGCCCATTCTAGGATTCTATGATTGAAACCAAATACATCCAGGATTTTATTGGAATGTTTTCAGCATCAGAGCAAAGAGGATTTGTGGCTCTTTATAAATCATAAAGGGGTTGCTCAAACCACTCCATTCACACATAGGTTAATTAGAAGACTAAATGTTTATGTAGAAATGATACTTTCTCAAAGTTTTTTTGTTTTCCTCAGTCACATTACTCCATTTGAAAGACTTGTAACTGCACATACCTATTGCTTGGCAATTGAGAAACTTGACATGCATTCCTGCATTTTAGACCTTAGCCATTACTTGAATTTTACAGCCTGGCTTGTCACACCAGCAGAGCCATGGATTGAAATTTGCATAAACTTGAATGCTCCAGCTGGGCTTGTAGCAGAGATTTACAAATACCATTTCAGCAAACAGAAGCTGGAATCCTACCAAAGTTTTTCTAAAAACCCCAAACCCTTACATTCAACCCCATTTCCCCAGCAACTCAGAAGATACACAGTCAGACGACATAAAAATTCCCTTGAGAATTGTGCTGAAAGGGAGATTTTTTGCATTCTGATCCCAAAACAAATCCTCTGTGGGAGAAAACAAACTAATTAGGAATTTTGCAGCAGAAGAGCTAGAGTACCTGACAGACCCCTGCTATTGAACTGCATGATGTTTTGCCACATAGATCTTTCCCCTAATTGTGATGATTTATTTTTATTCAAGAGCAGTTAAACCTCATTGTTATGCTGCCTGCTCAGCACTGCCCTTGTCTCCAGACTGCTATGGCTGAAGCTTCAAATATGTTAAACAAGAAATTGTCAATAGTGGCATGAAACCTTGGAAGAACTAATGAGAATATGAAAGAAGCATTATAGTTCAAAAGTGAAAACTGTAAACATGAGCACAGCTAACCTCTGGAGCAGAAGAATGTGTAGGAGAGTAGAATCTGTGGGGTCAGCTTGTTACCTTTTAATAACAATGAAACCTAGAATATCACATTCATTTGAAAATACTTAGATCTCTTTTGCTGAATGCATCTTTCTCTCTTCCAGTATTAGAAGACATTATTTTTATTTCCTGTGAAGCCCTTCTTCCCCCTTGCCCCAAAGGCACCTCAGGGAATAAATATAGCAAAACCTCCTGATAAATCCTACAAAGCCCCCCAGAAATACTGCAAACTAAAAAAGTATGCAGTTTTTACTTTAATATAAACACAAAAATCATCCTTAGTAATGTTGAAGCAGGAAATAATCATTTGATGTAGGTATGGGAGACCCTAATATGCTTAAATATGACATTAAAATTGGGGATAGACACACAGAAGGGAAAGCAAAGATGGTAAATATCAAAAGAAGAACTGTTAACCCACACAAGAGCAGTTGGAGGCAGTGGTAAGAGGAAAAACAACACACACACAAAAGAAAGTGGCTGCAATGCTAAGTAAGCACGTGCTTGAGAGACTGAAAGTGGTACTTGAAAATAAAGAGAGAATTAAAAAGACCAATATTATGCATCAAGGGAAGAACATAAATAATTTGTGATCAAAATTAAGCTTAGAAAATTTTTAAACAACAAAATAAGAAGAGGCCTGTTGAGACTAGGCAATGGAACACAGAAGTAAAGGTGAAGACTGATGCTAAGATTTCATTTGACATTAGTACTACAGTTAGATATTTTTTAATTATGTGAGGGACAAGAAATTGTGAGACCACAAATATTTAATAAATGGTCAACATTTACTTGCAGAGGACAGAGCCAATAGAAAAGGAGGAAATATTAATTAATTTTTCACTTCAGGATTCCCAGTAGGATGTGTAGAACAGATGCTAAAGGCAAACAAATCTCTTACATTGCAATTTGACTTTACCATAGACAATTAGAGTCATAGAAGAGGAATAATAAAAAATCTGGATAGAAGTCATGCAAACTCATGCTCCAGGACAAAAAGCAATCTGTAATTTGAATTGTTTTCCTTAAGAGTAGGAATTATTTTATCAGTATTTTTCAATAGTCCTATGTACAAACATCTGAAGAGACATTTGATATTTTTCTCTAAACACGTATTATCTCAGGATTTGATATATCTCTGAGCCTGTGTTTCTGAACCTGTTTTGGAATGAAGCTTATTTCAACCACATCTACTCCCCACCTCCTCCTTCTGAGTGTCATTCCCTGATCTCTTCTCCAGTCTCAAATTTTAACTGTTGATTCCTTCTTGCTCACCTTCACCCAGAAACAAAAGCAACAAGAGGCTAAACAAAACCTACAAACAATTAACACCAGGCAACCCACAGACAATTTGCACCAGGCCCTGCTCTATGCCATGCCTCACATGTAATATACTTCAAAGCATCCTTTACCAACCTGTGTAGTGACATCAACCAGAAATTTTATTCAATAAGACAATATCATTGACTGATCTAAACTTGGGATTAAGTCTAAAATACCATATGTCAAATATAGCATAGGTTTGTTCTCTAGGAATCAACTTTTTAGAACATAGGAACTGCTCAATATCCAACTATATCGGATTCTGCCACAGAGGACAGACAACAAAGATGTTAACTTTGTCACTTGCACACTGCTTCCTGGTGAATGAATAAGGTTCATACTTACATATGAACCACTGCTGAAATGTGTTTTGGAAATGATTCCCTTGATAGCAACAATTTAAGAGCCAGTGAAAATTATGATATAATAACTCAAAATGACTTCTGCTGCACCGAAAGTCAGAGAATGAACTGAACCTCAGACAAACAAACATCAGTCACACTTCTGGAGTAGAAGGTAGATCCCACCTATTTCAAAATTGTACCTTCTCCTCTTTCTTTGAGTTCATTCCACTTGATGGCATTCCACAAATGTCAGCTGTGCCTAAAAATAGAGATGTTTTGATGTTCATAGAGTCATTAGTTGTGCAGACATCATCAATTACAGATTATTCTCAGGCAAGAGGAAGAATTTCTTCCCTGGAGAAGTTAGATGATTTCAAATGACTGAGGCATCTTTTGTGTTATTCTTAACCAAGTAGTACCCATTTTATCTGGAACATTAAATGATGGAGTCACAGTAATTTACTCATAAAGCACCAAAGCACTCCAGTATTTGGAGAATTTTCTGGAATACTGAGTACAAAAAAAAATGTCATATTTGCTGCCATAGCTATATTGCTCCATAGCAAACTTAGCAAGGGAAAGGAAGAATAGTTTTAAATAGCACATACCATATCATTTTAAAACTAACCTTCACAGAGAAGGAAGTCCATAAGGCAGTTTTATATAAGTTTTAGAAACTTGTTGAAGTTTCTAATTTAACTGTAGCCTTTCTTCAGCAGTGAAATCAAGTTCAAAGAGGACCTTAGAAACCCAGCTCAATTTTGTTCTCAGCAAAATCTGGAGGAGGTTGAAGAAACATTTTTCTTTAGTCGGATCTTTAAGAACAAATCACTGTGTAATGGAAAGATCTTTAACAGGCAAGGAAATTCACTAAAACTTTGTGTGTCTTAAATATAATAAAAAGAGTAACACTGTAACAGGAATTTGTCATATTTTGCACCTCTGAGGGAACAATGAGAGGCAGCAGACCAATTTTGAAGGTACCATAAACCAAAGATTTTCAAAATGATCTAGGTATTTTAGATTCAGTTCTGTCAAAGAGTGCATGCAGCTACTTCCATGCTTTTTTTTACAGATCTGTGAGTCCTAAAATTTGAACAAATTGCTAACAGGGAAAAAAAAAAAAGTATGCTCCTCATTATCTCTTTTCCCTTTATTATATTGTATTGTGGTTTTGGTTACATTTTTCTCCTTTCCCTCAGAGTACTTTGTCCTCATTACTTAAAAGGTAAAATGTGAACATACACATCTAGCAAGCAAAAATATATGATAAAATTGTCAAATAACCTCCTTGTTACCTGTTAGTTTAACACCTTTTTGATATATTTTTATTACTCAACTATTGACTTAACTGACTAAACTGAAATTGTTGGTTAGAGAGTATTTATTTTATATGTAAAGTAGGCACACTTCTTAATGGTTCCCTTATTTCTCTTCCAATTTTCAGTTGCTCAATGAAATAGTGTTTTGTCTATTTGTTCTCCAAATTTCCTTTCAGCCTCTGTAATTGCTCTATTACTTATCACACAGTATAGTGTTTCTACTGTCTTCATTTTTGGTAGGATACCTGAACATGTATTTATTTCAAAAAAATGAGGGCTATTGTGGTGTTTTGAATGTAGGCATGTTTTTATTGTTTTGAAAGAAAAAAAGAATGCTCCCCCCCCTTCAAAACTTCTGTTATTGTCAATGAGGTTTAAAACAGTAAGTTTATCCTGTGAAAAACAGCAGTTCCTACTTGTTGCATGGACATAGTTGCTTGAAGGAATTCCTACACAGTTCTCATCAGGAATGGTCAGACCCGAATGACACTAGCAGAACGACAGTAGCAGAGGCAGTTGACTATCAGTGACAAGTCATTTTTTTTCTGGCTGATAGGTGGAAGAGCTACTAGGTAGAAAGACATGTACAATTAAATAGAAATAGAATATTGAATAGAAATAGAATAATAGAAAATTGAAATAGAAATCTGATGTACCAGATAAGGTTTTGAAAAGTGGCCATTGAATGGCGATTAGAAAAGTGGAGTATAGAGGAACAAATAATGATGCTAACATGCAAGGTTTGGTTTTCTATGGTAAATATGCTCTCCAGCATATCAGCTTTCCAGAAAGGGAAGATACTTAGATACTTTACAGAATATCAATCAAATATTTTGCTTATGCATGGAAAATTCCTAAATGATTTAGTAAAAAGGGTTTGACATGATTTTGGATTCACCACATCACACCACAGAGAGACACATTCATGTAAGAGAAAGGGTGCAGGAACAGTTATATATAGCTTCAGGGACACCACTGGTACCCTACATGGGCAGAACTCACATTACCAGGCTACTCAGGGGCCCTGTAATATGCTCACAAATGGCTGTGTCTGTGGGGCTAGTGAAAACCTTACAGACTCACTCACTGCTGAGGATGATCTGAATTTATCCAGTATCACAGAAGCCCAGGATTTCCCATGCCAGCTGACACAGAACGTATCAGAGCCTAGAATGGCACAGTTTTGAGTGAAGCATTGGCATGTCTGAATCCTGTTCACTTTTGACTAAGCAGTGGAGCAGCCAGATATCCTCC
Source organism: Bucco capensis (assembly GCA_013396975.1). Lineage (NCBI taxonomy): Eukaryota > Metazoa > Chordata > Aves > Piciformes > Bucconidae > Bucco > Bucco capensis. The sequence continues at coordinate 242,176 of VWZO01003433.1, forward strand.
ATTGGCTACTCCAGAGACTTGCTGAAGAATGCAAACGTCACCTCTGGAGATGCAGGCACTTCATAAGGCCTCTTCTTATTGATGACATGGAGATAGAACCACTGTGTATGACAGCACATTAGGGCTCTTCTGATCTAAACAGGCTCGAGTCTTGCCACCTGGCCAGGTAAAAATCCATCTGTTGTTCAAGGAAGCAGAAGGTGCTCAATGTTCAACAACAAAAAGATAGCAGAAATTCTTACAAAAATGTTGTACATAATACATTTGTGAGCCTTCAATAAAATCTGATGCAGCTAAAAGGTCACCACCCTACCTCCAATGATAGCCTTCACTCATGAGTTTGTGTAGACTGCCCACCATCCAGGATTAACGTCACCTAATTTTCAAGTCCTTTCTAATGTCATCAGGGTCATATGTGTGCATCTAAGGGGAGGGGGCAGGTGAAGAGGGGAAGTGCTCATTGGAAAGGCTGTCAGCCTACAGAAGTGAGTTTGGTATCCTCAGGACAAGCTCTTGGGGAACAGGATAAATGAAAACATTTCCCAGGCAGCATTCACCTGTGGGGCTCTCTGGCTTGCCCTGATCCTGCTGCTCATCACACACTACTTCTGCATGCCGCGGGCAGCTCCCAGACACATTTTTCTGTGGAGGTCTGTTGAAAGGACTCATCCTTTCCAGCACGGTGCCGTGTTGTTTATTTATGGTGCTGCTGCTGCAGCAAGCGTGGGGCCCCTGCAAAAGCACACACGGCTTCTATGAGATAATAAAACAGCCAGAAGGCTTTCTGCATGTTCGTGTCACAAAAGACTCTTCAGAGAGAAACAGGTTTAGTGTCTGAAGAACGAAGTGCTATTTCAGAATTTGGAGGCTGCAGGTTTGTTCAACTGAATGATTTGTTCATATTTTTTATGTAATAAAAAGAGCAGCACAATATGCCTCCTTGCTGCCTTAGAGACCGTCTGAAATTTTTAACACTTAAAACAGAAAGATTGCATGGGGCTCATTGCCACACTGACATGAACACAGAAATATTTTTTCACTTAGCTGGGGACTAAAGGGATGATAGAAAAAACTTTCAAAAGGAGTAAGAGAAAGAGAATGAACTAGGAGGTTGATAGTCACAAATCAACCAAATAGTGGGCTGCAGTTTCAGGCAGCAGATTACCATGGCATGGTTTTGCCCCCTGCTTGACTGCTTGAGTTTATGATTTTATCCCTATAGCTGAGAAACTAATTTTAAATATGTCTGGTTTTCAAAGTGAGTTACTTCTGTCCAAATCTCATTAGATTTTTTTTTGTAGCAGCCAACTGAGATTTCTAATTTTAAAGAGATGTGAACATTTGTATCAGAATGTTGCAAAATCTTTTTGTTAAGATATTTTGGAATGACTATCAGCTGATGCCATGAAGGCAGCTTGAACACAGGGTTTATCTCTCAAAAACCATAGGGCAAGCAACTGTTGAACAGACAGGAGAGAATTTCCCACAAGACAGAAATTATGCATATTTAGAATTAAATTTTATTTGGAATGAACTGAAATCACAATAAAAAAAAAACTTTTTTGGAACAAACTACTTCCGGAAGATGCATTTAGAAACATTGAATCTTTACTGAAATATAGTACAAAAGTTGAAACAATACTCAGTTTCCATAAAGACATTGCAAACTACCTCTCCAAAGTTGCATTTATAGTGGCAGAGCCCTATAAAAGAGTTTGAAGTAAAAAGATATTAATTTTCAACATGAACTGTTCTATTAATTTTAACAGTTGGTATTAATAATTGTTAATTATTAGTATTTACTAATTGCCAGCAAACTGATTTCAATTCACATGGCTAGTCAGAAATGCTCTGATAGATACATTTTGGTAAGTAGGCTGATTGATGCTGCATAACAATGTCCTGGTTTTAAGGCTTAGTTAGATGTTATGAACAAAATTATCTTTGTTTCCATTTACAGAGAGTTAATTCTACCTCTAGTGCTAAAATGTTTATAAGAAAGCGTATGCTTTGCCACAATTGAGCAAAGATACAAAAATAGATTACAAGCCAGTGTAAGTCAGCTGGAGCACTGTGTTTAGTTCTGGGCCCCTCATTATAGGAAGGACATTGAGATGCTGGAGAGTGTCCAGAGGAGAGCTACCAAGCTTGTGAAGGGTTTAGAGGGCAAGCCATATGAGGAGAGGCTGAGGGAGCTGGGCATGTTTAGTTTGGAGAAGAGGAGGCTGAGGGGGAACCTCATTGCCCTCTACAACTACCTGAAAGGAGGTTGTAGAGAGGTGGGGGTTGGCCTCTTCTCCTTAGTAACTAATGACAGAACCAGAGGGAATGGTTTGAAGTTGAGACAGGGTGGGGTTAGATTGGATATTAGGAAGAAATTCTTTCCAGAAAGAGTGGTGAGGCACTGGAACAGCCTTCCCAGGGAGGTGGTAGATGTGGTGCTCCAGGACATGCTCTAGTGAGGGCAGGGTTGTGTGGTTTGTTTCTGTTTGTTTGGGTTTTTTTCTGTTTGTTTGTTTGTGGGTTTTTTTTGGTTGGGTTTTTTTTTTTCGGTTGGACTTGGTGATCTGAGAGGTCATTTCCAGCCATGAATGTTCTGTGATTCTGTAAAAAGTCATTACAGTTATATTCAGGTCTGAAGATTGTCCTTGCCTACACTAATGTCTTCATTTATAAGGTACAATATTGAGGCTCCACATCCTGTGTCTTCGGTAGCAAACCTTAGAGAAGCAGACATCTTTCCACTTCCAGCTGTCCAGAGTCTCACAGTGCAGACTGGGGACTCAGTTTTGAATAACCTTCCCAGTGAAACTATCACAGTAGCTAGAAAGGCATAAATCACATTTATTTTTTCCAAAATAAGCCACTACTCTCAACAAACCTCCATACTATAAAAAAAAATCAAGTAACATAGAATAAGAAAAGACATTGAGAAATTATATTTTTGTGTTAAAACCATTATTATTACTATTCCAAATCATGGACTGAAGGGGGAGAGGCAGTTCTTTTTGACTGTAGTGGTGAGGAAGAATGCAGGAAAATGGAGTCTGGTGCTCTGTGGGTAATAGTTGTCCAAGTCTCTGCAGCTTCCTCTCAACTCTTTTTATGTCACCTCAGGATGTGAAGTTTTAGCTTTAAATACTTCATTCACTTTAACACCTACTCGGCTTATGGAGCACCTGGGGCAACCATGAGAGCATTATTTCCAGGGAGCAATACTGGATATGAATTTTCTCTACTTTCTGAATCAGTCCTGCTTTACTTTATGGGAAAAGTCTTTAAATGGTAACACAGTGTGCATTTGAGGCACCTTATTTCTCTTCTGTTTCTGTTATGGAGTATCTTGGCTTTATATATAAACAGTGCAAAAGGTTATTATATTCTCTTATATTCTAAAAAATCCTTTTTTACTTGATCACCAACATACCACTTCCACTATACGAAAGTTTTCCACAGGGTAATATTATACCCTACCAGTATGCATTCACAAAAATGTGGAAAAATAATTTCCCAAACATGCATTTTACTGTACAGTTGGTCACCTAAGGCATATGAAGATGTTTTTGTTCCCTGAAGTGAATCATTAAAAATTTTAATGAAGTATGAACTACTCTAAGAATCAAAATGATTAATATATAATCAACAGAAATAGCATTATGTAAAATAAATATTTTTAAGCAGTTTTTAGGTCTAATAGTTTCCAACTACATAGATTTCAGAATATCTGAGATGGACAGAATGACTCTGTTTTGAATGCCAGTGAGATGACTTTATGTCTAATCAAATTGCTTCTATGTGTCGTATTTTTAAGATGTTTTGTTCAGCTCTGTCAGTAACATCAACAAATTTGGTAGTCTCCTTATCTGGGAAATGGAGCAGTGACTCATTTTACTAAAGCATAAAAGCATTTCAGAGGCATTAGATAAAAACCTACACAAGGAGAAAGACGAAGTCATCATCCACCTCTCAGATTTAATAGAGAGCCATAGTCCTCCGTATTCATTTGCATCATTGACATATTTTCACCATAAATGTAACATTTTCACTCAAACCACTACTAGCTGAACTACAGCAAAAGTACATGAAATGACCCAAGATGCAATTTCTGGTTTGGCTGTGGCACAGACTGCCTAGCAACGGCAAAGGCGGGCTTGAGAGGAAAAGGCATTGCGGTCTCTTCTCCAGGTTTAACAGTGAGAGGACAAGAAGAAATGGCTTCAAGTTGCAGCAGGGGAGGTTTGAATTATAAATCAGGAGAAATTTCTGGAGGAATTTCTTTTCTGAAAGGGTTGTTAAGTCTTGGAATAGGCTGCCCAGGGAGGTGATGGAGTCACTGTTAGTGAAGGTGTTTAAGAAACATTTAGATGCTCTACTTAGGGACATGGTTTAGTGGTATGTTAGTGATAGGTATGGTTGGACTTGATCTTAGCGGCCTCTTCCAACCTTAATGATTCTGTGATTCTGTAAGTTTAAGGAGATAACTGCAAAATTGTGAATGTAGTAGACTTTTAGGGAAGATTGTCTGGATTTTAGGTTAACCAGAGACACCATAAAATATCTTCCACACGAGCATTTCGAGAATTGTAGAAATACATAGAAACTTCAGTATCTCTGCCTAACAGAACTCTTCACCAACTCTCTGAATAAAGGAACTCTTTACCAGCATTTGACTCATGTGCCGAGAAACTAAAATCTAGGCTTTTAAAGTGAAGTTTAAAGAACTCCTAGAAGTGATTCATATTTTATTTTTTAAAAGCTATGCAAAATTCTCTGATTTATTGCAATAAGTTATAAAGCAAAGAAAATATCCTTCATTTATAAGACAGATACCAACTGAATAAAATTTAATCCTACTAGCCAAATCTGCTTATAGCATAGACTAACTTCTTCATATATTTCTCTGCTGCAGAAATCAATAGTCTGTGGCTGTGAAAGCAAAAAAGCAGCTCTGTTAATTCATTAGCAAGTCTAGGTAATATGCTTATAATGTGGTCAGTCCACATTAATACTCCCTGGAAGTGAAACAGAAAAAGTATTCTCTGTAGTACACTAAATAATACTTGGCAGAGAAAGAGATGCTTTAGTTTTAGGATAAACATCTTTATTGCACCTCTAACAGAGACTGTGTCTGAAAGAAGTAGGAGCTGAGGAAGTCAAAAATGATGCTTCTCCGCTCTTTAAAACTTGTTTTAACAGGTACAGCTTTTCTTCTTGATAGAGCAGTAAGAACATTTCCTCCTGTGTCAGTGTAACCATTTAACATGTATTGAAACCTAGGGGAGCTCCTTCATAGTTCTCCTCTCTCCCTGCACCTTTCTCAATCTGCAAGTGAAAATTGTGTATGTAATGTATTCATTTCCTGCTGCTTGTTATTGGCATTTTCTCTATAGTAAGTAACTACATTGAAGTGTGGTTTTTCTCCTGAAGTACCAGCTCTGGGATATCACACATTATGATTCAGCTGATAATTCCCAGGTGGATAGTCAGCATGGAAAGTAATGTATCCTCAGTGTAATGATATTTGGTCTATTTTTAGTCATCAGATCTAATTTTTCTTTATAAAAATCCATGATCAGGCAATGGGATTTCTTGTTTTCCATTTATTTTCATTTTTTTCAAAGATTCCAAGCTAAAGTCAGTTATTATTTTTGAATAGGAACGTCACTCAAATAAAATGCAAGGATATCCCCTAATTCACATATGAATATATAATTCAATAGAGATCCTGATTTTAAGTAGCTATAAGTGGTACTTCTTAGAGTACTTCAAGTGATGTGCATATTCTGAAGCAGAAGTAAAATCCCTGGTCAAAAAATCTCTTTGGCCGGAAGTTTTATTTATTTACAATATTCTGTCACAATCCCAGCCATTTTCTAATTAGCACTGTGGTAAAAGTCTGGTTTCTTAAATCCTCCATATCAACCTGTCTTCTGTGATGGGTTATGTCAGAATTCTATGGGACTTTTTTCATCTTTAAATAAGGCCATGACAATTTTTTAAGGCTATTAAATTTGTTCGATGATATATATCCTGAATAGTTTGTAGATCTTGTTGTTTTGATGACAAACTTGTTGATTAATGGTACAGGTGTATATGAGCTTTATCACAGGTTGATACTCCTAATTATGAAAATTTTGATCTAGTGTAAGATGTAATTAGATCTACCAACTGCTGTCTTTAGACTTGTTGCTTTATCATGGATTTTCATTGTTCTTCCAATGAAAAGTACTACTGCTTTCTCATTGTAAGTCGAGTTATATTTTCCCCCATTCACTTCATGACCAGTTGCACAACAGTTGTTTTGGCACCAAATACAGTGTGATGCACAAGCTGGAATACTTCGTGACAAAGGAAATTCTCAGACTGCCAAATGCCTAAAACAAATATAAATACCAGATCCAAGACTACCTCATCCATCTTAACTGATGTGGTGCATTGCTCTTTGGAGAATTTGTCAACCATAGTGCACTACCTACAGATCTTTCCATTTTTATTGAATGTTAGCCCAATCTTTACTTTGGAAAAACAGTGTATTGTCTCATTATCAGTTCTAATGGTATAGTACTCCAAAGCTTTAAATTCTAGTTCTATGCAACTTGGTATCTTATATTTTAGTATCTTATACTGAGTGAATCCATAAAAAAGATGGAAATAAGAAAAAACAGCATAGTTGTTATGTTTTGTTTCATTTTTTTTTATAAGGGAATTTCTCTGGTTACCCAGAAGATATTTGTAATGATAGTTTTGTACTTGCTTCTCTAATTTTACTGCAGAGAAAAATTTGGTCAACGATAGCTTAGAATAATCAGATTTATTTTTATTATGATCATATTTATCTCTATGCATAATGAAGAGCTGTGCCTTGTTTATCATTAAAGAAATGTAATTTATTCTGAGGCAAGATGAGTGACTATGAGAATAGTTTTATACCTAAATGCTTTTTGTTAAAGACAAGAATTAACTGCATTTGAGTAGGTATAAAACTTGAAAACAGAGAGAAACAGTATAAACAGCAGTTAAGAGCAGTTTAAGAGTTTGTAAAGATGCATAATTTCACAGCCTTAAGCAGTATTTTAGCAGTCAAAATCCAATTATTCAACAATTAACGCAGCACTTGGCAGTAAAGTTCACAAAATAAGTGTTGCAGACCAAGACCTCAGTAACTTTGTTCATATTTTGGAAGGCAAAATTACAAAAAAAGAATGGTTAAATGTATTTGGCTTGAAGAGAAACTGGCCTAGCAATAAGGAAGTAGCCTCAGCCTCAGAGCAATGTGGATGTCTGCACACACTTAATTCCTCCAAATTACCTAACATTCACAGAAGAAAATATCTAGAATGACAGATTTGATAGGCAAAAATCTTTCAAGAGGATTAGCATACAAAAGCCTGTATTTTGCCTTCATTTTAAATTAGTTGTTCTAAAAGTTCTCTCCTCAAGCACAGTCCTTTGAATTTTTCAGTAAACAAGGATGCACCTGACAAAAGGAGGTGGCTAGAGGTGTATCTTCCTAAAGCCCTGGCTGATGTTTCCCTGGCATGTGATGTCCAGTTTCATAAATTAGAGATCTGGTTATTTTTGAGTAGTCTTTAAGCAATGCCAGCTGTCTCCCTCTCTAATGCTTCCAAGATGCTTTGAAGTTTTTTCTGAATTGTATTGGTAGTGTTAGTGCAGAAAGATATGAAGAATATAATAGGTGAAAGAGGTTACATGGGCCCACATAATTGGCTATGGCAATAAAAATATTGTCTACTCTTTTCTAACAAAGTAGGTATTGCTTTCCCTTAGATTAAAAAAAGGAATAAAAATCCCCTAGACTCAAACAGAAACAAAGCAAAGCTAATATACCTTTGCTGCTAACTTTCTGAATTAAAAGCAGAAAAGCTCTATTGTGAAGCACCACCTCTTCTGTGGCTGTGTACAGTATTTCCTGTACTATGCAGCCTAAAATAAAATATCTTTGTGTCTTTGAGCTTCAAGTAGTTTGCAGTTTCTCCTCCTAATTATGAAAGGAAAATTGGTGCTGCAGAAAGAAATAAAATAATGCAGATATGGGAGAAAAATGAAACTTCTAGGGGATATTTTCTTCATATTGATATTCATGTTCTTCACGCATGTTTTCCAAAGCATTCATCTGAATTATTTGCTCAAAATGAACACTAAAAGGGAAATCCAGTCACAAAGAGAACCACTGGATGGAGCTGTTTGTTGCAACTTTCATTTTACTCTGGGATGTTAGATATCTGTAGGTACAAACAAACTAGCCTTGGGAGGGGAGGGGGGAAAGTTAATAATAATAGGGAAAATATATAGAAACTTCATCAGAATCCAGAGCCTAATTAGATAAACTATTGAATCAAGAGACCTTGGCTGAAGGGAAAAAGTCAGAGTTTCTGAGTATTCTATGTTCTGAGGAGAAGTAAAGTAGGGGTGGGAAAAAAATGACTGCAAAAATCTGCCCTACTCATTGCACTAATATATAATTCAGGTCTCTAATTGGATAGTCCATGCTCAAGTGACTCTGTTTGTGTGTTTTGTCTTTTGTCTTGCCTTATTTAAAAACTGTTACACACAACATGGTGAACCAGACACTTATTATTGACAGCCAAGAAATGAATGATAGGAACAATAATGAATGATATATTTTCAAAGCAGCACTAAACCCCCACTTCATTAGGTTTGTGCACATTTCCTTCAGGTGCAAGTTTACTAACAGTAGTGTAAGTTGTTTAAAATAATAAGGCAAAATCTGTGCAATGAGACAGTAAACTCTCGATCATATGCTCATATGATTAAGGTTTGTGTGAGGCAAATTATTTCTAAGTTCATGAAGGTGGTGGTGTGGGGAGAGCTAATTCATTTATTCTTTTGTTTTGTCTGTCTCAAAGGAAAGTGTGGAGAGGTAATTTTTGTGAAAAATGAAGGGAAAGCCCTAGTAGAACTTCTAGACAAATTCAGGTTATCGAGCCTCCCCCAGAGTTGGTCAAACAAAACAAAAATTTAATGAGGAAGTTAACAGAAACATTCTTAAAGTGGCATGTTAATTCCCACCACAATCACTACTGCTATTTTAAAAAGATGGGCAAAAGGAAGTCTTGAATAATAAAACTATTAGAAGGATAGTTCAGAGAGGTGTTAATGGTAATTAAAGGCAAGCAAAAATAAACCCTAGAACCAGAGAGCTTTTAATTAAAAAACTCCAAATATTTTTTTCAGGAAAAATAAAAAAAAAAAAAGGGATCCTTGTTAAGGGGTTGGTGTCAAGCTACAGAACCTCAAAAAAATGTCCTTAAAAAACTGCTAGTCATTGTCTGTATGACTATTGGACCCTTTGAGAAAAGGAGGGAGGTCATAAAACACAAGATAGGAAAAGTGAAAGAGGTAAGCCTTTGAAGAGATCCATAAAATATTTATTGAAATCTCTTCTGTGTACTCAAGAAGCTCACTGGGATAGTGACAGAGATTAAATGTTCATCATCTACATTGAGATATGCTGAGATTTTAATGTACTGAATATTGATTTTATGATGAATCCTAGCAGTTTGTTTCCTGCAGATGCTCACAAGAGAAGGGAGAAACTAAAACACCACAGAAGATTCATAAACAAAAAATAAGATGTTAATGGCTTTGTTGAAGGGAGAAACTTTTCTTCAGTCTGTAGATGTTACTAATAATGTCTAAAAGCTGTCAGAGTTGCCAAACTTTTTTGTTCATGAGAGTTGAAAAGTCTGAATATTCAATTTATGGTTACTTTTGGGATGAGAGCTTCCAAATATAATTTTGGGCTCTAAAGATGTCTTGTAAGGCTTTTTCTTTTGTCTCAAGTCATTTTTCAGCACTTGGGAAATAAAAGTTCTGTTTCAGTAAGAATATACAGTTCAACACAATTAATCATTGGTATGGCTTTGCAAATAATAAAAGTATATCAGGAAATCATCGTTCATCTTCTCATACATTCCCCCTTCCTGAGCTTCACCAACGTAACTCCCTTGCACCTCTGAAATTTCCAAACAAAAATATCTCCCAGCATACACAATCTTCTTGACATTTTCTCAAGGTTAACAATAGAAGTGATGTGAGAAAACATGGCCAAAATCTTCAGTTTCAAGAAGTATTTATATCAGTTATATCCACTGGCAAAGAACTCTGTCCAGTAAGCTGTTGTTCTCAGAAGCTGAGTGTTGAATTTGGCCTATATGAGTGCTTCAGGTCACCTTCATTATCCTTGCACTGAATCTTGTCAGGAATCATTGGGACTCTGCGAAGTCAACTGTTATGGTTGAATAGATGCCAGGCCCCACAGTAGTAGTGCTCTCACAGGAAATAAAGGAGGCAGCCCTGGGAGGTATATGAGGAACCTCCCTTGTAATGGTCACTCATTGTTCTTCACCCACAGAATCCTCTTGTGACACAGCCAAGGTACTTCCATAGGATAAGAACTTCAGGAAGAGTTGGTATGTGCTTCTGGGTGGTTTATAAGACAGTAAAACTAACTCCCTTACATAGCTGGAAGAAGCAGTCCTATGAACAAAAATGCAACTTAGAAAATATTTGTTGACTAATTCAATGAAGTAGGGAGCTTGCATAGGTCCTAAGCAGGCTTACTGGAGCTCCATTGCCTGTTGTTTTTATTAAAAAAGTGGAATCCTTTATATTCATCTCAATTCAATATTTCAACCTCCTTTTCTCCAGTCTAAGCAATCCCAGTTCCTTCAGCCACTCATTTTAACACTTGTCCTCTAGACTCTTCATGAACTTCATTGCCCTTCTTTGGATGCATTCCAGCAGCTCAATGTTCTTGTTGGAGTGAGGGGCCCCAAAATGAACACAATATTCAAGGTGTGACCTCACCAGTGCTGAGTATAGGAGGATGATCACCTCCCTGTATGCGCCAGGATGGTGTTGGCCTTCTTGGATACCTGGGCACACTGCTGCCTGATATTTAGCTGGCTATTGACCAATAACCCCAGGTCCTTTTCCAACAGGCAGATTTCCAGCCCCTCTGCTCTAAGCCTGCGGTGTTCCATGGGGTCGTTGTGACCCAAGTGCAGAACCTGAACTTGGCCTTCTTGAATCTCCTAGTATTGACCATATCCCATCATTATGTCCTGTCCAGTTCTCTCTGCACAGCCTCCCAATCTTCAGGCAGATCAACACTGCAGCCTAACTTGTCATCTGCAAACTTATTGAGAGTGCCCTTGATCCCCTTGTCCAGATCATTGATAAGGATATTAAACAGGACTGGCCCTAATACTGAGCACTGGGGAACACTACTTGTGACTAGTTGCCAGTTGGATTTAACTCCATTCACCATAACTCTTTGGGCCCGGCCATCCNTTTTAACACTTGTCCTCTAGACTCTTCATGAGCTTCATTGCCTTTCTTTGGATGCATTCCAGCAACTCAGTGTTCTTGTTGGAGTGAGGGGCCCCAAACAACACAATATTCAAGGTGTGACCTCACCAGTGCTGAGTATAGGAGGATGATCACCTCCCTGTATGCGCCAGGATGGTGTTGGCCTTCTTGGATACCTGGGCACACTGCTGCCTGATATTTAGCTGGCTATTGACCAATAACCCCAGGTCCTTTTCCAACAGGCAGATTTCCAGCCCCTCTGCTCTAAGCCTGCGGTGTTCCATGGGGTCGTTGTGACCCAAGTGCAGAACCTGAACTTGGCCTTCTTGAATCTCCTAGTATTGACCATATCCCATCATTATGTCCTGTCCAGTTCTCTCTGCACAGCCTCCCAATCTTCAGGCAGATCAACACTGCAGCCTAACTTGTCATCTGCAAACTTATTGAGAGTGCCCTTGATCCCCTTGTCCAGATCATTGATAAGGATATTAAACAGGACTGGCCCTAATACTGAGCACTGGGGAACACTACTTGTGACTAGTTGCCAGTTGGATTTAACTCCATTCACCATAACTCTTTGGGCCCGGCCATCCACCTAGCTTTTTATTCAGCTGAAATTCTGGTAAATAATAGCCAAAAATTAGTAGAGAAAGAGTGAAAAGATTCTTATGAACAACATAGGGAAAATATATACATGCAAGTTTTGTGATGGAATATTTCTATACATTGACCTATCACAGTTTACACAGCCTGTAAGGGTGTGTTCACATTTCTTCCTCATGGGTGCAGGGTTTCAATTCGAAGAGGTTACAACACATTTACCTTAATGATCTCACTGGAGATAACCATGCCGTCTAGTCTAACAGCTGAGCTGTTCTTTAATCCATTTCAGCCACAATTAGCAGGCTGATCAATTTGAACAATATGTCTTTGTCCAACGGGCTTATTTTGACTAAATAGCTAATGAGCTATTAAGAAAACAGTTGAGCTTTCAGACCTTCAAATCAAATTGAATACTGCGGTCAGCAAAATTAGCTTCAATCCCTTTCCCTGAGAGATGCATTCATTTATGTCAGGAGCTGAATGCAGTTCTCAGTAAAACAATGAAGTGGTGCAAAGCTACAGGACTTAGTAACTCCATCAGTCACACCTGCACTGAAATAGCCATTGCTTACCTACCCAGGGATCTAAATACCTACTATTACTGTCACTCATTTTTGGAAAAGTCTTCTGGGCAAGCAGGAAAAGGTCATGTTTATAGATCATTCCTTTAGTCCACAGGCTACAATTTACTTCCCTGTATAAGCAGGAAAATAGGAGAAACAAACAGTGACTAGCTCAGACCAGAGGATGAAGACTTGAAATATTGGTGCTTTCTTTACTTGAGATGTTCAGCCTGCAAAAAGAGAAGGCTCAAGTGTTTTATTCACTTTTCTATGTTAAACTCTCTGTGATGCTCATTATTTCAAAAAAGAGAGTAAAAAAAATAAAATCCAGTAGCCAGATANATCTCCCAGCATACACAATCTTCTTGACATTTTCTCAAGGTTAACAATAGAAGTGATGTGAGAAAACATGGCCAAAATCTTCAGTTTCAAGAAGTATTTATATCAGTTAAATCCACTGGCAAAGAACTCTGTCCAGTAAGCTGTTGTTCTCAGAAGCTGAGTGTTGAATTTGGCCTATATGAGTGCTTCAGGTCACCTTCATTATCCTTGCACTGAATCTTGTCAGGAATCATTGGGACTCTGCGAAGTCAACTGTTATGGTTGAATAGATGCCAGGCCCCACAGTAGTAGTGCTCTCACAGGAAATAAAGGAGGCAGCCCTGGGAGGTATATGAGGAACCTCCCTTGTAATGGTCACTCATTGTTCTTCACCCACAGAATCCTCTTGTGACACAGCCAAGGTACTTCCATAGGATAAGAACTTCAGGAAGAGTTGGTATGTGCTTCTGGGTGGTTTATAAGACAGTAAAACTAACTCCCTTACATAGCTGGAAGAAGCAGTCCTATGAACAAAAATGCAACTTAGAAAATATTTGTTGACTAATTCAATGAAGTAGGGAGCTTGCATAGGTCCTAAGCAGGCTTACTGGAGCTCCATTGCCTGTTGTTTTTATTAAAAAAGTGGAATCCTTTATATTCATCTCAATTCAATATTTCAACCTCCTTTTCTCCAGTCTAAGCAATCCAAGTTCCTTCAGCCACTCATTTTAACACTTGTCCTCTAGACTCTTCATGAGCTTCATTGCCTTTCTTTGGATGCATTCCAGCAACTCAGTGTTCTTGTTGGAGCGAGGGGCCCCAAACAACACAATATTCAAGGTGTGACCTCACCAGTGCTGAGTATAGGAGGATGATCACCTCCCTGTATGCGCCAGGATGGTGTTGGCCTTCTTGGATACCTGGGCACACTGCTGCCTGATATTTAGCTGGCTATTGACCAATAACCCCAGGTCCTTTTCCAACAGGCAGCTTTCCAGCCCCTCTGCTCTAAGCTTGTGGTATTCCACGGGGTTGTTGTGACCCAAGTGCAGAACCTGAACTTGGCCTTCTTGAATCTCCTAGTATTGACCATATCCCATCATTATGTCCTGTCCAGTTCTCTCTGCACAGCCTCCCAATCTTCAGGCAGATCAACACTGCAGCCTAACTTGTCATCTGCAAACTTATTGAGAGTGCCCTTGATCCCCTTGTCCAGATCATTGATAAGGATATTAAACAGGACTGGCCCTAATACTGAGCACTGGGGAACACTACTTGTGACTAGTTGCCAGTTGGATTTAACTCCATTCACCATAACTCTTTGGGCCCGGCCATCCAGCTAGCTTTTTATTCAGCTGAAATTCTGGTAAATAATAGCCAAAAATTAGTAGAGAAAGAGTGAAAAGATTCTTATGAACAACATAGGGAAAATATATACATGCAAGTTTTGTGATGGAATATTTCTATACATTGACCTATCACAGTTTACACAGCCTGTAAGGGTGTGTTCACATTTCTTCCTCATGGGTGCAGGGTTTCAATTCGAAGAGGTTACAACACATTTACCTTAATGATCTCACTGGAGATAACCATGCCGTCTAGTCTAACAGCTGAGCTGTTCTTTAATCCATTTCAGCCACAATTAGCTGGCTGATCAATTTGAACAATATGTCTTTGTCCAACGGGCTTATTTTGACTAAATAGCTAATGAGCTATTAAGAAAACAGTTGAGCTTTCAGACCTTCAAATCAAATTGAATACTGCGGTCAGCAAAATTAGCTTCAATCCCTTTCCCTGAGAGATGCATTCATTTATGTCAGGAGCTGAATGCAGTTCTCAGTAAAACAATGAAGTGGTGCAAAGCTACAGGACTTAGTAACTCCATCAGTCACACCTGCACTGAAATAGCCATTGCTTACCTACCCAGGGATCTAAATACCTACTATTACTGTCACTCATTTTTGGAAAAGTCTTCTGGGCAAGCAGGAAAAGGTCATGTTTATAGATCATTCCTTTAGTCCACAGGCTACAATTTACTTCCCTGTATAAGCAGGAAAATAGGAGAAACAAACAGTGACTAGCTCAGACCAGAGGATGAAGACTTGAAATATTGGTGCTTTCTTTACTTGAGATGTTCAGCCTGCAAAAAGAGAAGGCTCAAGTGTTTTATTCACTTTTCTATGTTAAACTCTCTGTGATGCTCATTATTTCAAAAAAGAGAGTAAAAAAAATAAAATCCAGTAGCCAGATACCATAGTTTTTAATCGGATTTCTGCAAACATACATAAAGCAGGGAAAAGTAGAAAAAGGGAGATTTCCTTCTGTCTTGTTTCATAATGTCACCTAGAAATTTAATGAGCTTAGACTTTTTTCATTCCTTTTCTGCTGACTTTTGTGTTCTAGAGCATTGGTTAAAACACAAAAATTGCTATTTTTTATTTCTTTACAAGTCAAGATATTTATTTTCTAAGTAGTCTGAAGAATGCCAGACACTATTAAGGCCAAATATATTTTAAGTAAGTAATCCAAATTATATATATTCTTTCTTCATAGACTGAGGATTTTTAAAAACTGTCCATAAGCACACATCCCATAAAAACTTACAGTACATAGTTCAGAGTCAACTCACACTGGGCAAATAGAATGGATTAAAATCCATTTTTTTTCTTCACTATGTGACATAATTCAGCAATTTCTGTAGCCTTTTAATGAACTACACAACACCAACCTGCATTTACAAGAGGATGTGTACCTATTTATAAATGATCTGGAAAAAGAGACCAAATCAAACAGTTATGTAACCCAATTTATTTGTGATATGAAGCTATTCAGTATAGCACTCAATCAGATTCAGTAAAACTGACTACTAAGGATTACAGAATTATTCTGCAAATAAATGGCTGAATGATAGTATGAAGTACCAAAGTCAATATATGTAAAGCTAAAATAATACATCTCTTCCATCTCCAAGTCTACCTTTATGCATGCAATGGTGATCTTGTTATTTTTCCAATAGCACTTACTGAGTTAAATCTTAGAGGAAGATTTGTTTTTTTAAGTTCTTATTTATTTCTCTTTTAATGAAAGTAGGAGACTAGATGATTCATTTTCCTGAGTCTTAGCTAAAGTCCTTTTTATAAGGGAGTTAAAAGTTAACTTGACATTCCTGACATTTGTGAAGTAAAAATGAGTAGAAAAGAATTAAATAAGATTAACTCAGATTAACTAGAGATTTCAAGAAGGGAGGTAGGAATGCAAAATTAAATTAAAAAAAACTCTAGCAAATTTTCACTTGTGCAAGCTTATAGCATTCTTACGGGGTACATAAAAATAGGCAATTTTTACATCCCATCTTTTCATTCCCCTCCTTCTCACCCACGAACTGTGTTATGCTTTTCTTTTTTTCTTTTTTGAACTGTGGAAGGGGCTTCAGGACTCTTTACTGAGTGGCTGGGGGGGTGCTGCCCCTTCCCCCAACGGACTGACACTAAACCGTGTAGAACTAACCCCTTCTCCGGGGTCAGCAGCTGCAAGCACAGCAGTGACATGCCCTGGCTGCACTGCACAGAGGGGCACTTAGACCCCACAGTGTCCCGACATGGAGGTGGTGACTGCAGCAGTGGCTCCAACCCAGAGGACATGGCATTTTCACTTGGAAAGATAATGAAAACCTTCACCTTCAGTTGAGTATCAGCCAACCTGAAGAAGGCTGGCATTTTCAGAGAACATCTGCCATTATCATGGACAGTCTGAGCATAAAGTAAGGATTTAAGAAAGACCGCGGTGGCAGCTGTGGGGAGCTCTGTCACCAGCCCTGCCAGCTGTGACAGCCTGCAACCCCCATCTGAGCAGCATGCTGAAGCAGCAGTGGCAAGCAGCAAGTGGCAACAGAACAACAATGCTAGCGGCAGCGGTGACTGCGGTGGCAGTTACAGAGGCAGCAACCCTCACCCAGGCAATGCAGCACTGGCAGCTCCACCATGGAGATACGTAGAGCAAGTAGTGTGCCAGGAAGGACATCACACACGAAAGGAACTCTGAGAGTCTCACAGTGTCTCACGGGATCTTCATTTTCTTTGTTTGGACGCCACGAGGAGCGTTCTCCATATTGACTAGGAGAGGAGAAGAGCGAGTGACCAGGGTTCCTCTCTTTTCATCCACCATCTAACTCCATTCCTCCATCAACCATCTCAGCTCTCCTCATCTCCTACTCACCCCAACTGGACTATATTTTTGCAGGTTCTTCAAAAATACTAAGGATTGTGGAAATATAAAATGAAACCCTCCCTGCCTCCCAAGAGTAAAAAAGAAGTCAAAAAAATAGCCAACCATTACTTTCACATTTACAAAGATATCTCCTTAGAGAATGCAGGGCTATTTTTAGCTTTACTGTTACCATTATAAAATAAAACAAAACAAAGCAAAATACAAACCCTCAAAACAAAACAAAAGTATTGGAAAATGCAGTCCTAACCTTACGATTTTGCCTTGTGTGGTTGCATTAAAAATATGTTAACCATTCTGTTTCAGCCTAACACATCTAGATTGTAGCTAGTTTAAGAGTACCAGGCAAACACACGGGCAACACAATCTGTCAGTCAAAGTTCCATGGGTGAACATTTTCATTCTTACACACGAAAATGAAAAATCTTGATAGGCATTTTGGTTTCCTTTAATATTTTAAGCATTACTGTATTCAGGTAAAATATTTTTTAGAAGACTTGGTGAAAGAATCTGATATTAAAAAAAAAAAAAAGGAAGATATTGCCTTGAGTATGATTATGTATCTTCTGGTGATGTGAAAAGCTCTGGCTGCATACCTAAAGACAGGATTTGTCCCTTAGCATTTCAGTTAAAGTAAAATAGCCAGTCATGTTGTTCTGTGATATATTTGGGTTGCTACAGTTATATATATAGAAAAGTAAATAATGTCAAATCATTTTTGTTTTCAAGCATAACAGCAGTATCAGAGGTATCTATCAAACCAAAACACAGCGACGTGAAGCTAAAGTACAAAAATCTACAGTTGTTATTAGACAAAGTTTTTGCAACATCCTGCAAAGTCCAAGGACAGAGAGGTTCAGATGAGATAAGAGTAAAAAATGATAAAAAATACTGATGCTTTAATATATATTTTAGTATATTATAAAAGAAAAAATGAAGACAACATCATGTTACAACTTCAAAAAGTAACAGTGATTATTTCTACTGTCACATTTATGTACTTAGAACATTTATAAATATTTTGTATTTCGTATTTGTGTAGTTGCTTTACACTATTATGAAAATAAGTTAATTTTATGGAAAGAGAGCATTACTTTCTTCCAGTTTTTATATGTGAAAAGGTTATTTTGACATCTCTAAATGGTGAACAGTAGCTTCACACAGAGCAGTTCTAATACCTCTGCTGAAATTATCTATGCATGGTCTCCTCCAGTTACCTGGCACTGCTACAAAGGGAACATGATGTTTCTTTTGTCTGGACAGCTGTGGATATTGCTGATGGTCTCCAATCTTTCTGCCTGCTTTTCATAATGATATACATACTTAAATGACTACATGTTCATAAGAAAGAATGAAAAATTCACATTTAAATTTCATAAATTTATTAATGTCAAAAAATTGTTAATATAATGAAAATTAAGTATATTTTTAGACAGATTTTTTTCTTCAGTATATCACTTTGCCCATTTTATATTTATTATTTTCCTCTTGCAAGGTCTGCACTTCAAAAATTTGTAGTAATTTGAATACTTAATTCCTGGATACAGCATGGAGTTAAAAATGCCATTTTGTCTGTCATTTGATGTGTTTTATCTTACTACTGATTTATTCATTAATTAATTCATTGTGTCAGGCACAGTCTGAAAATCACTTGGGGTCTGNATTCATTGTGTGCATTTCTATGCAATGCCATAACTTTGAGATAAAGGAATGCTTTTAGATTTGACAAATAACAATTATACACTTTTATATATATATAGATGAAACAAGTAAACCCTTTCTATCTTCTGCACGTTGACAGTGAATGAACAGTGATTTTAGTTGTGGTTTATTACTTCTGCCCAGTATTGTTACTGTGTTGCTTCTAAGTCTCACTTAGTAGGAAATCTTCCCACCAGCAACTTAGAAGACATTCATGGCCCTGTTATAAAGGCTAGCTTCCATCTTCAAAGGCTAGACACACACTGTGAGCCAAGATTTGCAATACTCTTTTGGCATGTTTTTCTTTTTTCTGCAACACCCCTGCCCTGTTTGTTTTTCTGAATAGGCATCAGAAACATTTGTTTATTTTTAGGGAGACTCATAACCATCTTCAGAGTTCATGGACCAGACTGGGTAGTGTCCAGATACAGGACTGGAACAACTTCATGTACCCGGTGTTGACGTGACTTTGTGTGCCAAGCACTTTCCTTGTGCAGAGCTGATAGAAACGTCTCTGACTCAAGGCCACTTCCAGATCATGACAATTGAACATGTGAGCTGTCACCAGGATGTCCTGAGGCTAAGTGAGGGAATTCATAAGACATTTTCCTCGGAGTGATTAAAATATAATGTTTGCCGACAATTACTTGCTCAGTGAAAAGTAGGTTTTCTAGTAATAGAGCTTGACAGACACTTGCTTTTGCCAGTGATTATCAACCTGCAGCATATGGTTAGGTAAATTCACTTTGCATTAACTTGCAGCAATGAATGAAAAAATAATTCTGAAAGATATGCAGCTGACAGCTTTCTAATGATGATGTGGTTACACCAAATTGTCTGAAAAAAACTTTCTTAAATTCCAGGCTTCTCCTTCTTTATGTCTTTATTTTTATTTCTGAAATGATTTTGTCTCTTTTGAAAATTTGATGAAATATTGCCATTTGCAGGGTCATTCTGATATTCTGACCATGTTCACTGAAGCTATGTTTTTATGCTTATAATTGGTATAAACTGTGTTATATCATACTGGAATTTACAGACAGGTGACTGAAAGCCATGTATTTTGAGTAAATATACTTAATATTAAAGCAGTCCACAGAAAAGTATGAAGAGAACTTTGTTCCATAACTTTCAAACCTGTAGCTAATAACCAAAGATGTTTGCATGATTTCATCCTGTTTTTTCAAAACCTCTTTTAATATTGCCACTTATTTTAGTTCTATTTCTCTTTGTGAAAAGAACAGCAAATATGATCCAAGTATCTTATTGCAGTCAAAATGGTCTTGAAAAATGAAAGTTATTATAGGTGTTATTGATGGTCTAGACAAGATCTAGGAGTTTTATTCTTTTTTTTTCCATTGACTCTTGCTCTGCAATGTAGCTTTACATGTCAAATTGAAATTAGATAAACAAATATGAATACTGTCTGTACTTCAACCAAAATGGATAGTTGTCATGCTCTGGTAGTGGAAAATGAAGATTTTTTCTATAATGAATACACCTAATCAGGTAAGATTAATAACCTGAATTTTTATGCTGAGAAGTCAAGGTACCACTGCAACATCAGTATCTCCTTCCCCAGGTTCCCTAGGCATATGTAGTGCATGAGAATGTATTCCTGCTACTTGAACAAATTATTCCTTTGCGTCAATGAATCAAAAAGTGAGACCAATATATTTTATTTATTCAGAGAACTTGGTCTCCTGCTTCTCTGACTGTAAACAAATCCAGATCCTATACAGTTGTAAATTGAAGATACTAATAAAGATTAGAATTGTTATAATATTTTGGCTGTGCGCTGGAAATTAGTCATTATAAGGTGAGTGTGGGAAGAGAAAAAGAGAAAGAGACAATATGTGTGGTTCAGCAGTGTTCTGACAAGAAAGTGATTGTGTAGGTGGACTCCCAAAGACTTCTCTGAATAACATCTCTGCAGTGGGCTCCTGATGGGAATGACAGAATTCAGTTTGGTGCCTATCATGAGAAAGGTAAGGAAAAAATAATGAGAGGAGAAAAAAAAGAAGGTTTCTTTCAATAATCAACTTGTTAAGCAAGAGGAACTGCTCTAGAATGAGCTGTCTCTGAGACCTCTGAAGTGGAAATAATTTTATTAGAGAAGACTGAAACACAACACACTAGGCATTTTTTGCTAAGACATAATCCTAGGTATGAGTACAGACTAGGTGAGGAACTCATTGAAAGCAGCCATGCAGAGAAGGACTTGGGGGTCATGATAGATGAAAAGCTGGATATGAGCCAGCAATGTATACTCACAGCCCAGAGAGCCAACCGCATCCTGGGCTGCATCAGGAGAGGCATGAGCAGCAGGGCTAGGGAGGTGATTCTGCCTCTCTGCTCTGCCCTCGTGAGGCCCCACCTGGAGTACTGCATCCAGTTCTGGGCTCCTCAACATAAAAAAGATGTGGACCTTTTGGAGCAAGTCCAGAGGAGGACCATGAAGATGACTAGAGGATTGGAGAACCTCCCCTATGAAGACAGGCTGAGGGAGTTGGGGTTATTCAGCCTGGAGAAGAGAAGGCTTCGAGGGAGTCTTATAGCAGTTTTCCAGTACCTAAAGGGGGATTATAAGATAGAAGGGGAGAAACTTTTTAGGTGGTCTGATTGTAATAGGACAAGGGGGGATGGCTATAAGCTGAAGGAGGGGAAATTTAGATTGGAGATTAGAAGGAAGTTCTTTACTCGGAGGGTGGTTAGACACTGGAACAGGTTGCCCAAAGAGGTTGTGGATGTCCCATCCCTGGCAGTGTTCAAGACCAGGCTGGATGTGGCCCTGGGCAACCTGGCCTAGTGATTGACATCCCTGCCCATGGCGGGGAGGTTGGAACTAGATGATCTTTGAGGTCCCTTCCAACCTGGACATTCTATGAATCTATGAATAATGTCCAGGTTTTGATGGGAACTAGTAATAAGAGATATTTGTTGTGCTATAATTTTGTATAAAACAGTCATGATACAGCATATTATTTCAGAGAGCAAATAGTAGAATTAAACAGAAAATGATGTTTCTTAAGTCTACCTTTCACACTCTTGAGAAGTTAGAGTTGAAGGTGCGTACACTTCCTTATGTGTGGTTGTTCTGAGCTCTGAGTTACTCTGCTGAGATATGTATGCATATCTTAGAGATAAAGACTGAAAGTATTTCAAGAGTGCTCTATAAAACTGAAAATGATATAATTAGATATACTTGTGTAATGTATACATTGACTCTTATAAAAGTTATCCATATAACAAATAGTATATTTTTTGTAACAGAAAATGCACAAGTATTTTTCACTAGAAGGACTAGTTTGGTTTAGTGGTGGACTTTGCAGTGTTTGGTTAATAGTTGGACTCAATGATGTTAAATCTGTCTTCCAACCAAAACAATTCTATGATTTTACACCTCTGTAAAAAGAACACTGGCATGAAAAATACAGGAAGAAAATTCACCTGCTGCACTTACACAGGAAATAAGTATATGGACTTCAGTGCCTGTTGATGTAAATTATACTAATTCATCCTTTAACAGGATAATTTGTTTATGTGACCATATTTTCAAAACTTCAGTTGAAGTAGCATCCAAAGAGGCATAAATATACTATTATGCACTGCAGATGTCCCTTGTGTCTGATAGCAATGAAAAAATGAACGAATAGTAATTAGCTAAGCAGCTGCATTTTATGAATATAGTGTAGCCCCTCAATTTTGAAACAATGATGAAATCCTCAGTAGTTTTCACAGTGTTTTCCTAATCTTCTTTTCACAGCAACATGGTAGGAGATGCTAAATTTTATATCACAGTTACTAATTACACATCAGAAGCATAGCATTGCACACATTATTTTAGGCTGTGCTTTGCAGAGGCACCTGTTTGGAAGCATAATTTAAACTATAAAATTCTTAATACTCTCTGAGAAGAGGACAGCAGTTTCAAAGATAATCCACATTTGAATAAGATTTTGTTCAACATTCAGGTACCATTATTACAGATCTTTCTAAGGCTTAGGGACATATAGGATAGGCAGAACTTAATTGGAAATCAAGTCAGACTGAATAGTAAGTGAAATATGTACATCCCCTTTTTTCCTAATCCACTTTGCTAATTTACCTTCTTGAGTCTAGTTCTTAAATTGACATATAAAAATATAGCTATAATCAGTAAAATATCAATATGTATATTTAACACTAACTACAAGTTCTTACAGTTGAAGTAACCTTATCAAAAATGCCTCCAATAATCATTTAATTTAAATTTAGGAAGACAGCTCCTCTGCTAATTAGAAACCTATAGACTGGTAAAAGTGTAGTAACCAAACATTGGTACTGTTCTTATAAATGACAAGTTCAGCTGCCATGTAATCAGTTCAAAGTTATATAAATAGTAAATGTAAGAGATCATGTCTGCAGGAATTTAGTCAGATTTGTTTGTATTTATGTACTAGTGTTTTCCATTACAGTTTCTGCAAAGCTTGAGGACTATGTATTAAACAGTGGAAGAACACAGCAGGGGTTTGCCTACTCAGTCTTAAGTGTATCAGTCTTTGGAAAAATGCAGCACAATATATGGTATGTACCGAATGAACAACAACCATTTGTAACTTTATGTTTCATTCCATACATTAACCTTTGATCTGCTCATTCAACACATTAATCTGCTCTTTAATCTTAGATCTTTGTTCAGTCTGGAAAAAATTCTGAGGGGAGACCATATCACTCTCTGCAACTACCTGAAGGGAGGTTGCAGGGAGGTGAGTGTTGGTCTTTTTTTCCAAGTAATAAGTGATAGGAAAAGAGAAAATGGCTTCAAGTTGTGCCAGAGGAGGGTTAGACTGGAGATTTGAAAAAAAATTCTTCACTGAAAGGGTTGTCAAGTTCTGGAACAGGCTGCCCAGGGAAGTGGTGGAGTCACAATCCCTGAAGGTATTTAAAAGACATATAGATGTGGTGCTGAGGGACGTGATTTAGTGGTGACCTGGTAGTGTTGATTAACAGTCAGATTTTATGATCTTAAACATGTCTCCCAATCAAAACAATACTATGATTCTGTGAATCTTTTTTTGCGTGTGTGTGTGTTTTGTTGACATCCAACTTCACTTTGTGGTTATGTACGTATCTTGTTCCTTAACATAGTTGCAGTGAAAACTTTCATCAAAACTCCAAGCTTCCTCAAAGAAAAAGAAAAAGATAGAATATGAGCTGCTGTCATAGGCAGGAAAAAGAGATATCTGCTCTCCAGTTCCCATCATTTTCCTGTAGGAAAGCAGCATAGATGTAGAGGTCAACAACATGTTAGCATGGACTCCCAAACACAGTTCTACAGGCTGCAGTTGAATTCAGTGTAGTTCTAACAAGCACAGAACTTGTATCTATGTATATGCAGAGGATTTTCTGAGGCAGGATGTGGTTTGGTGGTAAATGCAACGCACTTATGGAAAGTAGTAATGATAGTGTTTGAAAATAACTTTTCTTTAAGGGAGAGAAGATTACTCAGTTCCATCCACTGCTAAACTTCCAGATGCAGTTACAAATTTCATGTTTATATGAGGGATATATCAAACATATATGCATAGACATATATATATATATATATATGTATTGGAGTTGGGAGAGAAATAGGAGGACTAGACAGGGACAGTCAGGCCTGGTGGTGCCCTCTGGGACATGGCAAAGTCTCTGAATATCTTAAAAACCAGTAAATGTAAGAATTTTAGATTGCCCATTGTTGAGTGGTTCCATCTGAAATTACATATTTCTTTGTTTATGTTCTAGTACTTCCTGTTTGGTTGTTGGTGTACTATAAAGGTTCACTTTCCTGATCATAACTAGAACTGAATTATTGAAGGGTAGTTTAAGTTTGAAATTAGTTTTTCTCCTAAGTCAGCAGAAGGACTGGAGCTGGCAGTGTAATATACATAGGGTGAATACAGTTAAATTTGCATTGGGAAGCATCCTGAGTATAGCCCAAGACTGAATGTTAACTTTAGACAGAGGGAAAATCCATACACTCCTTTTCATTTCCCAGTAACGACACTGATAACAGCTGAAGGAGTATTTGCAAGGAAATGAGATGCCTATGACCTGTTTACATCTTCTTTTGAGAAAGAAAGAAATAGGGCAGAATAAAGATTTTTTTATTTCATTCCTTTTCCTCACACTGGGCAGCATCACTGAACTAGTAAACGAGTCGTAAAGAAATATGCTGAGGCAAATTTTGCTACAGCTTGTTCCCTTATGGAGGAAAAGGAAATAAGCACAGAAATGAGTCTCTCAATCTTCTGGTCCCAAGATTGTGAAATTATTTCCAAAGTTGTAATAATAATATATAAAAAAAAACATTATAACCTGCATTTTAGCATTTGGTTATACAGTGATTGCATAACCAGAGGGAATTTCCTGAGCCTTGTGTTTTTATGAGCTTGTGATCTTACAACAAATTGCCTTTTTTATTGCCCTTGACCCAGCTAGGACACATTGTTTGATCTTTGGAGATTTATGGAACGTGTGTATTTTAATCTAATATTTAGGTGTGGTGGAAAATTTTTGAACCTGTTTTCTTTATTAATTAATTTATTTTCCTTCACAGATCATCCAGAGGCTTTTTCTTTTTTTTATTTTCTTTCATTAAGGTTGTTATGATTTACACTCATAGAAAAGTATAAATAAACTCTATCCCTAAAACGTTTGAGGTAAACACTGCTGGTTTCTTTGCAACTAGTGAATACAAAAGCAATCAGATTGTGTTATGATGCTTCCCATAGGAACACCAAATGGTGGTTAATGAATGTCATTAATATAATATGTAAATGATCTGTTTGGCTTTTGCTTCTCTGTTTGGGTTAACCTAGTCAATCATTCAGATATTTCTAATGAGAAAGTTTATGAAAGCTTATCCAGCTGCTGAGAAGGTCAACAAAATGATAGACTCCTCTCTTTTTTAATTGCCCTACATCTAGAATACTGCATGTAGCAGTGTTTTGACAGATTAACCAAATTCACCTGTGTATTAATAAGGGACTATGAACCAAGTTGTTATATTTCCTAAAACAAACATTTAATACAATGCTTGCTTTTATATAACTTTACTATATTTCTATTAACAAGGAGTTTTAAAAATAAAATAAAGATAAATTGTGAAGGTTTCTTATGATCAGAAAACGCATTGAATCATAAAGATTGCTTCCTAGAAAAAAAAGAGAAATATCACACAATCCCTTCAATACAGAGCTGTTGGTTTTTCAGTATTCTTATTAATAACCCACGGTTTTCTCCCAGTGTTTTTTACTAATCATTTTTTTCAAAGGTACAGAAGTAAAATGTAAGTTTGCTTTTTCCTAATTAAATTCTATACTGCTCT
The DNA here is from genome assembly GCA_013396975.1 of Bucco capensis. Lineage (NCBI taxonomy): Eukaryota > Metazoa > Chordata > Aves > Piciformes > Bucconidae > Bucco > Bucco capensis. The sequence continues at coordinate 268,297 of VWZO01003433.1, forward strand.
ATAGACACAGATAGAGTATAAAAACCTCTTTCATGTCTTTTTTTTGACCTTTGCATAAGACAATGCTCACACAGGTGATCAAATCTCTCTCAAAACATGGTTTGTTGCTCTCTGGATAGTAACAGAAGTCTCCACTGCAAGGGTTTGTAACATCTTCAGCTGAATCGGGATAGCTTCTGCTTGGTTCTTGAACTTCTGCATGATCACTCCAAAAACACCTGTATTCCCCTCACTATTCATTGTCTGAATCCAAATACTAAATACATCATACTTCTCTTTCTTATATATATAAGATGTCTTACAGTATCTGCATCTGCAATAACAGTCTGTACTTAAAGTTATGTACAATTTGTCAGTTCTCCAATTATTAATCACCTGAGGTACCCACCCAGGATATTAATATACATATTTAAATACACAAATTGATTATACACAGCAAAAGCTGCCTGGGGAAATCTCTAGACCTTTCCAAAATTCCCAACTGGAGAGTTCCTGTAGCAATTAGTCAAATGTTTTTGTTGTGAAAGGGGCTGGGAAATCAGTCAATCACCTTGTCTGAGATGGGTCCCTTATCTCAAAGCAGTCCATTATATTTATGCAGTCTCTATGCAGAGATCACCTGGGGAGCTCCTGGACCAGGCAGATAATGACTTTGTGCACTAGGTGTGTACACAGGCTTCTGGCAGCACAATTCTTCCCCACTCTTTGACCACTCAGTACATGATGCACGTTCCCCATCCTGGGCCACACAAAAATCGATAGGTACTGATTGTGAAAGGCAGTGTACCAGAACACTGAGGTACTTCCATATGTACCCGGATCTTGCTTTCTCTAGTCTCTGGGGACAATAATGATAACTTCCTCCTGACAACCCAGTGTAGACCATAAGCAGTAGACCAAAGCGTTGAGGCATCTCCTCAATGCACCTGACTCCTACTCCCCTCCTTATTGCCTGGGACAATCAATTGACCTTCTGACAGCTTGGTACACTGGTACTTGGGCTGTGGCCCAAACAAAGGGATGCTAGAACCCCCAAATCTAGCAAGTTCTGACTATGCACAACTGGTGGAAAGTACCAGAATATTTCATCAGCTGAGTTGGGCTGAAATGGAAAAGTACCTCACAAAAGTCAATTACCTTGGACCCTACCAACAGCAATCCTAAGTGAAATCCTTTGAGCAATCCTTGATTGCAGTGGGCTGTGACCAGCATCTCCCCTGAGCTGAAAGGCCTCTCAGAACTGCCTGCCAGCTACATTGACACACAGTCATGTTGAGTCAACCTCCTTGAGTCTCAACTATTGCCTATTGAGGAATGATGATGACTTGTATTTGCTCCAAACTTGAATAGGGACATTTTGATTATAGACTATCCTCTTTCACCCACCTCTCTACCCATCTAGGTTTTTGATTATATGCATTTATCTTCACAAAGGTGTATTTTTCACTGGATATTTCTGTCTATCTGTGTGTATTTATACATACATACATACTTTGATTTAGGATATCCTGGAGTAAGTTAGTTTGATTCACGTCATTCTCAAATCTGTAATTAAGTCACTATTTTATTACAAAATGTTTTACTAAATTACTTACAAATCTTCAAATTTGTTAATCTTTAAGTTAATTTTGTTAATCTAAAATTCAACATTTGATTTATCTCATACTATTAATAAATTCTGAACTGTTAGTGAATCATAACTATGCCGACCATACTCATCCATTACAAGAATCTGATGCCCAATTACATCACAAGTATAACCACAAGGGAAATCTAAAATTGATCTTTCCTTTATGTCTTAAATTCCAAAGTTCTTGTCACTGCATGCTTTCCAGTTAAATTTGTGGCTTGGCACAAAAAATTCCTAAAGGGAGAAATTAAAAAACAATATAAGTTTTTCTTAGAATAATTGGGAAAAGTAAGCAGATTTAAATGTTGAAACTAAGAAAAAATACCACATGATAAAAAAAAAAGCAATTAGATTTGATCAGTGTTTCTTTCCAATAAGAGAATGTAGTTAGGAGTGCAAGTGCATCATGTTGTTTCTGAGATTTGGATTACAATAGAATTTTATGCTAAAAAAATTGTCTTTGTTGATTGCATTATACAGAAATATCACCAAATGATGAATGCTTTTTAGAAGATTTTATTCCAGGGAAGTTTGAGTATTATGACTTTAGTCAAAGGTAGATGGTTTAAGGATAGCTGAGGAAAGAACTAAGCCAAGAAAGTCTATGTGGGCCTGGAAGCTTAATTTTCTGATTAAATATTATTCCTTTGAGATTTCTAACAACAGTTAATATTTTTAATATTAGAATTCAGTATTATATATTAGTGGCTTTTTTATGGGAGAACTACTTTTGCTGAAGGCATCCTTGTCTGCATAGCTTCTCCAAATCTATCTTAACTTCTATAACGTATTTCTGGAGTAAACTCAGCCTTGACTTTAAAAAGTACTCTAAATAGAGATCGTCCTTCAGATTTCTAATTTTTAGGCATATTTTAGATATTAGCACATTTGCAACCAAATGCAAAGAACAGAATTTATTAGAAAACACCATTACAGAGACAGTTCGCTTGTTCCATCAAATATAAACTAAAGGTATTTAAAGCAGTAGATGCCAAGCCCCATTTTGATTTGACAGGGGAAATCAATATGCATAAGAGAAGCCTGAGTTTGTTTTGACAGTTTTGTTGTGCTTTGTTTTCCTTTTCTTTTGTGCATTAGTCTGCTTCTGAATTTCTGCTGTTCTTTAATATTGTTGCTACTATTTATAGGAAAAGAGGAATGATGTATCGATCTGAGCTCCCCAGGCTGGTAACACTCAGGAGGACTCATTCTAGGAGCTGTCCTCAGAGCTGTGGCACTGATGTTCCCTTTTTCTTATCTTCTGCTCTAACACTACCTATGGCAGGAAAACAGCTGAAAGAAGGATTTGCCTTAAAAAGGCTGAATATCTTGTGTAATGATGAGTGGATTCTCGACTGACACTGTCTGCCAGCAGATGATGAGTGCTGCCCTTACAAGCAGGTGCCACTGCTGAAGTCTTCAGGTAACATGAAAAATCGCTCTCAGCAATTCAAAAAATAATTGTCACTTCCTTCTTCTTTGCAAAGAAGCAAGGAAAAAAGAAAGGCACATAAGGAAAAGGAAAAAATAGTGATAGACTGCTTTAGCAAGTAACACAATGGAATAATAATCTTGTCATTGAGACTGGAGTAATGTCCAATTAATTCAAGGTTGATTTTCAGAAATCCATTTTGGATAAAATCAGATTTTCTAGGAGAGTGATCCTAAGTTTCTTCTCTGTTGATAAATCATGGTTCTAGTGATGTGTCATGCCATATATTTGACAGTGACATGCTAATATCATATGATTTTATAAAAAACACAATTGAAAGATGTGTAACTGGCTTAGAGCATGTTTATTTACAACATGTTTTATGATTAATCTGACAAGACATGTTTCTTCTTCTAGTCATATTTTTGAAGCTATATACTTAAGCAATAGAAAATGGAAGTATTATGGCTACTGGAACAAATATTTTGTAAGATCTCTCAACTAAAAATTATTATTAATTTCTGTTATCTGATTTTTTTGGCATAACATGAAACACTCAAGCTAAATATAGAAGCTAGCTCTTGGAACTGTAAAAAAATCCATATCCTTGTAGAGGGAAGAAAGGAATACATACTGTATGACCATGAACAATTGTACACACAGAGAGGGAACAAGCACCATGGAGACAGAATGTATATGCAGCCATGGAGAAGACTGAGAAGGGATTTTATCAATGTTTATCAGTACCTGAAGCATGGAGTCAAGAGATTTGGTCCAGTCTCTTTCTAGCAGTGCCCAGTGAAAAGACATGGAGCAATTGGCACAAACTGGAACATGGGAGTTTCCAACTGAACAGGAGGAAAAAATTCTTTGAGGGTAACAGAGCGCTGGAACAGGGTGCCTAGACAAGTTTTGGAGTCTCCTTTTCTGGAAATGCTCAAAACCTGCTTGGAAATGATCCTTTGCAACCTGCTTTAGGTGAAACTGCTTTAGTGGAGGGGTTGGTCAAGATGATCTCCAGAGGTCCCTTCCAATCTCTGCCATTCTATGATACTGTGTGATTCTGTGACTGTATCAGCATGTATATATCTTGTGTGATGAACTTTGTTGCCATACTACTCTGTGTAGAGTGGGAGAGGAGAGGAGAGGAGATAGTTTTTTGACTGCTGTCAAGAACAGAAGCCCCAGTGGAATGCTGCTCCAATGCAGGGGGTTGGACTAGATGATCTTTCTAGGTCCCTTCCAACCCCTGACATGATACTGTGATACCGTGTGATTTATTTTTTAACTTAAATATTTTCCCTTCTTAGATTTCAGTTGCTAACAAGCTGAGTTAAAATCTGGTTGTGCTATTTATTGTCCAGTACGATCTACTGTGTTTTGTTTACTGAGAAACATCCTCACATTCATATTTTTCAACCATGTCTACAACATATTTAAGAGCTGGTGTTCTTTTCCTATTTCCCCATCCTTTCCTTCACTCTCCCTTAGATAATTACATCTTTATTGTTTAAACCTTGCTGAATAACAGATACTACTTCTCTTATAATTATTTTTTATTATTTAATTGTATATGTAGCTTGGATTTAAAAATTCTTTATTGTAATGACACATAAACCTGTCTTCATAATTCTCATTGCATGAGTGCCAGAATAGCAAACACATTTTAATGACTCATGAAAGTGTATTGTAAATTCAAGACTAATATCTTATTTTTTATTCTGATAGTGTAATTTTAAGATAGTGGCCCATTCATGTACTAAAAAATCAGTTATTTTTAGTATTTAATGTTATTTACCTTATTCAATCCACTGTTATTCTTGGAATGTGTCAACTGCCTAAATACTGGAATTCTATCAGCTGTATATTTGCGATACTACTTTTGGTTTCAACACCAGAGTCTTTATGTTATTCATCTTTTCTAATGAGAAGTGCAACTCACCTTGCTGATATTTCTCTTGAAGTCTAGCAGGTTTAAATCAGTGGCATGTATATGCAGCAAAAGCTAATAAAAACAACAGTAAAGACAATATTGCAATTTTTGAACTGTGTTCTAGATCCACATCTGCAGAGAGATGCCAGACACAAAATGCCAAGTGCCTCACACACCAAAAATCAAATGAAGGCTTAATATTGTCATCTACCAAAGCACTCTCAGAACAGGCTTGATATGTTTCAGCATACAAGTGATGGGAATAGTCACAAATTCTGACTCATTTATTGGAAGGCTGGCTGCACTACCAGGAAATACTTCAGTTTTAACTCTTAGAAAGGTTATAATTGCAAACTCTTTATTGATTTCAGTGTGACTTGTAACAGCTTATGCTGGAATTTGGAAACTTCTTCAAACCTGGAAGCTGTGATCAAGGCTGCCTGAGGTCTGCATTGTGAACAGCACTGAGGCTGATCCCCTTTCCCTCATTTCTTCCTTCCCAGGTGCAGAATGCCTACAGTGTAAGGGGCAGATGAATGCATCTTTCTTTGAACCCCCTCTCTGAGGGGAAAGCTTCCCTTCTGCTAGTACCCTACAGGCACGCCAGAGTTTCAGCCTTATTTCTCCCAGGAAACAAACTGATGGAAATTTATGTTTCCCCTCACTTTTTCACCTCCCCATCAGCTAAGCAAAATTGTCTTAAGTCTGCATTGTCCAGCTCTCTTCTGCTGCCATGATACTTCCTTTATCCAGTCCTCCACCATCTAAAAACACCACAAATCATTTAACTGCAAACACAGCAGCTATTTGTTTGCATCAATGAGCAAAATAGAATCCCATCTGATGTCAGCTGTAAAGACAAGACAACCCTAAGCAACCCTTAGACCTTCCTCTAACCAGCCATGCCCTGTACCTTACTTGAGTACATCACTGAGATTTGTCATGTGTTGTTCCCCCCCTCTTTTTTTCCTCCTTTCTCTATAATTAAATTCCTTCTGTCAGATGTCTATGGTGACAATTACTACTGATAAAGATTTAATACTTCATGCAGCAAAAAGTACTGGGAGCTGGATATGATCTATGTCTTTTCAAGTCAACTGAAAACCTCTATCTGCTTCAGTACAAGTTTGATCAGTAAGTCAAATCCTATTTCAGTATTATTAATATATTAATATAATATTGGTTTATACTTCAAATTAAACACATTAATCTGCTCTATGGAATGATGAGTCTAGTACAGCCATGATATCTAAGACGTGTAAATCTGTTATTTTTGATTTATAAAGCATATGGTGTAGCAACAATATACGGTAGTAACAAAAGCAGGCAAAAATAAATAGATTTGGAACTGGTACATCTCTGAGGTCATGACTGAGAGAAGAAAAAGTGGTTTTGTCTAAAGAGCTTAATAAGCTTACATCAGATCAAATTTTATCTATGTATTCTTTCAAGTAAAAAGAGAACCCTTGAATCAGCCAAGACACACTAATGGATAGTGCTGGTGAAATGGAAAAAAACAGATCATACAATAGACTTAAATGGCAAGGTCTTAGTAACACATTTCTTTACTGTTTCTAAAGGAAGATTTAGTTCTATTACCCTAGCATTTAAAAGTAAGAACTACATTTTCTTTTGCTTAACTCAGATAACCCCTTTAACATCAATAAAGATATAGGGGCTTAAAGGAAGTACTTGGTTCTAGCTTTTATCCAGAAATAATAAAGAAATAAATGATGAAACCTTTATTCATTGTGTTCACTCTATCTCAGCTAATGAGGAAATGAAAGCTTTGATGTAGAAAAGTAAGTTCTTTTTGAAAGAGAGTAGTTTGCACTGTACTTGTTAATGGATGACCTGAGAACATTTCCACGTGCTGATGTAGAAAATATACAGAGAAAAACTGCAAGTTAGAGAAACTGTTTCCCCATATTTTGCAATGCATTTCAAGCATAATTAGTACTGTTTGATTTAAACACAATCAATACTTTAGATCTATATTTTCACTTTAACATATATAATAGTGATTTACATTTTTAGTGATAACGGTTAGCTCCAAGGAATATCTTTGTAAAACACTATCTGCTAAATTAAGATAGACTTACTCTATTATTCATATAACATAAGCAAAAGATTAATTAAAGTGTAATTACTTCTATCTACTCTGATTATACAGAATTCTCCCATAATTCAGAGTTCTTGCCTGATTTTAAATACCCCAAATTTCTCATCCCAAATGGAAGTAAACTCAGTAGACCTAGGACTGTTTTTTTCTCTAACATGTTAGACTCTCAGTCCTCACTTCAATTTTGTAAAATTATACTGTTTTATAAAATTATGTACATTCAATTGGTTACCTGTATTTCATTTAATATGAAATAGAAGTATTATCTCACCTCACGCTGCTAGAAGAACCATAAAGGAAGACAATCCAGAGGTGAGCAAGCAAAACACATTCCTGTGAAATCATTTTACTCAAATAATTTGTCAAAAGTGAAGTAGGAGCTTTAATATGACTTAAATAATGAACTACTCCATGCATTTGACCATTTAATTCAAGGAAACTAATTTCTGCACCATTGAACAACATACCTTCAAAAGACAAAATATTCAAAGCAGAACAGCAAAGGAAATGTAAAACCTAGCAATAAGCATTAACATTTCCTTTGGAATTTTCATCACTAGGATCACATGCCAAGGCCCTCTTACAGTTTTCTATCCTGACTTTGAGGTGGTCCAATTTATAACGTATGTAGATTATTTTCCACTTTCCAAATAAGCATTCATGAAATGTGTTTCCCGCTTTATAATTCAATAGAGAGGGGATGTGTACACTCTTGGGGACAAAGAAATAATTCTAAATAAGGTGGCTGATTATCCTTCTATGTTCTGTACATAACTAAATTGACCATAGCTAATTTCGTTTTCACATGGTTGGCAAGTGGGTAAGTGTTTCGAACCAATACGTTAAATGTTCCACTTCATAAATTGGAAGCATGCCTGGTGCAGCTGGTTGTGCCAGCTGGCTGATCTTCAGTGTAGGGCATGTGTTCACTCTTTGTCTCATGGCACTGAATTAGCCAACTGTCTGTTGTCCCCTTTCAAGGCAAAACTAATAAGTGTGATTAGAGGAACTTCTTTATGTCACTGATATTCACCTCAAAAGCAGACAGAACTCCCACACCAAAGGAAGAATTTCAGCCCTCTGTTACCCTGTTGGTTATCAGTCCAATTAAAACTGAATCATGAAGAAACAGTCAAAGTTTTGGTGACCCAATGCGTTTGTCTTTCATTTCTGCAAGTGAGGATTTGAATATCCACGTGTGTCACAAATAAAAATGAGTACATAATTTCAATTCTCAGCTATTTATGTAATAAAAATACTGAAATACAGGAAAATCCACTTAAAGATAAACGCTTTTATTTATTTTTTTTTCCAAATACTGGAATTGTTTTCTCAGAGATGTTGTGCAGTTTCTATCCTTAGAGCTACTCAAAACCCAACTGGACATGACCCTAAGCAACCCATTGTAGTTGACCTTGCTTGAGTTGATGTCTTGAACTGAAAAATCTCTGAGGTCTATTTCAATCTCAACCCTTCTGTGCTTCTGTGATATTGAACAAAATTTCATGAAGGAGAAAAGGAAAGTTATCAATTTTAATTGGTATTTGAGGTTTGATTTTTTCTTTTGTTATTTTTGTGGTTTTCTGTCTCAGATAATGCTAGTAGCTGAAATCTGAGCTTCATCTTCATCTTCTTAGCAAGGTTTCTGTCCCTAAATTAGGAGACAGCAATGTCTCATTTTCAGGTAGATTTTTTTTTGCCCTCCTATGGGCCACCTTCACAACAGACTTGTTGTATATCAGGGATCCTGTAGAATTCTAAGGAAACATAAATATAATTAATTGTTTATCTTACAGGCATTTGAGATCTACATTTTAGAATCTCAAGAGACTGAGAAGACCGTGAGTGCTCAAGTAGGCATGAGGATTAGTTATCGACAAACTAAGTGCCATTATCAGATATGTGTATGGATGAGGAACCAACTGTTAAACAGCATGGTCTTATTAGATGCTGCCATCCCAAGCTCTTACACAAATAGATGCTATGGAGAATGGAATCACTTGGCAACCCTGCCCTTGGTGTTGGCCAGCAATGACAGAACCAGTGCTCCAGCTACTTGCTGGTACTGGATGTTTCTTAACGGCATGAAGCTAGGTAGGATAGTTGTTGAGGTTACTTCCATAATTATCCTGCTCCACAAATGAGACTCTTCAATTATCACTGCAAGAGTGCCACAGCTTTTTGTTCTGGATTGGCTCTGGTGAAGGATGCCTATGCTATGGTGCAAGAATCTTTATGTTTAACAGGCATACTGTTGTTGCTGCACACCATTGATGTCATGCTACACATCGTTAATGTAACATTGATGACGCAAAAATGTGTCAGCTTTACTACACTGAGGAATAGCAGGAGAAGGGCACAGCTTGTGAAGGTGTATGTATGGCTAGGCTTCGCNAAATTCTATGGGTTATGCCCTGAAGTAGCTATAGTGTGCCAGGATGTCTTCTGAGATATGGACTGGCAAACTGAATAAGCCCTTGGCTTGCAGATGATCTTGGATGATATAAAACTCAAAAGATTTTCCTGTGTGTGATTGCTTGCAGGTCATCCATGAGTCAGCTCTGGGGCCAAAGTACAGTCATTCAGGAAATTAGTATGTGAAGGGTCATGGAATTGTGCACAAAGCCACTTTATAGTGATTCCCTTCTACAAAAAACTCAATATGGTCTTTTGAACATTGTTATCTAGGCAATGTCAGTAACATTTATGCAGTTAAAGTATATGATTTCCAAGTTCATTTTTTATATTCTTTAAAGATGAGAAGAGCTATACAAAAGCAATATCTTATTAGGCACTTGCCCCCTTATTTTCAAGAGTAATTAGAGAGTAGTTAGATTTTTTGGGAGTCTGAAGACAAAATATCTGTTATTTCACAAAAGAAATGAATTTGTGCTTTTGAACTACAACTGAGGGTAAAAAAAAAGAACAGTAAGAATGTACTTCTGTAGTCTAAAATTCAAGATGTTCCTGGGAAACTACTCCACACGTTTCTTTCCTATGTTAATGGAGGAAGGATGGTTGGTAGCAGTCATCCTATGCATAAGGTGATGCTATATGTTAGTGCTGATGCCAGTGCAATCACACCATTGTAAAATTTCACTGACTAAATGATTAGCATGTTTATTTTGCTTGCTACGGGTTTGTTAGAGAGAGACAGAGGAAAAGAGATTCACTCTAAAAAATCAGTAGACCAGTTTTGAGGAGGAACATTAAACAAATTTAACCAGCACTGCCTTCTAGCAATTTAGTTGCTTCCCTGCTGCAGTATCTCCCAGCACTTTTTAAATATTGTATGAGGTACTTAAAGGTGAGGACACAGCTGTTGTGAATATCCATATCCATGAATCATTATTAATGACATTGCTTACTGACAGAGTTCTCTGGGTGACTATTGCACCTGCCTCAAAAGGGACCAACAATCCCTTTAAAAATGCATCAGATATTTTCACTCTTTACATTGTGTAGGCTTATCAAACATTATTAACCCTGTTATTTCTTGGACAGGCTGTAATAAATGCTCTAGCACTTTTTCTCTCTCCTGGGGCTACAGCAAAATCTGCTTTTGCAAAGAGTGACTGAGACCTATCTTTCAAGTTAGAAGGCTAGGAAAGTAAGAAGGATAGCTGGAAATTTAGCTTGTCCTGAGCTTTGAAGTAATCACCTTTATAGTGCTCTTTACAGTTGATAATGCTCTGTAATACCTTTACATTTGCTTCCTGATATCCTCTTAAGCCACATACTGCTGTCACAGACTAGATTTCTCAAGGAAGAATGTCTAAAGATTGACACTAAGAACATAATATGTCTCATTGAGCTTGTGGAAGCTAACAGTCTGGATATTTTCCAGGAAAGACATCCTGAGTGGCTTGTATTGAAGCTACCCAAGAAAATGAAAAACAAAACAAAACAAAACCCCTTAAGAAATATTTCCCCTTTGTTACCAAAATTTCATTTCTTTGGAGATGTTTAGGCCTGCTCTCATTAAATTATATAAAATAAAAAAATTTGGTTATTTATTGTCTGCTATCTAGTCTAATGTAATGGTCACAATATATTCATGAACTTCACTGCCCTTTGTTGTCTCTTTTAAGTTATTGCATGTTTATATATGCTCCCCTTTCTTTTTCTCATTACTTTCTTTTTATTCAAAGAATTAAGCTGACATTTTATTGAATCAAATTAAATTCTTGCTGTTGTTTATAGTTCAAGTTCCAATTTATATATGAAAGCTTATGCTCCTTAAATTTTTATGGTGACCAAAAAAGTTTTAACTGTGAAACTGTTTTTCTGTAACACTGGGGAGCAGAGAGAACTGATTCAATGCCAGAGAAATCATCACAGGCAAAGAGAAAGATATTTTGGTTGATACTGAGAAAACTCCAATTATTGATATTTCAACTTCCACAATTTTCAGTTTCCCTTAAACTCCTACCTTGTAATTAACATTTAGCATGTTTAGAAGCTGTTTCAGACTGTTAGGTAGTTTAATGCTTAGTTCTGTAGTACTTTTATACTTAGAAGTCACTCTTCTGTTTTTCAAATACGATCTTTTATATTGGCTTGAGTAGCTCTGTATCTTGTGATTTTACAAAGAATTTGACTCCTTTCCCAGAGCTAGACATTTCTTTTCATTTCTCTTCTAGAGGAGAATAAAAGCTCTTCATGCAATTAGCTAATTGTTTGCATCATTATGAAATGTGATCCCAAGGGTTATGTACTGAGCAAGAAGAGTTTATCTCTCAGTCTCACACAGATGCTCTGTCATGGACAGTTTAAGCTACATTAACCCGGTGGTACATACTTTTTCTTGTCAGGAAGGATTTGAATGAGTAAGTATAGATGACCACATTGTCAAAATCTTATGGGAAAATGAGGCATAACCTAATTAATAACTAGGACCTAGAATCACATACAAACAAACAAAAAGAAGGATGAATAGTCTGTAGGAACAGAATACTCTCTATGTGTGTATGGCTAGGCTTCGCGAACGAAGATCCAGGGAGGGCTCCATCCACGCTCCTCATCAGCGCCTTTTCCAAGCATGCTGATAAAAAGAGGATAGCAGATAGCACACTCGAGCCTGCGCTATGGATTTTTTTTAGGTGAGACACAGCATGCGCAGAGCTGGACCCACCCTTTAGTCCTAAGGTTCATCTGCCAGGGCCTAGCAAGCTTGGACGATGGCAGCCAAGTCCTTAGGACATAGGTTTTATTAGAGTGTCCTTCTCTTAGATGGAAGGCCTCACAGGGCTAAACGAGTTCCATCTGCCCTGGTTTGGAATCAGAGTTGTCCTTCTCCTAGGATGACTGCCAGAAGGCTAATGAGCTCATCCTACCCATCCAAGGATTCTAGGAACATGGGTATCACTCCCCACACTTTCCCGTGGGCAATGAGTTTAATGCTCCCTCTGCTGTCGGCACAGTTATTGCACCAGGGGCCACAGCAGACCCCAAGTGATTTTCAGACTGTGCCTGGAATACTCTCTATATCATTTATTAAATATAGTATTATTTGAGTAATAGCTATTCATTGTGAAATACTGAAACGAGAAGACAGATAGGTACTGAAATCTAGGTAGTAGAATAGGAATATCAAACCCAACCCCTCTGATGGCAATTACACCACTGTAACCGCTGATGCTGTGACAGAAGTCTCTGACTCCACTCAGTGGCAGATCGGAACCAGATTCAGGAGCTGGATTCTGGAACTGGATTCAGGAATACACAGATCAGGATCAAAGGCAGAGCAGAGTTCTCCTTGGACACTGGCCACTGAATATGAAGCTTGATCCTTGTGATCCCTCAGCTTTACACTGAATATAACCTATATAGAATGGAGTCCCTTGTTGGTCTGTTTAGGGTCATCTGTCCTGTCTTCTCCTTCCTGCAGGTGTGAGCTTTTACTTACTGCCCCCCCAATATACCACAGGAGATATAGCAGTCATCTTGGTCTGCATGCAAATCCTTGGTACCAACTATAACCATCAAACCTTATCAATACTAAAAGCAGACATTGTCTGTAAAAATACTCTGTTAACTTCAGACAGTACTTAGAACAGACTGATCTGAAAAGTAAAATCACTGAACAGAATTAGTTTTGTTCAAACTCAAATCAGGACACATATATTTTGATATTTGGAAAAACTAAGCACTACTTCCTGTTGTTAAAATACCTATAAGATTATGTGTTGATTTAAAAGAAAACTGTGTTGCATTACATATTGTTCTGTCCTCTTTGAAGAATTTTTTTGTGTATGGACAAACTACGTTTCAAATTTTTCTGCTTTTCTCAGGAAGTTTTATTTGCTTCGAATCAAATACAATTCCAAATTTTGCTAGTGCAGCCATGGACAGTTTTAATTGAAAATTTAAATGCTCCTTCTCCTACAGAACATGAAGAAAATGCTCATCTTTTCATTAAAGATATTTTTGAATTGAATTTATATTGAATGCTTCAGCTATGAGAAAGTTTCTGCTATATTTAAGCTTGGTTTCTGAATTGATACTTATATGCTGGATGTGTGCATGCAGGCTTACCATGTTCTGACACATTCCTATGCTGGCTCACCCAAAACATATCTGAAGACTTCATAAGATCTGTGTATGGTCATGCATAGTCAAAGAAAAGAAGATTATGTTTTTAGATGGTCTACAGATTTTTTTAGTAAGGGAGATTCCCAACTTACAAAAAATGTTAGGAGCTAAGGAGTTTCCATATATATGCAGGAAGCTTTTCTTTATGGATTTTGTCTTCAGATGTTTTGGCATATTACAGACATAAAGCAAGTTGGCTTGTTTTATTGCACTGCAGAAATGGTGAATAGTGTTTATGCTTCCAAGGCCCATGAGAACATTAAGACCCTTCTCTATTGAATTAAACAGGTATATTTACAAATGCTGTCTGTGCATGGTTTTGTTTCATTTTAAGTTTTTAAAATTTTTTTTTTTTTAGTTTTTCTCTTATTATGTGCTTGTAGCTGTCCCCTTCTCCCCAAAGTCATACAAGCTGACACCACTGAAAATTAGAAAAAATATAAATAATTTTTTATAAGTGTATTTTACAGTCTCACTGTTGTGACTGAGGACTCAATTATACTCAAACAGGTTCTGATTAGTACTAATTCCATCTATTGATTTGGGTATAGAATAAAAACTAAAAAAGGGGTTTTTTTCAGTTTTTGATTTTTAATCCTTTGCAAGTGAAAGGTTATAAATCGAAGTCAGTGTAAGGTTTCTTGAGAGCTGTAAAGTAAAACTATAACCTGTTCTGTGTATGCTTTTCCCAAATACCTAAGATATATACGAATCCTTCTTTGCTGCCAGCGTCCAAGCTTGCTAGGCCCTGGCAGATGAACCTTAGGACTAAAGGGTGGGTCCAGCTCTGCGCATGCTGTGTCTCACCTAAAAAAAATCCATAGCGCAGGCTCGAGGGTGCTATCCGCTATCCTCTTTTTATCAGCGTGCTTGGAAAAGGTGCTGATGAGGAGCGTGGATGGAGCCCTCCCTGGATCTTCGTTCGCGAAGCCTAGCCATACATACAAGTCCTTAATGCTCTGAAGAAATTCAGATTTAATACTTTAACCTTTTACCTGTAACAGAGCACTTCATGAATTCCTATCACTTTAGAAATCATATCTTTAGGATATTTTTATCCATTTGACTCTGTACAGACATTTGTTTCCTCATTTGTATTATCTGTATGAAATTTAAGAAGACAGCTCTCTATATTAGAGATGTCCATCTGGAAAGAGATGTAGAAGTACCTTATGTAGACTACAAGCAGGCACCATAGGGGGAACAGAATGTGCCTACTGCTGATGGTATAGGACTGGAGAAGCCATTTCCCAGCCCACCATAAGCACATATGCTTGCCCCATTTTCAAAGTGTCAAAATTTCTTCTTCCTGCCTCTCTCCCATTATAGCTTTTTAAAGTGAATTTTACAGAAAAGACTACATTATAGCAAAGAAATTATGAAATCTGTTTTATTTTCCTGTGTCTGCTCAGAGGTTTTTCTATGCCTGTAGATGTCAGCAAGTGCAGGGCACCAGCTGTTCCAGGGCTCTGGAAACCCTCATGCCTGTGATCCCAAGCTGTCCAACTGGCAGCTTTTTCCAGGGCAGTAATTTCTGGAATCACCAGGTCTCCATCCCCATGGCAGCGTACATGCAGGGCTAAGCTCAGACTAGCAGACCTGTGGAGGCTGGGCACTGTATAAGCTGGCACAAAAACTGGCATCAGCCCACCTGAGCTTTTCCTGTTGTCAAGAGAGACAGCAGTGATGAAACAGCCAAATCCTGCTGATTCAGTGTTTCCCTGTGCAAACCTGCTTTGCTCAAAAGTTCCTGACTAACTTACCTTCAGATTGCCTAATGCACTTCAATTTTAGCATGGTAATTTAGTCTGATATCTCTAATTTTTTTAAGGAATGCCAAATTAAATCAGATTGGAACATATTAGTGTGTTTTTATTAGAGACTGGAAACAATCTTATAAACTTTTTAAGGCCATTTTTCCTAGTCTTTTTTAATCCAGGTAAACCTGTATTCCTCCACTTCTTCCTACTTGCATACTATTTTCTTGAATTATGATTTTTTTATTATACATTATCAACTAAAATTACAAGTCTTGATAACAACTTTTCTCCCTATTTTCTGCATCACATTATGAAAACTGAAATTATAAATAGCAAGACTTCTGTAGAACAGGAGAAAAAAAGGGCATAGTATTTGCACAGGCTCCCACATCCCTGTCAGAAGTGATTATTGATGTCACCATGTATAGACTGTCAATATTCTCCCTCTTAGTACATTATTTACATGTTTTTGATGACTTTTTACCACTTAGCCTGGGATTGCTGGCTGTATAATTTACTTCTCTTTCCAGGAGGGGGCATGTGAAAGCTTGTGTATCCATCACACACCCAGTGTGTCAATAAGAATGCCTAAATAACATGAAGTTGCATTGGTTTGTTTTTTTTCACGTTCATATTTTTATCATGACTGTTTCCTTCTTCTTTTGTCTGATTCAGGACTGTGGGTTCTGTTTTAGGAAAGAAAACTGTTTTCTTTCAGACATTATTTATTTTATTTATTTATTTTATATTTATTTATTTATTTTATATTTATTTTATTATTATTTATTTTATTTATTTATTTATTTTATAAATCTAGGTATATATAGAAAATATTTTTGATTTTTATACTGCGTTTTGCAGACTTTTATGGTTTGTGGTCCCTGTTATATTTGACAGTGGAGCATATGACAACAATTTATAGAACTTAAAGTGTTTGATAATAGGCTTGACTTTTTAGGTTCAAGAGTCCCTCGAAAAGGCTCTCAGAAATCTGTGGGCCAGTGAACTACTATGCAAGGCAGTCAAATTCAGCCACTAAAGAATTCTTATTATTCCCTGGTGTTCAGACTAAACAACCCCAGTTCTCTCAGCTGCTCCTCATAAGACTTCTGCTCTAGACACTTCATCAGCTTCATTGTCCTTTTTTGGACACACTGCAGCACCTCAATATCTTTCTTGGAGTGAAGGGCCCAAACACCGCATTCAAGGTGTGGCTTCACCAGTGCTGAGTACAGTGGGACAATTATTTCCCTAAAATCCCTTCCTGCTGGCCATACTATTTCTGATTCAAGCCAGGATGCTGTTGGCCTTCTTGGCCACCTGGGCACACTGCTGGCTCATGTTCAGCTGCCTGTTGACCAACACACCCAGGTACTTTTTCATCAGATAGCTTTCCATCCACTCTGCCCCAACCTGTATCATTCAATGGGGTTGTTATGACCCAAGTGAAGGGCATGCACTGGCCTTTGTTGAATCTTCTACCATTGACCTCAACCCATGGATTCAGCCTGTCCATATCCCTCTGTAGAACTTCTCTAGCCTCAAGCAGGTCAAGACTTCCACACAACTTCATGTCTGCAAACTTACTGAGGTGCACTCAATCTCCTCATCTAGATCATTGATGAAGATATTACACAGAATTGGCCCCAGATTTGTTTCGTTATTTTATTACAAACTTTTATTATATAGCCAAATTCTTTTAAATTTTCCATAAATACACATAAATATACATAAATCCTCTTGTTCGGTATGAAACCAAGAACAGAATCTGGCCTGCAGCATTAATATTATCTGCCTACAAATAAAATATTAAAATATAAAGCAATGAGTCCACAAACATAAAGACTAATCTGGCCCTAAGCCTAGAAACAAAAACTTAATTCAATATACCACTACCAATTTCACAGTGATTAGCCTCAATGTTGAACCTAATTAACAGCTTAATCTCCTTGCCATTCAAAAAGGAAATATTACAAACATAATTTTAAAAGTTTTATGCTTTTAAAGAGAAAGGTTAATATTGAGTGGAAGGAGTTTAAGTCCTTATTTCTCATGCAGAGGCTTTTCCTTTGATGTGGTCATGAACTGATCACCTTAATATCACAATGAGAATGCCTTTCCTAGTACCTATCTTTTGGTGTGCTCAGGAGTTTATTTTGTTTACCTCAATCTGACACTGATGCTCAGCACTTCTAGAGTTAAAGCAATAATAGCTTTACTCATTTTCAGCTTTTGAAAAGTCATATGAGATCCTTAAACATTCTGATAGTATAATTTCTCATGCTTAGTACGTGCTGTAGAGCAGGTTGTACAGGTGCAGCCAGGATAAATGTTAGGTGTGCCCTCAGGCTGACTAGTTAATCTGGTTAAGAACCTGTTTCAAAAGATGTGTGTGAATCCTGATATATACAGCAGGAAAATACTTCTTTTTTATTGTGCTGCTCTTGGGTATATGATATTGGGAAGACTCTGGGTGATATGTTGAGAACAGTGTTTGATGAATCGTAAAAACTGGGCTGAAATGCTTTAGAAAAATGGTGCATTCAATATATTTTATCTCTTTTTATAACTCACACACTATCTACAGGCATATTTCCACATTAAACTAACATTTAATGACCCTGGAAGCAGAAGTCCTGATTTATTTCAGTAAATAACTGTTTTAATATACCTGACAGCTCATCTCTACATTCTTTTCTCCTCCCCTTTCCCTCAACTTTCTGCTGCATTGGACCTTCAAAGTAGAAAAGCCTTTGTTCAGTAGCATTGATAATTTGTCCAATATCCCATGCTCAGAACAAATCAGTGCAGGACACTTTCACAAAATAATTTATTACCTCATGGATAGAGGCAGCTCTATTCCCATTCATTTATAGACAGCCCTTAGAGTCCACCTTGTGATTTAAAAAAGATTTAGTTTTTATCTGTTTTGGCATACACTGGATAATTTAATACTGCCTTCCAGTTACTGTGTCTGAATAGTGTTCACTGGATTAAGAAGCAATAAGCTGAATTTCTGAGTACCTTTCATGTTGAAACCAGCTTTCTGCCCCTGATTTAAATTTAAAACATTGCTAGTAAGATTGGGTGACATAGTCCCATGTAGATTTTATCTGAATGAGCTTTAGAGATGTTCAACTAAATGTATTTCTGATAATTAAAATAAAACCCATTAGCACACTTCCAAGGTAGACTTAAAATTATTACAGAATTCCCCCTTCCAGCCACTCATGTTTCAAACCAAGGCTATGTAAAGTAGGACATTCTTAGGGAAAAGAAAAAAAGAAAAAAAATATAAAAGCTTGCAAAATGTGAGAGATTTCAGGGTGGTCAAATATTAACTTGAAGTATTTCTCATCAACAGCATTTTGTACTTCCACACTGACATAACACAACAACAGCCTAAATGAGAATCTTGACAGTTTCAAAGACTAAATACTGCCAACATCAGTATTCTGTCTATAGTGCAAGATGAGAACTATAAATACCCCAAATACCCAACAGTGCTATCTTTTTAAAATTAAAAAACAAGAATTTATTTGGTATTGTCAGATGCAGTAATTTGAACATTTTGCTTCATGCAGAGTTATAATTAAATGTAAAGTAGTTTAACATTATTCTTCACATTAATATTAAGGATAAAGAATCCTCAGTGTTATGTTCATTAATGTATATAAGTGATCTCCTGTTATGGCCTGTTTTCATAAAACTTCTACAGCATACTAATTTGCAATAGGTTTTCCTAGTCCTAGTTATTTTTTAAAAGAGTTTCTTATCACATGAATATAAGCCATAAATCACAAATAAATAAATATAGCCCAAACAAAACAACAAGAGCAACAACAAAACACCTAAGCGACTACAACAGCCTAAATTGCAAATGGCTCTTGCAAAACTAGTTTAACTCCTAGAGCCATTGGCAGTGCAAATCGTCCACACCTGGATCAAAGGGATTTGTTATCATTCTGAAACAAATATTTGGGAGCAGCTGGGGTGTGTGTTGCTCAAGACAATAAGGGGTCATGCATTTAATTTACTCCAAAAAATACAATTATTTAATAAAAACTGTTATACTATAAAAGCTCAAAATTAGGGAGAGGTAAAAACATTCTTTGGTGTTCAGATGAGTGCCACTGTGCTATGTATCACACGCTGCAGGAGAGAAAGGCACAAGGAGTGCTAAGCATGGACCTTAACTTCCCATGAACATTAATAATACATGAAGGAGAGTGCTTAGCCAGACATTCAAAGAGAATTGCAGTCATGGCCTTGTGCGGCTCTTACAGACTAATGTATCAGAATGACAGCTGCTACCTATTCCCTGCAGCACAGCCTTTATTCATGTTGTAACCATCCAACAAGCGTAAGATCCATGCTTCCCTAGGCTACCTTAGGCAGGAAATTCATTCTTGGAGAACATGCTTTTTAGTTCTGATTTTGATTTAAAAAGCACAGGTTTTCATGCCAAGAAAAACATAATTATGGAGAGGTTTCATGATAATAACCACTATTGTGCTTTATTTCACGAAGTATTTATATATTCTTTTTGCATGGATGCAAAACCAAATATGAACTATAGTGGTACATTATGAAAGATTTATGGAAAATAAAGTTATTTTTAAAACCTCACAACTTTAAAGGATTTATAGGACAAAGCCAACTCTCTGGGCTTCCAGTAATCAATTCTATTATTAATAATGAAAAAAACCCCATGACTATAGTTTTCAAGGATTTGTATGTATGGCTAGGCTTTGCAAATGAAGANTTTGTATGAACATGTGGATGTGTTTGTACGAATTTAGGATGTTCCTGGTGATATACATTGGTATTTAAGGGGGACAGAACATGGCAAACTGTTCACTCTGATTGTCCAAGACTCTGAAATGATGCAAATTTCTGTTGAATTACTGGCATTGGTTGTTTCAGGGCCCAAATCGATGTCATAATGGAAAAGTAAATCCTTTAATTTTTCAAGATGTGTGGAAGGAGACATTACTCATAACTTCCATGAGGTTTTCTAATATTTTCTAAATATTTAAAAAATATTTTTAAAAATATTTAAATATTTTGAAATATTTTTCTAAATATTTGAGAGTTTTACATAAAAGGGAAGACAGTAAGACTTAAAGGTATTCATTCACTACTGTTTCCATTTGCCCTTATTTCAATGTCTGTTTTAAAAAGACCTCTGCAAACAGTAATGTATAAAATCAAGAAATGTGGTAAAGTATAATGAATATGAATGGAATAACATGACTCAGTCTAGCACAATGTACTTGGTATCATTGTCGAAGAGTAAACTCCATTTTACATTAATATTCTACTGAATTGCCACTAGACTTTAATATAGAAATTATAAAAACTCTGTGATTAAAGAAAATGTTTGATGAACACAGATATATTAGTAGATTCTTTCTAAAAGCATTGATGCCTATTAAATAATATAATCACAATGTAATGTGCATTTTGCAATCATCAAATTGGTTTACGAATTATGTTCTTGTTACCTATTACACTGAGAACCAGAGCTCTCATCTAGGGGAATAAAATATTTCTAACTCTTATTAATGTAACAGATTAAAAACATGTATTAGAAACTCAGTAGTGTGCAAAGAAAGAATCTGTGAGACATAAACTGCCTCAGACCATTCATGGATATTGATGGCATTGTCAGGGGATTTGGTATTTCTCAGTATTTCAAAGCATACAAAAAAAAATTGCAGCAAGAGGCACTTATTCCACATTATTTATGCCTATTATGAGACGTGGATATTCCATTCAGAATTAAATCTCTTCTGTCAGTCTTCATGGTCCACTGACAAGATTTTCAAGCAAATACTTGGATGTGTTCCTCAATTCATTCACTGAAAGAGAGGTGCCAGTAAATTTTCACAAAGCTATGGCTTCATCCTCTTCAAAATCTGACATTAGAACACACTTTTGCCATCATATCTAGAGGAAGAAGTTGGTATCTGTGGAGATCTTTTCCGTTCCATGGCTACTTTCCATCCTATAGTCCTAGAGTGTTTGGGTTCATGAGTGGAAGTTCCTGGCCCCCATTTTCAAAGGGTTTCCTGAACCTGCCCATTGCTCTGCATTTTTCTTCATGGGAAGGTATTTTCTTGAACTATTTTTAAGATAGAAACTAACATGAGAGAAGACAAAGAACAAAGATCCATGCCATAGCCAGAAAGTTCAACAAAATAAAGACTACATGTGAAGAGAACAACAACAGAGACTACGAGAAGGTGGACTGGTGACTGAATTAGAGCTCCAGTTCTCAAGCACTCTTGAAAAGTGGTAAGGAGATTTGGAATTATCTGATTGGAGTCTCTGTCATGACTGCTGAACTCTAGACAAAGCAATCCACAAGAAAAGTGCCAAATCTGTACACCAATATGTGTCTTCAACCATAAGTCACAATAATGCAGATATGGGAGAGAGATACAGAAGAGAATCTTGCCACAGAATTTAGGGATGTTTCCTTGAGGTTTTGTGTTATGGAAGGCATGAATTCATGATCACTCTAACCTGTGAATTCTGTCAGAAAAAAATGCTTTAAACAAAGTTCATTTCAATGGAATTTAATTAGGGACTGTAATTTCATATTTGGCATTCTGCAAGAACTATCTACTTTTCTATCAGCAATCCAAGTCTTAAAAACATGTTTTTTACATATGAATCAATTTTCATTGATGACTTTTGTTTTCTGGTACGTTAAATGTGTAAAATTAAATTATGAAAAGATAGCAATTGTTCACAAGCTTAGCCTTGCTTGTCTCCTGTATGTCTTTCAGGTAACTGTCTTCTTTCCCAGCAGCAGCAACTGTGTTGTGTTCCATATGTTTTTTCATTGTACAGACAAGTTGCACAATTTATATTGAGAATAATACCCTTTTGAAGGCTGAAGCTTCTGCCCATTTGCAGCAGCTGTATGCCACCTCTGAGTCCTCAGACAGCTGTTTCATTATTCCCTGCCTGTCACTTTTTCATGTACTGATACTTCATGCCAGACCAATTTGCTGATTATGTTCTTTCTTTCCTTTTGCTTTTATGTACACTTGGTTTTGCTTGTGTTTGTTTTGCTTTTTTCCACGACACATTTAATTCCCATGCTTTTGCTCTGTGCCTTCTTCTGTGCCATTCCAGATGAACCCTTCAGATGACGAAATCAAGAAAAACATTCTCTCATATAACAGATCACACTGCTTAGCCTTCAGAATACCTTCACTGGTTACTTAATCCTATGCCATGCAGGTGTTTTTAACACCTAAGTGCCCCTGAAAATCTAAATGTTCAGTTTCTGGAGAAATAATACCTGGGGAACAATCCTTTGAAATCAAGCTTTAATGGTGCATATCTGTTTTAGCAGTCAGATATAAATCAAAGTGTCAAGAAATTTGAGCTTCAGGAGCTGAAAACAAAGTGCATTGATTTCTGCTTCTAGAATAATTCATAATACCTAGTAGTCCCTCAAAATAAAAGAGCATACTCCTATGGTACTAATAGTGCTTATCAGTGCACTTACCCTTGTGGTAGGCATTTTTGGCCCTTTTTAATGCAGCTTTTAGAATGACTTTACCTTTGTGGTATTTATTAATGACACTATTTAAAAACAACAAAACAAAACAAACGAAAATTTCTTTTAATGCAAGAAGGGTAAATGGTAAGTAGAAAGGCATGAAGTTCTTTATTTTCAGTTTTTGAGACAAAGATGGTGTATATTTGAAATTTATTAGTGCTAGTTTTGCATAGCAAATATATTTTATGACGCAAAGGTGTTGCTTTAAAATTAAAGTAGAACATGCAACTTCAGTAAGTGATCTATTCATCACTAGAAGAGTTCCTTTGGTCAACATATATTAATTATATGGTTTTTGGAAGCCAGGCTGCAAGAAGCACGCTTTACAATGAGAAATAAGATGGCATTGAGAAGGCATTAAAAAAAAAAAAGTATTTTAGCTAAAATAACGAGGTATGGACAACTAAGCACTTGTGCAGAATTTTAACAAGGAATTTTAAAAGAAATTCAAAAGAAGACATTCTGAAAGAGTGGATTTCTAAATTATTTTGCAGGTTTTGTAAACTGATTTCTTTCATTAACCTGCCTCCTGTGGAAGACATTCGCTCAACAATTAATTTTGAATTTGAGGAACAAAAGCACGGCATTAATGGCTTATAAATGAGAAGTCTCACCATGGCAACCTAGGAAAGAACCAGTTCTTCAGAACTGTCAGAGCTCCCACAGCTGCTGCTGTTGCTCAAGTGAAACCTGCTGTCTCAACTTACTGTGCTTTTGGACTTCTTTCTGAAGGTCAGACCACAGTTTTGAGGGTTACAGTCAAGGTTCTTTCCTCTTAAGAAGAAGGGAATTAATTGCTACCCCTGGGAGGAGGTTATAAAAAAATTCCAATATTTCTTTCTCCTATTTGGGTTGGAGTTACAATATGAAAAATAATTAGAGTATAGAATTCAGTACCTTGGGAGATGGCAAAGATCTGGCAAAATTTAAAGAAATACTTGGGCAAAATAAAACTTTTTTTTCATACCTTGCTTCTTTGGAACAAGGAATTTACCAGCTGTGGTCTAACAGTCTAGCAGACAGGTAGCATTGATAGTTCTAAATACAAGAAAAAAGGTATCTGGATTCATTAATAAACTGTAAAGGTATGTGATGCATTACTATGCATGGTGGATGGCTGTTGAAGCTTGTAGAACTCAAACAGAATATGCTGTTGAATGACCAAAAAAACCAAAAAACCATGAGGAGAGGTATTTATTTATGTATTTTTTATTTATATATTTATTTATATGGATTTTGTACTGGTGATCAAGCTTTAGAAGAAAATGAACTACAGAAATGTCATCATAAATCTCTGCTCAAAAAAACCCCTAAAATAGTCACTGTCAAACAAAAATAATTGCATTTCCCCAAATGAAGTACTACATGCATTGATTTCTGCAAGTGGAGCACAGAGATTGTCTGGGAATCTTATCTATGCTTATCAATATCTAAAGAGTGGGTGTCAGGAGGATGAGGCCAGACTCATTTCAGTGGTGCTCAGTGATAAGGGACAATGGGCACAAACCAGAACACAGGAGAGTCCACCTAAACACAAGGAAAAATTTCTTTCCTTCAAGGGTGATGCTGCCCAACAGGCTGCCCAGAGAAGTGGTGGAGTGTCCTTGTCTGGAAAGATTCCAAACCTGCCTGGATGCCATGCTTGTAACCTGCATTAGGTGAACCTTCTTTCGCAGGAAAGTTGGACTAGATGATCTCAGACTAGATGATCAGTAACAAGTGGTGTCCCTCAGGGCTTCGTACTGGGGCCTGTACTGTTTAATATTTTTATAAATGATAT
>VWZO01003433.1:296263-331511 GCA_013396975.1 Bucco capensis
TGATTCTTGGCCACCTGGGCACACTGCTGGCTCATGTTAAGCTGCCTGTTTCCATCAGCACCTTTCCATCCACTCTACCTGTAGCATTGCACGAAGGTGTATGGGTATGTGTATGTGTATTTGTATATGTATGTGTATATATGTATGTATAAGTATATGTATACATATGTGTATACTGTGTGTATATATATATCTACACAAAGAAATAATTCTACCTGCTTGCCCTCAAAAAAATCTAGGATTTATTTTATTTTGAATACACAATAGCCTTGCTTTTTTCAATCAGCTTCAAGCTTTGTACTCCAGGATGGGTATACTTTGCAACTTCATATCATTTCTATATAAAATTTCTTAGTTACCTCTTGAAAATTATCTGCCTTCAAGACTGATCTTGTCACCACACATACACTTGATATGAATGCTTATGTAATAAATCTTAATTATTGCAGTGCCACATATATGAAAATGAAGGATGGGTATTATGAGACAAGACAATATTGTGGTAATCCCAAGGATATTGTTGTGTAACTGTATGGTCTTGTTTATTCAGCAGAACACATGCATAATTTATGTGGTTTCCAGATGTGAGATAGCTCATAAATCAGTGCTATCAAGTCTGCAAATCATTTCATTTCTAAAAGGGCAATAACAGCATTTAATAATTGCACACTGAGACAGTATTCACTACTGCCCTCTTTCTTACTTTCTGTTTGGCTAAGGGCCAGTATAGAACCATAGAATCATTATGGTTGGAAAAGACTTCATATATCTACAAAAGAGTGGGTGTTAATCATGTGATGTCTCATGACATAATGTAACATGCTAGCTGGTTTTAATTCAGCTTCGTTCTCTGCATAAATTCATACACGATGTTTTATAAATTCAATTCAATTTTTAAAACATAGGACAGGATAAAGGATCTGTGAACTTTTTTTGTTCTGTTGTTTTTTTTTTAAACTAGCTGTTTTGCCACATCAAAAACAGAGAAGCTTAATGTTCAACAACATCCATTTCCTGAAAATTAGTGATTCTTTGAAAGAAAAGATACTTTCTCATGTGGACAGACTGCATAGAAGTTCAGCAATACAGGCTCCTAGTCCATTTATGTGATCACACATCTGAGGGTCAAGCCAAAGCTTATTCCTGGTCACAAAAGTTATTTGAATGAAAAAGTTATTCCTGGCCACACTTTTCAATTTATCCATGTCTACTGTCTTCTACGTAATGGATATATAATGGTTATGCAACTCAGAATTCACAGTGTTGTCCCAAAACTGGGTTCTTTAACTGGTGTGCAAAAACCCCAATTGACAGTCATAGTCAAGACATTTATTTTAATCCAGTCCTCTGCAGAAATGTGTGAGAAGCAATAACCCAAAAAGCTACCACACCTCTTGAGGAAAAAGTCAGGTCTTATATACAACATAACAACAAAGAAAGTGCAGAAACATGAATGACTGGTTAGTCATTGTCATGCTGAACTTTACATATGAAACATGAAATATTAACATTATCTTATCTCCAGACGTCTGCTATCCTTGTCTCAGATTAGTTTGATTCTTCCCCTCCTCACCTCAGGAAAAACCTGGAGATTTTGTAACTGTTAACACTTTTCTTTCAACAATATGGCTAAGGTATATTCCCTTGTTCTCTTTGTTCCTTATCTCTTTGTTTTAAGGCTCTGCTGTCTTTTGCATATATCCCCTCAAAGCCTTATCTTGTAGTTTATTTCTTTTTGGTTTAATCGTTAATCTTTCATCAACAGCATGGGTTAGAATTAGAATTATTAGAATTAAAAGATGATTTTATGTCTGTATTCTGGAAAAAGAAAACTGTTCTAACTAGTAGACTATACTTAAGGATGTGGTTTAGTGGCATGGTGGTGATAGGTAGATGGCTGGACTTGCTCATATTAGAGGTCTTTTCCAGCCTTAATCATTCTGTGACTCTGTGTGATCCTTAGCCAGAAAGGAGGAAGAGGGATCATGGTGGAAAGCTAGTTTACATTAATTGCATCAAAATGCAGCACCTGTATACACCTTGTTCTAAGAAAAAATATCTTTTTAACCATAAATGGCCCAGACTTGCTGCCTGAATAATCTCTACTGTGAAACAATGCAGCTGTGAAACACGGAAGGGAGAGGGTATGAACATAGACTTTTGGTCTGATCTGATCTTACCATTTCTGTGTTTTATACTATGCAATACGAATTCTTTATTCACCAAAAATGTACTTCGTGGATCTTGACAACATCATGCTGATTATTTCCTTTTAGTTTTCTTTTAACAGATCTAACTGAGTTGAGTTTCTAGACAGGCTTGACAACATGTCTTGGAAGCATCTCTCCAACCTCATTGCTGAACAGAAAATACCTGCAGCCTTGTTAAGACATTCTAGAATAAATCATATTACTTCAAAAAATGGTGTATGGTGGATCAACAAGCTCTAAATATTCTGCATTTAGAGAGTCCAGGTGCTTCAGATCCTTTAAGTTACTCCTTACAATCATAAAACCTTTGTATCACATAGTTCTGGGATAAAAATTCTGATCTGTATTGAGTTATGAATGATGTACAATACCTCAGCATGCAGATCACGTTCCATGGACTTACTGCTGCACATTCAGTGCATGTATTTCAGGACTTCCTCTGTGGTAGGGAACTTCAGGCAGCAATGTGACCTCATTCCACCACAAGTCAGATGTCACTTTTATCACAGAGATAGATCCTGTCCTGATCTCAACAGATTGCTGCATAGTTTATTTGAAGTACCTTTGAATGACAGAGATCACCTTCAGGTGAACACCAAAGGGGCAAGAGTCCTGCATGAGATGGGATCTGTGCTGTTCTGCTGGCCCTCCCTCCCTGTCACCTGGGCTGTGTTTCTCCTTCCTTTGTTCTTGCCTCTCTACCAATTTGCTTGGTGTGTCTAAAGCCTGTGCACAGAAATGTGGTTGGAGGTGGCTGAAGTTCCCTTCCTTCACCACATATCCATCAGAGGATGCAGTCACAAGCTAGTTGCAGGGCTGTAGACTACTTTCTGAATTAACTCTAGTAAGTCTCAATTTTAAACAGCATCATGTAAGAGCAACAAGTTTTTTTCAGGCACTTTGATAAGTTTTCTACCAGCTTTTTCTATGTGGGAAAATACTGCACTTTGGGGAAGCAGTTTGCACTGGTTTGCCACATTATCATGGTTTTCCAATCTTCAGTCCAGTGCTTTTCCTAGGATATGATGGCTGAAAAATGTTACCAGGCTTTTGGTTCAGGAAACAATATAGTTTTTCCTTCCACTGCATTTTAACTACAGCTTCATACTAGTTGATCATCATAGTCCTTCTCTTTTCCTCCCTGTTTTGCCTAGTCTAAACACTTTTGCTCTGCTTATTAAATATAAAACACCTTTATTAGTAAAGTTGGTCATAACAACAATTTATTGCTAAAATCTGGCAACGTCACTGTCAGCTCCTGAAAACACACAATGCAATGCTACCAATCCATCTGACCCAACCCCAACTGAGAAACCGAAAATCATAGAATCATAGAATGGCCAGGTTGGAAGGGACCCTAAAGATCATCTAGTTCCAACCTCCCCGCACTGAGCAGGGATGCCAATCACTAGACCAGGTCACCCAGGGCCACATCCAGCCTGGCCTTGAACACTGCCAGGGNGTGTTGTGTGTGCATAGACAGAGAGCTAGCTAGAGGAAGGGATGTACATGTGTATGAACAGATAGATAGATAGATGTTGGTTTTTTTTGCTGTGAACATACTGATTCAAGATAAAAATTGTACATAATGTGAAACTATATTTTCAATATTTACTTTTTGCTAAGCAAGCAGACAAATAATTCTACATCTTTAAAATTCTTACACTTGTTTTGATCTAACTTTCTTGGGTTTCACACAGCTTATATACAGAAGAGATTCTTTTTCCTCAAGTGTTTTAAATAATTTTATCAGAAGGCTAGCCTTAACTTTTAACAATTTAGAAATCAGCAGTTTTGCTAAATTGATTTAAGTTCTCCAGAGATCCTCCAGCTCTACCTTTCCCCCTCTTTCTTCTTGCTGTCTTTATTATCTCCCATTTAACTGAGTGATAGCTTTAATAAACACTGAACTCAGTCACAGGTTGAAATTGCACATGGAAAGGAAAAGGTATTAGTGAACTTCATTCTAAATGCCAGCCTTCAAATCATGGGTTGCACACATACCTTTAATATTTCAATGCCTTGCTGTATCTAAGTATCTATCAGTCTACACTTTGCTGCCGATGACCTTCTGTCAAATGGTGATTTGTCAAGTAAGCCTTTCACAGAAGCCTGTAAAAGCTCTTCCAGCAGTATGTATAATTCTCTCTCTAAAATGCATGCAAGTCAATGACTTCATGAAAGAAGGAGTGACTTTAGACAGAAAAAAATAAGAAATTATTTAAGAGGATGAGGGTTAGTTCTGTGGTACGTAGTCAAAATGACCACAATATTTAGATAAAGAGAATAGTGCTATTGAGCTTATTATTTCTGGACTGGACATCAGCTTTGACTGAACAAGGTAACCAAAGGCATAATACACGCCCTCCACCTAATAAAGAAAAAATATGTTTTATTTTTTGCTCGTTAATTAGAGAATCCATTGAATTTTTCATAAGATAAATAGCAGCACAGCAAATTCTATGAAAGAGCACTTCAGAAGAGCTCTGGCAGCACAAGAATCCTTTTGTCTATTTAATGTATGGTCTTCTCAGACCCTACAGTACTTTTTGCTTCTTAAGTGCTCCTAATAGTAAAGCACTTCCTGAAGACAGCTGGCTAAATATGAGCCAGCAGTGTGCCCAGGTGGCCAAGAAGGCCAACAGGATCCTGGCTTGGATCAGGAATAGTGTGGTGAGCAGGAGAAGGGAGGTTATGGTGCCCTATTGAAGGTTTTCCTGCAATATTAGCCTCCTTTTATGTATAACTGATGGATTAAGGAGATTATATAACTATAAAAAAATCTATTCCCTGTCACATGAATTTCCTCATTCTGATGACACAAATAATTACACAGAAAGTAAAATAACAGAATTATGAATTATTATCTTATATTGCTGTAGAAAATGTTGATATCTTGTTCTCACTATAATTAGTGTAGGAAAGTCTGAAAATTTACAGTTTCCTTCACTTCACTGGAGAAAGTAAAAAGTGAAACAAAGTGACGTTTTTATATGAAAATTTCCCAAATTTCTTTATTTTGTTCCTAGGGCATCCCATACCTGCTTCTTAAATACATCATCTATTTCAAAAACTATTTGTCACTCATCAAGTGAGTTGTTTCATTTTGGTGAGTTAACAACCCAACCCAGTTTTTCCACATGGGTGTTTAATCAATTTAACCTCTCAGCACTCTTGCTCAACCAGCAGGAATTTGGCAGACAAGAGCACAAAACACATACCATTAATACAGGGCATAGTTTATCTTATTTGAGTGCAGAGGAGTTTTTATTTGCACATGGAATTCTTGCAATCTTTACAGTCAAACATTTTCATTATTACTAGTACCTTTTTGTTTTCTTTACAATTACAAATAAAATTTATGATTTTGTCAAAAAAAAAAAGTGCCAAGTTACAAATGGTACAAAACACTCAGAAGAGTTGTTTCTTGTTATCTTAAAAACAGTTTTCCTCAGTGGAATTTTCCTGTTGTTTTTGTATTTGGAATTTTCAAGTACTCACAACTATTTTTATAATCAGAATCTAAATTTATAGTAGAAAAAGAAAATCCCTCCCTCAGTGATAGCTGTTTATCAAAAGCAATTGGAACAATATTTTTTAATAATTTTATTGTTGTTATTGGGTGAGTTTAGGACATAAGCCAAGTGACAAATGTGCAGCAATTTATTTTTAAAACTGCATTAGTGAAAGATTAAGATGCAGTGCTTCTCAGAACTAGGATTCCAGAGACACACACATTTTCCCATACTTTTCTAAGGATATTGATTCAGCCCTATATTTTTGTATTGGTCAGATAATTGTCAACAGTATTCTGGTCTCCTATCATTTCATGTGGCATGTGTAGTTGTAATTTGGAGCACTCAAGTCTACTTATTCTTTTCATTCATTCTGACTCCATGTAGTGAGTAGGGAAAAAATTCGCTGTCAAAATGTATTTGCAGAGGATGTAAATTTGGTCTTCTCTACAGAGGAAAGATTCTTCAATACCACTAAGATGTGGATATAAATAGATATAAGTATATTAGTATATAAATATCTACTGTGCAGGCTGTATTTGAATGGAGGAGATCTACAGAGTAGTGGTTCGTTCAAGAGGGTTTTGGAAGTTTTATACTAAACTAGCACATCTAAAAAAATCTTTTCAATGTAGAAAAAATTCCTCTAAAAAACTTGATAAACACTTGTTCTGACAGCCTCTGCATTCTTTGTGTGTCTCACATGGGAGGAACCCATCGTTCTTTTATTTTGTATACCTTTTACCATATGATGAGCTTGTGTTTCCCAGTGACAATGGTTAGTTTTACAGAATTTTGCATCATTGTAGGTAATTTTAAGCTACAATTACTCACAGATCAAGCAAGGTAACAACCCTTCCATATCCTTTATCATGCCCAATTGACTTCTCAGATTGTCCTTTGCCAACAGCTTAGACTCTTCATCAGCTTTAGAAAAATCTAAAGCTTTCCTAAAGCATGGAGAGTTCATTTATTTGAAATTTGTCAGTAGGCTGAGGAAATCCTACTGCTATTTATAGAGCAGATTGTCTGCTATCCTTACCTGCTTCATAATATTTTGTCTACTTTTTCATCGTAACGCCTGGTAAATATCCTAAGCCTGAAGATCTTCGTAAAACACTAGCTCCTATTGCTGGTAACATCAAACAGTTTCTGTTCTGTTTACCTTTGTTGTTATTATATCCAGACACATCTTCTTCTATGTGTTTTAGTCTTCCTCTACACCAGTAAAATAACTTCTGAAAACACCTTTACTCTTCTCTGCAGTGATCTATGTCTATCTGCTTCCCAGGTTTCCCATTTTGTGGGCATACCCAAGCCCCAGACACATTAGTAGTGCAATAGAATAGGCTGCCTTCCATGGTTGTGATAGAGATATGGCATCCAGGTTTTTACTGACCAGTTTTTTCAACAAGCAATACAAATAACACAGGGAACTTCAAACATCTTATGATGTGGATATTTCAGTCCTGCAGGGACCGCATTTTCAGTCAGGGTGTGTTTGAGTATGATTTTAGTTTGTTCTCTCTGCTTCACTTAGAAAGAAAGGAATGGTCTGACCACACTCTTGCTGCTACTGTGTTCCTTCCATTTGCCAGGACCAGGAAAAGTTTTGATCTAAAGACGTTCCAGCAATATGAGATCTGATCCAGTTAGAGGCTGTGGTTCCTAAGAGTCTATTTTGGTCTTGTACTACCAAAGCAACATGATGTACCCTGTTTTTTTTTGTAGTTACGCTAACATGTTTTGCAGGAGAAAAGGAATTCAAGACATAATTTCTGCTTTTTCATCATCTTGAAACTAAATTAATCAGAAATATAATGGTTTTAACATAGATAATTTCAAATGGAGATTTCGTTTCTGGAGTTATCTACTCTTTTGTGTTGCTACTGACAGCCCTAATTAGGTTCCCCCTCCTTTCTCCATGGTTTCTCCTCCCCTTTCCAATTGTTTGATTGTATACTTCTAGGTAATTTATTTGAAGCTTAGGAAATGTGAATATTTTGCTACTTGAACATCTGCTAATTATTCAATCTGAAAATCAAGACAAATTAACTGCACACCAGAAATATCCTGAATATAAAGTACAATATTATCAAATTTCTGCTGGCTAAAAGACTCTAAGTTTGTTCATGAGTTTCACATCTCAGGAATGTGGATCAGACTGGTCATTCTCACTAGTGCATGCACATATCTGGAGCTTTAAGTTTGGTACTTTCCTGAAGGAAAAGAATATATTTTATAAGGAAACTTGTAATTTTGGAGGCATTCAAGTATGTGAGAAATCGATATTTCTTCATTAATATTAGAGAAGAAATTTCACTCATTAGTATTTGTTCTTATTTAATGCTAAAATAAATCTGAAGTATCCTAATGCAGAGCAGACTGGGAACTAATTATCCCCTTTGAGAGCTGTAGGGAGAACATTCTTTGGTTGAGCTCAGTCATATTGTTACCTAGTGCAAATTATTTATTATTAATATACAGTTTTATTTACTGTAAATAGATAATCTGTCGCAGAGATTTTTCTCTCAGGTGTGATCTGGTTGCTGCTAAAATAGTGCTATGATCATTATGTCTGAACAGCAAAACATAGAAAAGAAAATTTTAATCACTTTCAGTATATCTTTCCATATGCCTCTTCGTCTTTCTCTCTTTCATCATGATTTGGACAAATAATTTGTTTTGATTGTTATGTAATTGAAAAAAATATTTGAAGAAAACTAAACAGTTCTGCAATGTATTTCATTTTGAAAGAAAATTCTATATCTTAACTTGCTTCTCTTGCTTTTCAAGTTTATCTTGTGCTGCAGTGTAATTAAATTCTTATGCTTAAGAAATGCAGTGACTATGCCTAAAGGGCAGCTAGCAAATACTTAAACCATAGTAGCACTTTTTCTAAAACAATTTGGACCATATTAAAAATGAAACACAACTTTTTCCTTATATTCCCTTATAAGAGTAAGGATTACCTGGGATTTTATTTTGCACATGTGGCAATCGAGAGCTCTTGTGCTCTATGGAAAGTGTCCTTAAAGATCTGCCATGTCTGTTCTGTTTTCTTGTCCTGGAGGACTGTTTCCCAGGGAATCCTGCTGAATAACTCTTTAAAGAGCTGGAATTTTGCTCTTCGGAAGTTTGGGGTCCTGACTATGCTTCTTGGCTGATTAGTGACCCTCAGGACTGTGAATTCCGCTAGTGCATGCCTGGGGAGCCTCTAGTCTTGAGACCCCTGATGAGCTTGCCTGCATTGGTGACCAGTAGATCAAGTATTGCACCCTCCTGGGTAGGGGTGTCTATTTCTTGTGTTAGGAAGTTTTCTTCCAGACTCTCCAGGAGCCTTCTGGATTGCCTACTGCTTGCTGTATTGTTTTTCCAGCAAATGTCGGGGTGGTTGAAGTCTCCCAGCAGGACAAGAGCCTGCGAGCCTGATGCCTCCTGTAGTTGGAGTAGGAATGCTTCATCAACAGACTCCTCCTGATNTAGTAATCAAGTGTAAAATGTCTTTAGCAGCTTTATATATGGTAGCAAAAGTTCTCCAGGCAAACTTAATGCTACATTTTCTCTTGCCATTAGATCTGACAGAATAATTTCACTAATTTATGTTATCACCCCTTGTGATATTAATGTTGTTGAATGTGGTGTTAGCTACAAATCAATATCAATTAACCTGAGAATAGATTTCTGTCCTTGAATCCAATAAATCCTTCATTATATCTGCTTTAACATTAGACCTAAACAAATGTATCTGATACATGTAAGATGCAAGAGTAAGGCTGTAATATAATACAGACTGATGTGGTTAGCTGACTGATCCATTCCCTGCTTTACTCATTTTCAAAATGACATATATACTCCTACTTCTCAGATAAGGTAAATGGCTGAGAAGATCTGTTGAGATACATAGGAATACAATTACTGTTACAGAAGTCTAAATTTGCCCAGAACCTGGTATGCATCACTTAGAATCAATATTGTAGAGGTAAGACACTTAATTCAGTAAATGTGCAGACAGTGTTAAATTAAGACAGAAAACCAAATGTTCAGAAATATATACTGTGAAAACCACTGCATCTTTACCTTCCAGTTGTTCTTTCTGTTTCCTAAATGGAAAGCTACACTTAAGAGGTTTGCATTCCTTCCCAAATACCTTTAAGCAATTGTTCTTTGGCTAATAGGCTTAGGATATTTCAATACAGTTATTCTGAAATACTGTTATATGCATTGTCTATGAGCACTGCTAACAGGAACAGGGAAGATTCCCTGAATCAACTTCAGGTCCTGTTAAAGATTGTGTTATTTTTTTCTTAGTCATTATAGATATTTACCTGTGTTAATAGTTTGAGAAAGAAGACTTAATTTGTAGATTGTTGGGAATGTAGGCTATAGGAGTTCAGTGGCTCCTGCATACTGACTGGTAAGGTTCTCAAAAAAACATTTTTAAATTTTCTATTTGTGTACACAGTCACCAGTAAGCAAACACTCAGAATTGTCCCATACTGCAGTGGGGATCTATCTGTATAGGACATTTTCAAGAGAACAGTATTTATCTTTATTATTTCATTCAGAATGCATTAACTAGTTAAACTAGCAGTGTGTCCATTTTTGTAGGCTTGCATGTCTCCTAGCTGAAGACGTACCTGAGTCTAGATCTCGCCTTGTTAATTTAGAGCATGATGTGCTGCTTCATTTTAAGAGGGTTCTGTCCTTAGTCCTCATGAGAAATTCCAAACTGGATTGTCACCTGCCACTGGTCTTCATGGAAGTACATGGTCTGAATACTCAGAATGGGAGTTAAGAAGCAACATCTCTTCATTAATTCTTCCTGACTTGGGGTATTATTACTGAGCTGCTTTGTGTACTAGTGGTCATGAATTTTATTATCAGATATGTAACGTAGAGGGAGTTTTGGTACCTGATTCAGGGGTGCTACAGGAATAGGGGATTTAAAAATTGCTTTCTGTGATGATAAATGGGTTAACTTAAGCTTTAGCTGAGTTAGTGCTAACTCATTAAGTCCACCATCTGCCTTGTGTTCACCAAGATTTTGTTTCATATTAACCTATTCAAGATACAACCCTTTCTTTCAAATGGGCACTGACCCCTTTGGAACACAAGAACAGAGACCTATGCAATCAAAGCTTTTTAGAATAACATCTAACATGCTGTCTAGGACGTGTTATTTTTTAACATAGAAATAAGCTGGAAAAGAGAATGGAAAGGGCAGAGCTATTGAGTGTCAATTAGGTTTAAGGTTCAATGACAGGATGTAATATAAGTCACTTTGTGTACAAATGTTGCAATTGATTTTCTGTTTAACAGCGTTGTCTTCATCCTCCAGCAATTACTCTGCCTGCTGCTAAAATTTTTCCCTTTAATGCCATCTATAGATACAGCTATTTTTTTAAAGTTCTTCCTTTCTGTGCTTATATGCCTGGTTTTCACACAGAGATATTATGATCTCTCACCTCAGTTTAGATTAATTTTCTACATTCCTCGTAATTCAATAAATTAAAAGGTTAAATCAAGAATGTCACTGGAGCACATCCTTGTATTTCAGGAAAGTAGCTAACTTGCAGTACAGTGAAAAAGAATCTTCAGTCTTTCCAAGAGAACATCACACTTTATTCCAGTGTTTACATAGACAGTAATCTACAAGACATATTTTTTTTTAATTTAGACTTTTTAATGAGCTTTGCCAGGAACTATCTCTCTTCCCTTTTCCCACAAAAATGCATTCTCTTTGTTTTAGCACAAATACTTTGAAGCATATGGAAAGTTTAAGACACCTAGAAAGTAATTGGAGTCAAATTGGATTTACTGTGTTCAGTCACATGTACTTCATTATTTAAAAGCTTTTCCTACACAACTGAACAAAGTTCATCTTGTAATGAGGAGATACACATGCATTATATACTGTCTACTGAATAACATTTCCGTATACAACCCACAGAAAGACAGATGACTACAGAATTGTTAAAGGTACACTAGAGACTGAAGTAACCATTCTTCTGAACAGTAGAAGCTCAAGAAGCCTGACCATGAAAAAATATTCAAACTTTGCACTCCTTGCACTCTACAGATTTCAATCATTAAGTAGCAATTTGGTTATCTTCTTGCTCTAAAACAGAACTCACAAAACTACAAGAGTGGCTTTTCTTTTTTCTGTTTTCCTTTTAAAATATATACCATTGCTAAATACCAAACTCTATTCTTCAGGGGTTTTATTTTGAGGCTCTGTAAGGTTCAAGAGATCCACAGAGTTCTCAGTGGTCTTCTAGTGCTTCCTGGCAATATTTTAATTATGTACAGTTGTCTTCATGTCATGTAGGCAGGGTAGTAACCAATAGCACCCTGTGTCCCTGTTGAGCTTTAAAATTGAAGCCACACTTCCAGAATTCTGCCCTAAATTAGCTTTCACACCAGTCAAATTGTACCACACAGGCGACCTTAAGTCTGCTGCCTGAGTTATATCTAATAATGCATGCATTACAAAATGTCCACAATTGTCCTCAATCTGGTTTTCAGCTAACCCTTTCATATCTGAAAAATTAGCAATCTTTGTAAAACTTACATGTTATTTATCTCAGAGCTTTTGTGGTAGAATAAGGTCAATGAAAATGCCATTATTCTGTTGAGATTAATGTCTAAAATTGATTTTTTTTTTAATCATTGATGCATTGTTTGGAAATCAAATTGAACAGTTACTGTGGAGTTAGAGCATAAAAGCTGTGCCAAAGGAGATTCCTAACAGTTTCTGCATATGTGTTCACATCTTCACTTCACTTGTTTTAAAACCATTGTCATTTAGAAGCCTTAAAACATTATTTCCTCTGTAATCCTCTGTATTTCTATCCTTGAAGTATTTTCTATTACATTTTTTGTGTGTCTAGGATTATGGCGAGTCATGGAGTCACAAACTCTTACATTCCTACCCTCTCTCCTTCTCCCTCCCCTACTCTGTCTCCTCGCCCTCCCTATGTAGAGGAGGATTCACTTCTATTACTTGTCTTCAGAGAAGTGTCAAGCCATGGTAATGAATGACAATGCACTATATCAGGCTACCATCACAGGCTGCTATGTCTCAAAGAAAAGGAGTCTTCAGTATCTTCTAGAATATTTCCAAGGTTTGTTACGCTTTTGCCAGTGTCACATCCATGTTGTCTCACCTTTTTTCTTCATTAACTCATTTGAAATCTGTTACTGCCTGGAATTTCCCATGTGTCTTTTGCTTTTTCGAGACATCCCTTTTATCTGATTTCCTCATTCATGTCCCCTCGGCCTACAATGTAGATGTCCATGCAGTTGCCTTAGGAGGAGATACAAGGACTCCCTGAAACAACAGCTCAGCCTTGGCCATATTGATCACCATAACTGGTCTACTCTGGCCTCCAATCGGGAGGTCTGCAGACACACTATTTTTAAGGCCGCAGATGTTTTTGAGAAGGCACGCAGGATCACTCTTGAGGAGAAAAGACAACATAGAAAGAATCGTGTCTTGCAGAATATATCATCTAAGGAGTCCTTCTGCTGTGCCTTTTGTAACCACTCTTGTCTATCTCATATTGGCCTTTTCAGCCATCAACATGCTTGTAAAAAACGTGGGTAGAGCCCTCCCTAAATCTTCGTTCATGAAGCCTAGACATGATTTGTAAAATCTCTGAACCACAGGAGTGGTTTTGAACACTTGTTCTTAAATGTTCTTAACTCTCTTTGTGAGTTTAATCTGTTGGGAGGATCTGTGGCCAGTGTCATCTCCAGTGGAATAAAAATATTGGGTTTTTTTTCCCCCAGAGTTATTAAATATTTTTTAGTTTTCAATGTCATTTTGGAAACAAAATGGAGAGAAGAAAGATGTTATGATCTTGCTAGTGTAGTTCATATCTGAAAAAGCTACTCAAAGTTAATGGACACTTTA
Organism: Bucco capensis; assembly: GCA_013396975.1. NCBI lineage: Eukaryota > Metazoa > Chordata > Aves > Piciformes > Bucconidae > Bucco > Bucco capensis. The sequence goes on from VWZO01003433.1 coordinate 309,907, forward strand.
ACATATTCTTAGAATTATTTGTGGAATTAGATTTTCCTTTTATAACCCATGAGTAAAGTTTCAATGGTAATTTTATTTTTGTTTTGTTTTGTTTAGTTGTGGGGTTTTTTTTATTTGATGCTATATTACATACTCCCCACTCCATGAAATCACAACATGAAAACAATTGATGAACTTGCATTCCCTGCATGTTGAATTTGTTATCCAGACAGGAAAGACATAAGTCACGCTGTCAGCAGGTAATGAGAGTCTTTCTTTCTATCTGCAGATTCCTCAGCAGTACTTTAGTCATGTTTTGTACCTTGTACCCTAACAATTCTTTATATGAGACATCTTTCTTTTCACAGTTCCCTTCTTTCCTATTCCTTTCTGCCTAAGATGGCTATTGAAATGTTAAATTAATAAGAAAATAGAGCTACCACTCACCCACTCAGAAGCACAATGATGGCTGTAAATGACAAACCTTGCTTTGATGTATTATTTAGAAGTGTAGTTTTTCTACCATCTAGTTAGTCCCTTGAGAGATGACAATCTATGAGAGTATATATGGTAATAAAGGGGGGGGAGGAGGGACTCTTTAAAGATGCCTTCTGCTGGGAAGCTTTTCTGTGTGTTTTTAAATGCTGAAACAAAAGATCACCAGCATGACTTATAATCATTAGCTCTGCTCCTGCTAATTGTACCTAGTTGGAGAGAGACAGTTAATTATTGCTTTGTCTATTTGTCACAAAGCTGTCACTGTGTTTGTTAGCTTTTTTCTATTCTTTGTCTGAACCAGTGTTTTACTATAGTTCAGTTATATTGGTCTGGTGGCATTTGACTCAGGTTACAAACATACAAATAACCTTTTCTGCTAGCAGGAAGAATTCAGCATCAACTTTAGTATCTGGACTAAAAGACACAGAAACAACCACCTTGCTAGAATTAATGTATGAAATGAGAGATTGCAGATGGAACACATTATCTGCTGGCTGGTAGATTAATAATTAAAGGGAAAATCTGACCCTGCTGTTGAAGTAGAAATTCTGTATCATGAGAAATAGTTCAGCTAATTGTGTAGCCAAAAATGAATGGTTTGAATGAAAGGACCAACAAGTGAGTCAGTCTTCAATCCACAGATTTCATCAAGCCAGGCTGAACTCCTGAAGAGATTGGGCTAAGTCTAGATAAGGAACAGAAGGCTGTTTTCTGATAAGTACAGGAATGGTGGAGCAGCAAGAACTGGGCTGTCCTCCAGAAAACTTTTTCATGGTCTTAGGCAGATCATTCAATCTTGGTTAAATCATAGAAGTCAATGAGGTGGAGACATACCCTTTAGAAGAAAAAGGGGAAAACTGTTATCTATCTGAAGGCAAATGAATCATTCACTTCAGTCTTTGTGTTGGATAATTGTGAATCAGACACTGAAGGGTTTTCAGCATCTAATCTTGCTCAAGATGTACATTAATAAATTAGGTTAGTTGGTAATTTAGATTATTGCTTTTATGAGTACATTAGATTAAGACAAAAATATCCTGGACCTGCATCCTTTAACTCATCTTACAGCAAGAAAATAATTCAGTTCTTGAGTTCACTGATCTGAACTTTCAGGAAATAATTATGACACGGTTTTTAATAGTTTGATTGTTTACTTAAAAACTGATATTACATTCAACTTCTGTTTCTCTGCATAGCACTACATCTTATTTTCTTTCCTATTTCACTTACACAGGAGTTGATGATTTCACTACACTGAAACACTCTGACTGAGCTTTTGTGTCAAGACACTGGTTTATTTCATAGTTCTGTGTTTCAGATTGCTTTTACACATGGTCAAATGTTAGGTTTCTTTTGAGTAAAAATGTTTTTTTATTTTCACAATTAAATTTTATAAAGAATAAGTGCAGAATACTAAATATATATAAAAAACCAATACATCTCTACTGCTATACTACCAAATGTCTCCATTAGAATTTAATAGTCATTTTACTGGCTGGATTTCTCAAATATCTGTCATTCAAAGTATTTAGTAACTCATTTATTTCCCAGATAGACTTTTTTTTTTTTTTTTCAAGAATGACAATTTATTCTGAACATTTTACACAGAATGTGGACGTTCTCACATGCATTCTCTATTCATGTTATATCTGCAATATGTACAATTTTTTTTGTTTGAGAAAACAGAAATAAGCATTTTGAATTATCCAGATCACAAGGAATAGGAAGACTGGGACTATTGAATATTTCTGCTTACCTCTGTGAGAAGGAAAAGAATATTCCTATATATTTCCCTGTACTTGAGAATTCTCAAACTTTTAGGGAGGCAAGAGTTAATAAAATCCATGATAATAGAGGCAGGTATTCCCTAAACATGCTGGAACAATGCCCAGGAAGTGAGAACCCACTGATCCCATTGACAAGATGCCTTGTTTAACAGATGTTCTAGCAGTAACATAGCTATTTGGAGGATTTTTTTTTGTTAATTACAATAACATCAGAATTGTAGTTAATTTTTAACTGGCATCATTAAATGGCATCTGTATGTTGCAGAATGATTATAGTTCAAAATGATTCTTTGACTGTTTCTCAAGGTTACAACTCTCCTGTGCTGTTTAAAATTCTTTTAATCATGACTGACTCACTAGCCTCAGCATTCTTCTGAAAATATATGTTTTGATTGGAAAGTTGCTCTTTTTCCATCTCAGTAATGATGGAAAAATAAGCACAGTGGAGCTTCTTCAGTTATTTTGCTAGAAATTCCAGTGTCTTACCAAGGGTGGGAAGCATGACAAATACACAATGATTGTATTGTGGAGTGTATGGAGAAAGCAACTAGCTCAGAACTAAAAATAAAGACTATCAACAAGTCATTAAAACTTATGTTTGAAAATCTGTACTGCACTGCTACAATTAAATCACCTGAGATGTCCAGAAAGTTTGGAAGTTACGACCAAAGACATCACACCTCACTACCAGGTTCAGTTGAAGAGTTTTTTTACCTTAGAAAAAAACCAGACTTTTTCTAAATGCAAGGATCCTAAAAGAGAGAACAATAGTCAGTGTTACCACCATATATTCAAACATCTAAATTGAATTAACAGAGTTAAACAAATAAGACAAAACAGGGAATTATATTCAGAGTCACCTGGGCTCATTTTTTCATATGAAAAACTCTGTTCTCTCTGTCTACAGCTCTTTGATCTAAAGTTGTCTATGTGCTTACCTGACATTTTTAATAATGAAACAGAGTATAACAAGATTGATAATAGATTCTTTAGCAATGATGATTATGTTATGTTACAGTCATCTCATTGTTAAGACAGAGAATCTCCTGGAAATTACAATGTTACTGTTTTACCACAAACTTGAGGACATAAAACTCATGATTTTTGTACCCTATATCTTACCCCCTTACTTCTAACAAAGATACTACATCAATGTCAAGAAAATTGTGGATATATTCACAACAAAAAAGGAACAATCCTTTAGTCTTCCCAGAATTATCTTCAGACATCTCCTCTACTAATGAAAAGCCTTAACAGTCTAGTTTTGTTGTAGAATTCTTGAGTATTGGTTGGGTGCCATTGCAGTTAATTTGGTCTTATTTATAGATTGATAGTATATAGCATGATATATCAACACTAGCAGTTTGTAATCTAAGAATAGTTCTCTTTTAAAACAAAATTTCTCCAAAAATTGGTTTAGTTGACTTTAAGTCTGGCAGTTTTCCCTTTTTTTTTTAGAACCCTAGAAATACTAACAGCTCCAAACTTGAAGCTATATTTGTGTTTGTTACATGGAACCCAGACTAATACACCTAGCAAAGTTTGTTAGGTAAGGGTTAAAGTTGCACTGGCAACAGTTAAGTGATTTTTCAGTTCTAGTTCACGTGTCCAGCTCAGAGCTTTGTCACAATCCACCATCCCTGCCTCCAGCATCACATTGTCATATCTTTACTCAGAAGATCAGTGATGAGCATTAAATAGTTGATGTGCATTAAAGGGCTACAAGAAAATAGCAAAAGGAGGATTGAACACAAAAACCTTTAAAATAAAACTGTCACAATTTTGGGCATTGGTTGTTTGGGTAGCAAATAAGCCAAGTGCTGGAGGAGCATAATGGGTGTCTGGTGACCCCTCTGCTATCCTCTTTAGTGCTATCTTCTGCTGGAAGCAGGAGTAGTTATGCACAAGCCATGTTATGCAGTAATAGACTGTGAGTAATCTGGTCTGAGTGAAGATTCTTTAGCTTTGAATAATATAAAGGTATATGCAATATGACCTATATGAATCTGTAGACTATTGATAGCATAAATACTATTAATATGTCTGGTAATTTAATATTATATGCAATATGTATATCAATACACTTCATATATTACAGGCTCCAATCAAGAAAAAGATGGAGTTACACTACAAAACCACCTAGTGCAGCGTAATCTTGTCAGAACATTCTCATCAGAATATATAAACATATACACAGTATAGAATCATAGAATCCTAGAATGGTTTGGGTTGGAAGGGACATCTGGAGATCATCTAGTCCAACCCCCCTGCAGTGGGCTGGGACATCCCCAACTACATCAGGTTGCTCAGAACCCTGGCAAGCCTCACCTTGAATGCCTCCAGGGATGGGGCCTCAACCACCTCCCTGGGCAACCTGTGCCAGTGTTCCACCACCCTCGTGGTAAGGAATTTTTCCCTAATACCAAGTCTAAATCTACTCATGTCCAATTTAAAACCATTGCTCCTTGTCCTTTCACTTCAGGCCTTTGCAAACAGGCCCTCTCCAGCCTTCTTGTAAGTTCCATTTAGGTACTGGAAAGTAAGTAGTAGGACCTCACGAAGCCTTCTCTTCTCCAGGCTGAACAATCCCAGCTCCCTCAGCCTGTCTTCATAGCAGAGGTGTTCCAGCCCCCTGATCATTCTTGTGGCCTCCTCTGGACCTGCTCCATCAGGTCCTTGTCATTTCTGTATTGAGGGCTCCAGAATGGGACACAGTATTCCAGATGAGGTCTCAGCTGAGCAAAGTGGCAGAATCACCTCTCTGGATCTGCTGGCCACACTTCTTTTGATGCAGCCCAGGATGCCATTAGCCTGTATATCTGTGCCTATACACACATATGTGATATATATGATATAAATACATATATATACACATATACTAAAAAATGGGAAACAGAGATATAGTGTAGTCTACGCACAAATTTCTTCTGTTTCATATCCACTCACCAGACGTGTACTACAGACTTGAGTGGTAGAAAGACAGCACACCACCACTCTCTGGCAATCCTTGGATGGGCTGCAAGACTGATGACAACTCTCCCAGGCAGTGTTTTTGAAGGTGTTGAAGCTGATATAGAAGTACATATGGAGTCTTTAAGCACTAACAATTCTTACAGAATGACAAAAGACAGTTCTTTCCCTCTCCTATATATTGGTGATAAAAACTTAAACTGAATCCACAAGTTTAGAAATGAAGTATATTTTAACACCCTCAAATATCACAGGAAGGTTTAGGGGATTTATCAGATTGGACTCCCCTAGTAGGATATAATAATGTTCAGAAAGTGGGCTGCTGTGAAGTTATTAATACTGTGTTCTTCAAATGGAGAGAGAAAGTGAAAGAGTTCCCTGTGAAAACACTGTTGGATATATCAGTTCCTATAGTGAGAAGGAGCACTAATGTAATCAGAGCCAAAATCTCCTGACTGATGAGCAAAAAACGTTGAAATTTTGTATCAGTTCGATACTATTAAAAGAATCACCATTGAAGTCACTAGCAAAATTTTATTTTTAGTAGAAATTAGGGTCTCTTATCTGAGTGCTTACCAATAATCCTAAAATCTTAAACAAAACCCTGTTTGTACACTTGATATTTGAGTAGAGGCAATGTCTATGCTTTCCAAGCAATGCTGGTTTGTATCAGTGCATCAGCTGAGTATTACACACTATTTGACACACAGTGTTGTTCACTAAGTTAGAGAACACTGCTCCACTTTTCCTGTACTGAGAGATAATGACTTTTTTGTATAATTAGAGAATGACAACAGAAGTGGAAGCTCTCAGACAGAGAGCTGTGCTAATGCTGCAAAAAATCTATGAGATTGATTTGGAAAATGAATTTAGTTTAATAGTGTTTACACTAATTTTGTGTTTGCTTTCTGATGTGAATAAATACCTGATAACTGTCCTTATGTAAAACAAGGATGCAGACCCATTTGAAATCTTGCTTGCAATATGGGTTATCTTGCTTTGAAAAGGATGCTGAAAAAGTTGAGGAGTTTAGGGACAAGCAATAAGAAAGATGATGAGCATAAAGAATATAATCAAAGGCTTTTATAAGAAAATTCTTTTTTTAAAGAAGAATTGGGTTATTTAATTTAGAAAGGACAAATGCATAAAGATGACAAGCAGATTTCCTGTGTAAAGATGAGAACAGAGTGTTAGAACTGTAAAAAATAGATAACTTATCAAAGGTTTGTCATACAAACTCAGCATAAAAATTATCTATGATATAAAAAGTTAAGGAATTCAACAGTCAATATCTCTTCAAAGAATATATTTAATTAAATCAATTAGATATGTATTTGGTAAAGATGAGCACTAATTGTTTCCAGATGGATCATAGTGAAGTAGATAGGTCTGCAGTCTGATTTTTATATAGAAATGCTTAGTCTTCATACTAAAATAAAATGAGGAAACGGCATTCCACTGCGTTAGAAGTGAAAAACAAAATTCATATTAAAAATATAAAACCCTCATAAGCTACAAGACTTAAAGATGGGCACCTGTCCAACTGAAATCAAATAATATTTTCCAGATTCCTGAAGACATATTTTTTTTAGAGGCTTAAATATTCATATTTATTACACTTAAGGAAATATAAATAATTGAAATAAATGTTTGTCACTACATTCAGAACCAGATTCTTAATCTCTATGAAATTTCTTCATTTCTTTTTAATAAACATTGAAATAAAGACCTTTTTCACCTCTATTTAATTACAGGATTTTTTTATTAGTTTTAAAACATATTCATAAAAATACAAATTTCATTTTGGATAAACCTCTGGTAAAGAATATGCAGATTTTATTTTTTTTTTCATTTGAAACTTTGGCACATTAATTTTTGTTTTCTTTAACAAGAAACCTGCCATCCAGGTTCTAAAGAGCCAAGTTTACTGAGGATTCTGAGGGAGAGGTTGTGGTCTAGAAATGGTAAGAGTATCAACACAAGCAAAAAACTAGATAGTGTAGGTTTCTATCTGGTATTTCCCTTTTCACTCCTCCACCTACATCATCTCCTGTAGCAGGAACAACTCAGTCCCACTTTCCCTTCCTAGGGCAGCAATATTTTTTTTGCATATACTGATGTGAATACTGGAGTTGGTTCTGAGAGCTCTTGTGGATGCAACACTTAGATGTAATACTGGGCAAGTTATAGAAATTTTTGTTGCAAATTAAACCCTGTGTTTTCTGGATATTAGTGTCTATTAAGGTGAAATTGCCAGACCTCAGATTTTGTTGACAGGTGTAGTAGTTATGTGAAATATAATGACATAAAAAAAAAAAATCTCCTTTTTGGTGCTATATTACTGTTTCAGAGTGCACTAAGATTGAACTAAGATTGATCTGATCCTTTTCATAGGATGAAAAAAATTATATGGTTTTAATTTTTTTCCCCCATGTTATTCCTAAAATTAAAATTGAGTTACTTTTCTCTAGATTAAGCAATATATCGAAGTATCTCACTAGCAATTAGGTTTTTTGTCACAATGACAGAATTGTTTATTCATGGGAATAAAAAGCTCCCATGGAAACTTCTTATTCATATGAGGATATGATTTTCAGCACTAAAGCTCTCTGCTTGAAGAATTTTGAATAGTTTTAATCTTATAAAGTGTTTTAAAGAGGGGAAAAATTCATTTGTTTACTCTCACATTAAGTTCTTGCTGCTTTTTTTGTCCTTCAAGATGTAAACAGTCTCCAGCACTAAGGAAACTTTTAATTGATATTTGGGGATTACTCATTTTAAATAAGATATTAACACTTGTCATATAATTAATTTACTCATTTTGCTTTGTGAGCAGTCCTCATAGTTTGCTGTCTATAATGAGTTGAAGGTAGGCCCATGAGAAAACTATTTCCAGTTTTCTGAAGTGTTTATGAAACGTGAGCAGTACCATGCTGAGGCCAATTTCTTGTTCCTTTTGCAGCTTTCTGGAAGATCTCTTCAAGGAATTTCAAAGGTCAGCTTTTGATGATGCTGTACCAGAAAGGAATGTTTGGGTTTGTTTCTTTGGTTTTGGTTTGGGTTTTTTGGAGTTGTTTTTTTGTTTGTTTGTTTGTTCTTGTTGTTTTTTTCCCCTCCCAAGTTAAATGGAATTAATTGTTATGANGTGTAGACTCTCATCCTGCACCCACACCCCCCCCGCCCCCGACTTCTCAGCAAAGCCACAGAAGGTTTACATTCCAATTCTCAGGCTGTAACCTAAACATTCAGGCTTAAGCTATTAGAAGCTGATAATGTTTTTGAAAACATACTGCCAGCTTTCAGAGGAATACAGTCACCTTTAAAGGAACCCTGGCTAGAAGCAATACCATCTTAGCAGAATGAATTCTGCTCCAGCCCATACCAGGACATTAATATAATTGATGCTTCTGTTAGAAGGACATAATTTAAAAATATCCTGTTGATGTGCCTTGCACCACGATTTTGACAAAATTCTTCACACCATACGCCACAAATTAACTTTTCATTTGTTAAGTATTTACTGCATATGTAAGCCCATACCAAACATTCTGTCTTGGTGTCTCACTTTTTTCTTATGAGTGTGAGATGATAAATAAACTATGAAGAGAAGTTTCACAGTTCAGTGATCTAATCTAGTCACCTTAAGCAAGCTGTTTTCTGTCTTCAAAAACCACACAACTAGGCTCTCTAGAACTAGTGGAAAGGAGTCTACACTATCAGTATAAGGCAACTTTTTTCAAACTGTGGTTGTTTGATACAAAGCAACATGTTGCACACTTTCAAATTTTCTTTTGGACACCAAATGAAAGTTCTTCCTCAAAAGCTGCCTACACACAGATACGTGTGTGATACGTGTTGCACAAGTATTTATTAAAACCTCTTCTAAGAACTTGAAGAACTATCGTAGCATCATCAATTTGCATTAGTTTTCTGGTACTAGAGCTTATGCTGCTAAAATCACTTCAATGTTTTCCAGGTGGTGGAAAACTACAGAAATTAATAGGGGCATCTATCTGTTTAGAGCAAGACCATTTGTAATACAAGAGAAGTCCAATACAATTCTGCAATTAAAGCTCCGAGTGATCAGTTTGCAATCATGGATCTGTTGCATATCAAATCTTGCCTTGTTTGGGGAAACACTTATGATAGTTGCATGAGCTTTAATTTTGTGGAATATTTCTTGAAATTTATTTTCTGGGTAAGTGGAATCCTATTTGTTCAAAAAAACCCAAGAAGTAACCAACTGTACAAAGTAGACTCTACTGTTGTTAAACTTTATGTATTTTAAGGCTTGTATTCTGACTAGAATAATAATAAAAACCCCATCCATTTATGTTCAAAATAATTCTGACATGAATATAAAATATTATCACTAAATGAAGAGAAAATTAAGACTATTGTCTCTTATTCCGTCTCTGTGTTCTGTTTGCATGGATTAAGTGATTATTCAGGATGGATTAATTCTTTTCTCCACTAATTCAAGCTGAAATCCACTCAAGTATCAAGCAGCTACTGAAGAATCCCAATATGAGCTTTAGTATGAGGTCTGGAATATCTGAAAAAACAAGTTATTGTTTTAATTGTTTGTCTAGGTTATTTCCACAGTGGTTTGTTCATGTTCAGCATCACAAACAAAGAAGCTACTTCCCCGAACTACAGAATGACAATTTACCTTGCAGCCTATATCTGCTCTTTGCAACTTTTGGCCCTCACATACTTGGTCAGAATTTACAACAGCATGTATGAAGAGTATTGATTACAGGATTTTATAGTCCTGAGCATCCATGAGGAGTAACTACACATTATGCAGAGTGAGAAGAAGCTCACTTCTCACACATAAGCCCAGACAGCTAGAAAAGTAAATAAACTTTCTTTTTAGGAAATATAACAAAATATTTTAGCTGTTCTGGTTCTTTTCACCTTATGAAAACATGAAGAATGCATGTACTTATGCCGCTTGTGAGGTAAACAGTATCAGGGAACAGATCCAATGAATAGTAATCTTTTGTCTGGATTAGTTTCTCTTCTCCGATAGTCTGTTTGCACGGCTACATACTTGGGCCAGTTGGCAACATGTGGGCAGAAACAAGTGGCCAGCCTATTCTGGGAGCAGGTGGCCATTAAAGGAACCAGATTAAAACCTGCTGGTACTGACTGAATCACTAATGCCTTGGCTGTCAGCAGAGTCTTAACATTCACTATCAGCATTTTGTCTAGACAGAGTAGTTACCCCACTGTTTATTTTTAGTTACCTGTTAAACACTAACATAAAATCAAAGGAAGACTTCAAGTTTTTTACTAAAAGCTAAACAGTTTGTCATCAGATGTTCCTTCAAATAGCAGGAAAGTAAGGGTGAATTGAGATGTGAGCAGTGGACAGAAGTAAATTTTCCTATGGTTAGATGCAGGACAGGCACAGTCTGAAAATCACTTGTGGTCTCCTGTGGCCCCTGGTGCGATAACTGTGCCGACANGATGCAGGAAGAGTCAGCATCAAAAGAAACCTTGAATAACCAAAAAAAAGCTCCTATATGAAATAAACTAGTCTTTCAGCTGTTTGTGTGATACACAGTTAATATGATTTACATGTTCTCATTCTTCACTCCTGAGCTTTTCCACACCTCCTTTTACTCATTTTTCTCCCTGTTCTCTCTTAATCCTGGGTTGGTGACTTTGTCTGCTTTCTTGTGGTGGTTAGGCCCAAAACCTCATGAACAGATAATACTATTATCTACTTTTAGCTTTCTGACTTGTTTCTATAAAATTCATGCTTTTTTCCATTGGTGGCCAGAGGTACTAAAGGTAAGTTAGCTACGAGATCATTTAGGACTAAAGGGAAAGGGGAATGGACAGCATTTTGGGACCACTGAACCATTAGTGCAGCAAACTGAATCTGTTGAAAATATAGCAAGGAGTTAGAACATTCTTTGCCCTAAATACACCAACAGAGATCAATATCACTGAATCAACTATTAAATCCTGTATTACTGCAGTCTCATGTATCTTGAAAGGACTTTCAAACTTAGAAGAATACTGACAACTGAGCCCTGTACTCAGAGGCTACACAGGAAAAATCACAATACTCTTGATTCAAATTACCTGTGTGTTATCCATCTAAAGAACTGAATTAGGTTAATTCCACTGAGGTAGAGAGGAAGAGGTATATCATGGCCTGTGTCAGTCTTTGTGCATCATTCTATATCACAGCTTGCAAATTAAAGCCAAACCTTTTGCTTCAGCTGCAAAGAAAGGCGAAAAAAATATAGGTGTTTCTATACTGCATTCTAAAAATCATATTCTCTAGGTAGGTATTAATTTTGGTGGAATTCTCTCTTGGGTGAATGAGACTAAAATGCTTCAGTTTTTATTAACATCAATATCCTCTTTTGGATGACCTGTCATTGTGAGAATTCCTGCTCCAGCTTCTATATCTTCACCACAGGTGTGTTTTGTGGGAGCCCTGCTGTGCTTGAAGCAGATACATGATTCTACTGGAGTCAATAGATCAGGCAAATGTAGGAAGTGTGGTTTGTCCAAGAAAACCATCCCTCCTTATGACCTGACAACATTATTCATTCTTTGAAATTTTTCTGTACTTTGTTATTTTATAACTGTAAAAATTTACAAACTATGTTTTTCTACATGTCAAGTATTTTCATAGCTCTATTAGTTATCTCTTAACAATAAATATTCTATATATATATTGTTATATATATATTTATAGTCTTATCTCTCTCCCATGTGGGACAGAAAATGAAGGGATCTGGAATGATGTTTTTGGATATCTAGATTCTCTAATGCCATCTGAGTTAGTATCAAATGTCATTTATCATAGATGGAGAGAAATAGCAGCTTCTGGGTGATTCATATGACCTATTTAAATATCCATCTTCAGATGAGGTGGTTCATGCTGTCTCTGAAGTGCAATGTTTCTGAGAACTGTAATCTGGAAAGGGAAAAAATAAATATTTAGAAATGGACTCTTATGTCACACAGTGAGAATACAAGCAAGATAAAATATTTTTTCTTGAAAGCTACATTTTAATTTATAGCTATATGTAGTCATTGTGAGAGTCATAGGAAAGACTTTAAAGGGAAAGAAAGAAAAAAGCAACACTCATTTTTAGGTAAGCCAAAATCAATTTTATCTTATGACAATCTCCAATAAATGTTAATTTGTCCCCTTTTCCTAAATGCTCAGAGATTTTATCTCACTTGGAATAGATACATACATTTTCAAGTCCATGTGTTAAGAAGTCAGTAGCCTGAAGAGGCAAAAGGTGGCTGAAGGGTCTGCATGGTGTTTTCCTAAACATCTAATCTTTTTTATTGTTAGGACTTGCTGTCGCAGAATCTCAGAATGGCAGAGGCTGGAAGGGGGTACCTCTGGAGATCATCTAGTCCAAACTCCCTGCTAAAGCACTTTCACCTAGAACAAGTTGCACAGGATGGTGTCCAGGTAGGTTTCAAAAGCCTCCAGAGAAGAAGACTTCACAAGCTCTCTGGGCAACCTGTTTTTGCTCATGTTTAGATGGAAAGCCCCGTGTTTCAGTTTGTGCCCATTTCCCTGTGTCCTATTACTGGGCACGACCGAAAAGAGACTGACCCCATCCTCTTGACATTCACCCTTTAGATATTTATAAGCGTTGATAAGATCCCCTCTCAGTCTTCTCCAGGCTAAGCATCCCTAGGTCTCTCAGTCTTTCCTCATAGGAGACATGCTCTATTCCCCTAATCATATTTGCAGCCCTTCTCCACTGCACTCTCACCAGTAGTTCTTTGTCTTTCTTAAACTGGGGAGCCAGAACTGGACACAGTACTCAAGATGTGGCCACATTAGGGCAGAGAAGAAGTGAAAGAGAGCCTTNACAGAATCTCAGAATGGCAGAGGCTGCAAGGGGGTACCTCAGAGATCATCTAGTCCAAACTCCCTGCTAAAGAACTTTCACCTAGAACAAGTTGCACAGGATGGTGTCCAGGTAGGTTTCAAAAGCCTCCAGAGAAGAAGACTTCACAAGCTCTCTGGGCCACCTGTTTTTGCTCATGTTTAGATGGAAATCCCCGTATTTCAGTTTGTGCCCATTTCCCTGTGTCCTATTACTGGGCACGACTGAAAAGAGACTGACCCCATCCTCTTGACATTCACCCTTTAGATATTTATAAGCGTTGATAAGATCCCCTCTCAGTCTTCTCCAGGCTAAGCATCCCTAGGTCTCTCAGTCTTTCCTCATAGGAGACATGCTCTATTCCCCTAATCATATTTGCAGCCCTTCTCCACTGCACTCTCACCAGTAGTTCTTTGTCTTTCTTAAACTGGGGAGCCAGAACTGGACACAGTACTCAAGATGTGGCCACAGTAGGGCAGAGAAGAAGTGAAAGAGAGCCTTCACTTATCTGCTGGTCACACTTTTCTTAATGCACCCCAGGATACCCTACCTGCACCCCAGGATACCTCTTACCCCTGGGGAACATCACTAGCTACAAGCCTCAAACTAGACTCTGCATTGCTGATCACAACCTTCTGAAATCTGTTCAGTCAGTTCTCAATCCACCTCACCGTCTACTCATCTAATCCACACTTCCTAAGCTTGCCTGTAAGAATGTTATGGGAGATAGTATCAAAAGCCTTGCTAAAGTCAGGGTAGACAGTATCTGCTGCTCTCCCCTCATCTACCCAGCTAGTCACANTGTCCAGGTAGGTTTCAAAAGCCTCCAGAGAAGAAGACTTCACAAGCTCTCTGGGCCACCTGTTTTTGCTCATGTTTAGATGGAAATCCCCGTATTTCAGTTTGTGCCCATTTCCCTGTGTCCTATTACTGGGCACGACTGAAAAGAGACTGACCCCATCCTCTTGACATTCACCCTTTAGATATTTATAAGCGTTGATAAGATCCCCTCTCAGTCTTCTCCAGGCTAAGCATCCCTAGGTCTCTCAGTCTTTCCTCATAGGAGACATGCTCTATTCCCCTAATCATATTTGCAGCCCTTCTCCACTGCACTCTCACCAGTAGTTCTTTGTCTTTCTTAAACTGGGGAGCCAGAACTGGACACAGTACTCAAGATGTGGCCACAGTAGGGCAGAGAAGAAGTGAAAGAGAGCCTTCACTTATCTGCTGGTCACACTTTTCTTAATGCACCCCAGGATACCCTACCTGCACCCCAGGATACCTCTTACCCCTGGGGAACATCACTAGCTACAAGCCTCAAACTAGACTCTGCATTGCTGATCACAACCTTCTGAAATCTGTTCAGTCAGTTCTCAATCCACCTCACCGTCTACTCATCTAATCCACACTTCCTAAGCTTGCCTGTAAGAATGTTATGGGAGATAGTATCAAAAGCCTTGCTAAAGTCAGGGTAGACAGTATCTGCTGCTCTCCCCTCATCTACCCAGCTAGTCACACCATCTTAGAAGGCTATTAGATTGGTTAAGCATGATTTCTCCTCACAGATCCTTCTGGCTGATGTGCCTTGCCCTGCTCACACTGATCCTGGCTACTTGTGCTCCCCAGAGGTCACTAGCATAGCTCTTGGCACATCCCTCTCTTGTCCCTTAGGTTTCTCCGACTCCAGGAACCCCCTGTCCACCTCTGTCTAGCAGTCAGCCACAGAACTGACCACAGCAGCTGTTGCTACTAAGTTCTTTCACCAACTGTCCTGATTTTCCACACTGTAAAATTAATAATTTTGGTTTTAGTGTTTGATCCATGTCTGTGAAGAGACCCTTCTTGTTCTGAATAAGCAGGAGCCAGCTGTATCAGGGAAACTTGAATGGATTTGTACAAAACTTTCAATAGTGGGAAATATTTCAATATAGAAACTGTATTATGAACCATTTCTTCTCTAATACTAGCTGTAAGAATTACATTATTTCATGGTTATCATAGAATGATAGTATGTCCTGAGTTGGAAGGTATCCACAAGGATCATCAAGTCCAACTCCTGTCTCTGCACAGGACAACCCCAAAAGTAACACCATGTGTCTAAGAGCATTGTCCAGATGCTTCTTGAATTCTGTCAGGCTTTGTGCCATGACTACTTCCCCTGGGAGTCTCTTCCAGTGCTCCACCATCCTCTAGGTGAAGAACCTTTCCTAATATCTAACCTACACCTCCCATTTAACAGGTTCCTGCTGTTCCCTCAGATCCTGTTGCTGGTCATACAAATGAGCACTGGTTTGCTTGAGAAGCGAGTGTACTGTGAATCTATAGCTAAGATTCAGCCTGGGATGAAATTATTTTTTCTGAAGGAATAAAAATAAAAGGTGCATACTTTGATAATTCATACTATTCTCAAGAAAAGAAAAAAAATGGACCAAATGTTTTTATGTTTAGAAACAGAAAGTGGATTTTTCCCACTAGTGGTAAAGCCAAATAGCAATTAGAAACATAAGTTGTCTCTTTCCCTGTTCGGTGGCAGCCTTAGAAAAGCATCAAAGCAAGGAGAAATAGCACTTTTTGCCATATTAATGTTTCTGAGCAGGAGTGGAATCATATATTCAAAGAAAGAAGTGAATAGTGAAGATGCTTCAGTATTCAACAGCCTGTCTCATTTCTGTATTTTATAGTATTCACCACTATCCATCCCCATTTCTGCTTTATCCATCATTGCTTAAAGCAAGCAAGCAAACAAACATTGAAACAGTTTCTGAAAGACTAACTTAGCCCACAGTGTGTTGGAATGCATGATGATATGCCAAGCAGATATAGGCTGTTAGGAGATACATAGCACTTCTAGACGTATTAGGATATTAAGGGCCAAAAATCTATGTATACATTCCTGTGAAGAGGTAGACAGGTACAAATAATTCACAAATTACAGGTGGTAATGTGGAGAGAAGCTCTGATTTACTTCTCCATCCCATATCATAGGCAATTTTTTCCCCCCTCACTCTGTTTTTTTCAGATATTTTCCCCATTTTTTGCCTATGAATGACCTGATTGTTACATATTCCATAATTTCTTTTGTGATAACGTTTAACATTACAACCAGCTTTCTTATACAGAGTACTTTAAATCCTTTCTTTTCTTTCCATTTTCCTTTTTATTATAATTTCCTCTGCTTAAATTTCAAATTATTTTTATACAAGTTTATATGTATTCTTCGATGTAACAGTCATAATATTTCTTAAACTCTTACAAGCACTTATTTTTTTGCTATATTTGGTAAATATCTCATACTGTGTGATAGGGAGTCACTGTCACAGGAGAGAATAATTTGCAACGAATAATTTGTTCAGTGATTTTTTTCCATTTTTTGAGATACTCCCAGAAATAGCTAGATGACAGTTTCTCAAATTAATTATTTGGAACTGTTTGTTGAATAATCCCTGTGTAGAAATGTAACTTATCCATAAGCACATTGTTGTTAATATTCAGTAAACAAAATCTGAATTTCAAGCCTTTTCTGATGGGCTATTGCACTGTCTACTGCAATCAATAGGAAGCATTTCCCTGCCTCTTGTGGACATTGCAGTGGGATGTATGACTTACTCCTTCTTTAAACAAAAAATGTGAGATTTCACTGTCAAGTTTCTGAAACACATGCCTCATTTGTCAGCTTATACACACACTTACATAAGGTTCTGGCATGTTTGCTTTACTAGGGGAAATACTTCTGTTAATACTGCTAATTCCTCTCAATTCCATGTCCTAGATTGTTGCTGAATTTTTAGCACATAAAGATGCAGGTTTGCTTTAAATAGATATTCATAAATGCATATTTGTTTTTTTTTTAATCTATATGGTTTTTACTTCCCTAGCCACACTTGTAAAGATCAGCATCTCACTTGTGCTACGAGGATACTACTGAGAAAATTATTGGAATCTGTTTGCCATCATTGTGTGAAACCTGAGCTGCTATTGCAGTTCATCACCACCTAGGGATGTTGCTTTATTTAATGGGATAAATTGACAAAACTGTTAATAAACCTCTGTAGAGAAATTCATCCATCAGCTGAATTTACCTTTCTAAAATGCCCTTTGTGAAAATACTCAGGGGCTTACCACACAATTAATATAAAAGTTAGGCACCAATAAAACTTTAAAATGCTTAATCCTACAGAACAGTTTGTAAAATGGAGTCTTAAACATGGACTGTCCTCTATTTCAAAGGGGATAAATAAATTGGAAAGCAGTGCCAAAGTCTGAAAGGGCACAACCTTTAAGAATTTTTTTTGCACTTATTTATAAGCATATTTATAAACCATAGTTTAATGCATAAATGGAATGTGGACAATTAAAAGTACCGTTTGATTTAAGTGTTTTAAAATCTTTAATTAGGAGAAGCATGTCCTAATTGCAGTTTAAAAGAGTTGCAGATCTGTTTGAGGCACAACATGTGCCTTTGCAGTTGAATTGCACACCAACAAGAATTAGCTGGAGAAACCAGGAGCAGAAAATTGCAGTGTACAAGTTAAGGCAGGGAAAAATAGACCCCCTCTGAACAGTATGAGCTGATATCTCTGCAGCTGCCCTCAGGAGCCCAGATCTCAAGTGCTCCATTTCAGAGGTGGTAACAAGGCACCTTGATTACATGACTGCTCTGAACTTCTAAATAAACTCAGAACTGCTCCAGCTTCAAGGTTAGAGAGTTACCTGAAGGACAACGAAAACTAAGTGGAAATATCTGACAGGATTTTCTTTGCTATGTCTGAAGTGAACTTCTGAGGTGGAGGCTAAGCCACTTAATTGCAATGTAAATGAAAAATGCTTTCTGATTTTGACCCTGTGAAAACTAAGGAAAGGGCAGTTTATTACTTAGTATGTTGTAGAAAAGGTTTGTAATGATGGTGTTGTAAGTAAACCTTCTGTGGCTGGTGGAGGCTCCTCCAGTTTCAACACCAGTGCAATGAATAACAGTTCCCTTCTTTGGTCCCAGAGTAGTGCTCAAAAGGAAGTTGTGGCCCCAGCTCTTCTGTATGAATATAGTCAAAGATTGCTTTCCCCAAACTGCTGTAGCTTGATTTCATCCACCAAGGCAATCTTACTGTGCTGGAAAACTATTCTATAGCTATGGCATTTGATTACATTAAATATCCAGAAGAATGATAGAAATGAATGAAAGACTTTTATAAAGGGAAAAATGAGGCTATTCTGAATAGCAATAAAAGCTGAAAAATGACCAAAGAATGCAGTTTATTTTCCCATTTGTAAACAAACAAGAAAATTAAGATCTGACAGCATAGCAGCGTGTTAGATTTGAAACATGCACACAGAATCAGATCTAATAAGCAAAATAAAGGAGTGAAATATTCATAGCCATTGAGCTTGCAGGAACCAATGTGATCCATCTGTTCCCATGTCAGAGCATGTGAACACATCATGAACACAGAAGCATGTGAACACATCACGAACACAGAAGCATCCTGAATGTGTTCAAATTAAACATGAAACATGAAAATACATCTATTCAGCCAGTCATTAAACCAAAAACATTTGAAAGACACAGCTAGCAGGGAGGAGCGCTTTTAGATCATATAAGGGGAGAAAGAAGAGGAAGTTCATCATGATTTTATTTCACTATGTCTGTTTTCCTTCTAAGCAAATAAAGTTTTGAGGGATTAATTCAGTAGATGGCTTTAAAAACAGAGATTCAGATTGCTAATTGCAGTCCTAGCAGCAGAAGCTCCCTCTCCTGAGAGGAAATTTGCACTGGTTCTGGGACAGGAGAATGAAGGCCAGGAACTGATCTGAGCTCTGCCAGCTGGCTAAAGGTTTTGTCACCACGAAGAGAAGATTTTTGGGCAGGCACAGCCCATTGTGATCCCTTCTCATCTCCTGAGTGTGGCGAACAGTTAGCAGCTCAAAACATATTTCAGGTTTTGTATTTTTAAAGGGATTTTAAAAAGGAATATTAATAAAATAAAAATATGGGAATGGAAGACCACACATTTCTGCATTACCTACTCTCTCCTTTTGCTCTTGGATCATAAAGAAGACAACTTTTAGACTGAAGTCTTACGTAAGTGTCCCACAGGCTCCAATTGGTGAGTTATTTCTATTTCTAACCTGGCAGAACAACAAATAGCTCCGCAGCATTCTGTGATGCCCGCATGCTTTTTGTTGCATCTCTATGTCATTGTCAGTCTCAAGAAGAACAGAAGGTCTTTTTTCGCTTTCTCTGACACTTTCATACTTTCTACTGTCCATTATATCTCCCATACTTTATACATTTTTTTCCTTACTAACCCTTTTTTACTCTTACAGGAACACCCTGAAAGTGTTCACTCTCTGCCTTCTACCTTGCCCTAGATAGTGAGATAAAACAAGATTCAAGATAGTGCTATTTCCACCACTGTCAGGCATTTTCCTGACAGTACATTTCTTTTTATTGAATCCAAACATTTCAATATTTGATATGATGTTTGAACTAGGAAGTTGCATGTGTCCATAGGGCTCAGATTTTCAAATGCAGTCATTCAGTCAGTTTTAGTGAGCTGTGAAGTCATTGCAGTATTACCAGCATATAAAGCCAACCTAGAGAAAAAACACCTGCCTCTATCCTCTCTTCAGCATTTGGATCTCTGAATACTTTCTTATTTAAATCTATTTTATCTTCCTTAGAAATGCTACATACATGCAGTTTATCAACAATCTTTCTGCTGCTCAGTGTTTGTCCTTCTTAGCATTGTTTCTGAGGAAATCATATATTCATTGAATGGTTTTGGGTGGAAGTGACCTTTAAAGATCAACTAGTCCAGCTTCCCCGCAGTAAGCAAAGACATCTTCAACCAGACCTGGTTGCTCAGAGCCATGTCCAAACGTTTCCAGAGATGAGGCATCTACCACTTTTCGGGGCAACCTGTTCCATCATTTAACCACCCTCAGTGTAAAAGAATTCTTCCTTCTATTTAGTCTAAATCTCCTCTCATCTGATTTAAAACCATTACCCCTTGTCCTGTTGCAACAGGACCTGCTAAAAAGTTTGTCTCCATCTTTCTCAGAGGTCCCTTTAAGTACTGAAAGGCTGCAATAAAGTCTCCTTGGAGCCTTCTCTTCTCCAAGCTGAAAAACCCCAACTCTTTCAGCCTTTCCTCACAGGAGAGGTGTTCCATCTCTCAGATAATTTTTGTGTCTCTCCCCTGAACCTACTCCAACAGGTTCACATCCTTCTGGCGCTGAGGATTTCAGAGCTGCATTACTCCAGATGAGGTCTCATCAGAGTAGAGTAGAGGGTCAGAATCAGCTCCTTCGGACTGCTGGCAATGCTACTTTTGATGTAGCCCAAGATATAGTTGGCTTTCTGCCCTGCAAGTACATATTCACAGCTCATGCCCAGATTTTCATCCACCATTACCACCAAATCCTTCTCTACAGGGCTGCTTTCAATCACATCGTCCCCTAATCTGTATTGATTCCAAGGATTACCCAACCCAGGTGCAGGACCTTACACTTGGCCTTCTTTAGTCTCATGAGGTTCACATGGGCCCACTTCTCAAGCTTGTCCAGGTCCCTCTGAATGACATCCTGTCCCTCAGGAGTGTCGATTGCACCATGGAGCTTGGTGTCATTGGCAAACTTGCTGAGGGTTCTCTCAATCCCACTGTCAATGTCATTGATGAAGATATTAAACAGCACCAGTTCCAGTATGGCTTACTGAGGGACACCATTTGTCACTGATCTCCATCTGGGTATTGAGCCATTGACCTCTCCTCTTGATGGGACCATACAGCTACTTCCTTATCCTCTGAACAGTCCACCCACAAAATCCTTATGTCCCCAACCTCGAGAGAAGATCATTGTGGGGATATGTGTCAAAGCCCTTACAGAAGTTCATATAGACAACAACTGTCACTCTTCCCTTGCTCACTGATGCAGTCACTCTACCACAGAAGGCCACTAGGTTGGTCAGGAAGACATGCCCTTGGTAAAGCCATGCTGCATGTCTTGAATCACCTCCCACTCCTTCATGTGCCTTAGCATAGTTTCTAGGAGGACTTGTCCCATGATCTTACCAGGAACAGAGTTGAGACTGACAGGTTGGCAGCTCCCAGGGTCATTCTCTCTAACTTTTTCAAAAATGGGTGCAATGTTTCCCTTATTCAAGTCAGCAAGGAGTTCACCTAGCTGCCAGAGCTTTTCAAATATCGTGGAGAGTGGCTTGGCCACTCAGCCAACTTCCTCATGACATAAGGTGTATGCTTCAGCATATATTGTGAGTTTACCAAATGATGAGAATCCGGAACAAATCTAGAATACAATGGTACATATGAGATCTTCTCACTCTCTACAACTAACTGATAGGAGGTTGTAGTGAGGTGGGGCTCAGTCTCTTCTTCCCAGTAACAAGTGAATTGGCTGATGTTGTTGCAGGACCGCTCTCCATCGTATTTGACAAGTCGTGGAGGTCAGGTGAAGTTCCAGGTGACTG
>VWZO01003435.1:0-24600 GCA_013396975.1 Bucco capensis
CTGAAGGACAAAGCCCAGAGGGTTGTAATTACTGGTGCAGACTCCAGTTGGATGTATGTAATGAGTGGTGTTACCCAGAGATCAGTACTGGGTCCAGTCCTGTTCAATATGTTAATTAATGACCTGGATGAAGGCATAGAGTGTGCCCTCAGCAAGTTTGCTGATGACACAGAACTGGGAGGAGTGGCTGACAACCCAGGAGGCTGTGTTGCCATTCAGTGTGACCTGGACAGGCTGAGAGCTGGGCAGAGAGAAACCTTACAAAGTTCAACCAGGGCAAGTGTAAGGTAATGCACCTGGGGAGGAATGATCCCATGGACCAGTGCAGGTTAGGAACAACTTTCCAGCAGATCAGTGAAAAAAGCCCTGGGTGTCTGGGTGGCCAGCAGGATTCCCATGAGCCAGCAATGTGCCCTTGTGGCCAAGAAGGCTAATGGCATCCTGGGGTGCAGCAAGAAGAGTGTGGCCAGCAGGTCAAGGGAGGTTCTCCTTCCCCTATCCTATGCCCTAGTGAGGCCACAACTGGCATATTGTGTTCAGTTCTGGTCTCCCCAGTTTGAGAGATAGGGAACTTCTGGAGAGGGAACAGAGAAGGGACACTCAAATGATTAGGGGACTTGAGCACCTTTCTTATGTGGAGAGGCTGAGCGAGCTGGTTAGCCTGGAGCAGACTGAGGGGGATCTTATCAATACTTAAAAGTACTTAAAGGATGGGTATCAGAAGGATGGGACCAGTCTTCTGTGGTACCCAGTGACAGGACTAGAGGGAATGGGCAAAAGCTAGCACAGAGGCAGTTCCATGTAAAAGTAAGGAGGAACCTTTTTTCCTTTGAGGGTGGTGGAGCACTGGCCCAGGCTGCCCAGGGAGGTGCTGGAGTCTCCATATCTGGTGAGATTCAAAACCCAGCTGGACACCATCCTGTGCAACCTGCCTTAGCTTCTCCTGCTCTTGCAGGGGGAGTGGACTCCAGAGGTCCCATCCAACTCCTAATATTCTGTGATTCTGTGAAACAGCTCAGTCCTGCAGTGCTACCAAAGCTAAAAGAAACAAAGTGCACTCATTATGTTGTATCACAGCTCATTGGCAGCTGCAGCAGCCCTGTGTTTGATGTGCTGTCTCTCACCTCACTGCCTCTCCACCACTTCTGCTGTCAGCCCCACACCAGCCTGCCCTTGGTTCTGGCAGCAGCCTTCACCCAGGTGTGCCGGCCCCTATCCCAGCGCTGCTCCATAGAGCAGGAGACACAAATAGCATTGAATACACAAATGTCTTTGGAGACAGACATAGCTTTGGAGCATTTCTACCTCTGAGCGGCCAGTCCTGACTGGCCTGGCTGGAGCAGGAAAAGCCCCTGCTTAGCCCTCCCCATCGAGACCTTTTGGGACAGCCCCTCTTGCAAATCCCTATCTCTACTCCCAGCTGCGAGATTCTGCCTTTGACTATTGGAGACATGCTCGGTGCCTGTGTCTGCACCTCATTATTGGCTGCAACTTACTGAACATGCACACAGCTCCCCAGTTCCCCACCCCACTGCCCTTGGTCCTGGCTGGGGGTCACTTGAGGGTACTATGGCAAATGAGAACCCCCAAATCCTGTGGTTTCATTTTCCACTCTTCTCCATTTATCAGCTTGATGGTACTGGCACAAAGCAGCTCTTGAGGTGTTGCTGCACTTTTGGAAGGACCGTCTCACTGCTGTAGGGCTGCCAACAGCACCTGGACATTTTCTGGTTCCTGAAGAAAACAGGAAGTTGAGGCAAATATTACAGAATAAAGATTTTCTCGGCTTTTATGTTGAAGAGTTTTTCAGCTTTCTTGGGGGGCTGGAATGAAAAAGAAAAAAAATTCTGTTGCTGTGGTTGTTTCACTCTCATTAAAAGCAGGGATTTATCATTTGGACAGTCAAATCAGCTTCCATTTCTGTGGATTTTCCGTAGCTACTCCTCAGCCGCTGATGGC
This sequence comes from Bucco capensis, assembly GCA_013396975.1. Taxonomy (NCBI): domain Eukaryota; kingdom Metazoa; phylum Chordata; class Aves; order Piciformes; family Bucconidae; genus Bucco; species Bucco capensis. The sequence continues at coordinate 1,960 of VWZO01003435.1, forward strand.
ATAATGTTTTCTGAAATGGCCATTAGCTGGGTATCTTTGTGAACAGCTTCCCAGGCAAGTAGCTGCAAAGTTCAGTTTGCTGAATTATGAGCACATCTCTCATAAGCATTGCATTATATGGTACTTGCATGCTGAAAGCATTAACTTTATACTTCGAACTTTTGAAATACCTATTGATGGATCTGATGAGGACTGAAGAAGTAGAAAGGTGAAGGTCCCCAATGATTAGAGATAATAAGGAATAGCTGCTTTTTCATTAAAAGAAGCAGTCTATTTAGACAAATTCTATTTAGCCAAATAGAATTTGTACCAAAAATAAGTAAGTTAAAAAAAGTCATGGAGAACCTCTTTAATTGGTTGAAAATTTATTACAACAAGCCATAACTTAAGGGCACTTGAATTGTGATGAAGAGCTGTTGAGCTTCATGGACTCACATCAGATCTACCACAGCACCTTAGGGAGCAAAACTTAGCTCACTCTTTTATTTCCCACAGTAAGTATTGTCTGAAATACTTTTAGTTTTTAATTAAGAAGAACCAGAGTGAAACAACAGTGGATTTGCTTTTCAGAAGAGACTAGATTGTTCTAGCTCACAAAATGGAGGTCTACATTACAACTCAAAAATGTAAAGCTTCAATACTGTGGGTGAATGCCCAAGAGCTACGGACTAGGACACTTCTTCCCTGGAATGCTGAGACAGCTCTACTCTGTATTCAGGACAAGTCTGGAGCTTGCTCTAACAGCCAGGTGCTCAGGGGTATTGAGGTGTCTTGATTTCACATGCGCAGCACTGATTTCTAGGCACTCAATGCTCTTCACTTAATTGGTGCTATTATCACACCTGATGAGGCACAGCAGGTGATATTTGAGATGCTTACCTTTTGATTCCTTGGAACTGAGCAACATGGTAAGAATTATTTAAATCAGCTAATCAAAAACATGTTCGATGATATTAGGATGAAGTGGGTTCTAGAACACCTAAGTAAAGCAATTCTTCTTGAGGAAATCCTGTAGAGAGAAAAGCAAATAAATCCCAATGTGATATATATATTGCAAGCTCTCTTCTCCTTGGGCTATTGGTAAATAATTCTTGAAAATCCTATGTTATTCCACATTTCAGGCAAGGTTTGACTTTGTTCTGGTGGAGCAGGTTTTCACAACCCTTTTCTAGATTTGGTGGCATAGCTGAGACTGGCCAAGAGCCTGTGTGATATCTGCTGGACCAAGCGCACACAGTGTTCTGTGGCTGAGCTCTGTGAACACATCTGTGTGCAACCAGGACAGCTTGGTGTCTGCCTCCCCATGCCAGGGAAGTGGGATGCTGGGGCTGTTTGCAGGTATGATTTTGATGGTGGTGTGGTTAGTTACCATTTCTATTGAATAGTTTTCATCGTCCAGGAGGGGTGTTCTCCAGCTTTAAGAAATTAATTTGCAGGGAATTTGGCTATCCAAAAGAGCTGATTCTGAAAAGGGAAGACAATGGATCTGTAAAGGCACAAAGCATGAAGCTTGGTTCAGTGAGCAGATCTGGGGGCAATTCACCTCTAACCTCCAGTAGCTTGGGAACTGGGTGAACTCCTTCCATCAATAGAGGACACCACAACACTTCTGTGAAGACATGAGGACCTGATCAGGTACAGAAGGTTAGGTACCACCTAACTGGCCACGAGGATGATCAGAGGGCTGGAGCACCTCTCCTATGAGGACAGGCTGAGAGAGATGGGATTATTCAGTCTGGAGAAGAGAAGGCTCCCAGGAGACCTTCTTGTGGCCTTCCAGGATCTGCAGGGGCTACAAGAGGCCTGGGGAAGGACTTTTTAGGATGTCAGGTAGCAATAGGGCTAGGGGGGATGGACACAAGCATGAGGAGGGGAGATTTAGGTTGGATATTAGGAGGAAGTTCTTCCCTATGAGGGTGGTGAGACACTGGCCCAGGTTGCCCAGAGAGGTGGTGGCAGCCCCATCCCTGGCAGTTTTTAAGGCCAGGCTGGCTGGGGCTGTGAGCAAGCTGCTCTAGTGGGAGGTGTCCCTGCCCATGGCAGGGGTCTGGAACTAGATGATCTTTAAGGTCCATTGCAATCCTGACAATTCTATGATTCCGTTTTGCTGAGAAACAAAGCCATGAACACTACTGGTGCAAACTGCTGGAGAAAGTCAGGAAAAAGTCACTTGCAGAAAATCAGGGCCCATAGTTTCTACTTGCTGAAGTCAGTAGAGCCCTTCTAGGGAATTGCACAATGCAGAACAGTCCAATTCACTGGGCACAGGGCAGGATCAGACCCAGCTTCTTTTTGGGTTCATTGGTGGCAGCAGCAGCATAGCAGGAGTACTTGCAGGTCTCTGTGCTTGCTATATTATTTGGTCTGAGGACAACTGATGGGTCAGGTTTCCTGTTGAGAGGAGTTGAAGGGCCAGAGATGGAGCTCATCATCTTCCCTCTCGGTTAAAGAGACATCCTTAGGGGCTGTTCTCCCCTCTTACTTCTCCAGCACTGGCTGACCCAGGTGAGAAGCAGCCGACAGCTTCCCTTTCTATGAAGTATGTCTTTTATAGCCAAGTGGGACTTGCATGGTACAGCTCTTTGCCCTTCACTTCTCACTGGCCTGAAACCAGGTGTTAAAATCCCCCATAGCCCATTGCACAACTCCCTTCTTCCCCTGATGATTCTCTGTTTCTTGCAAAAATGTATGCTTTCTGCTTATTTAAAGTACTTTCCCTTAAAGGAAACTGATGTTAAGCCATTAAATACCTTATCCTTCCTATGCCAGCTCCCTTTGGCCTTTACCACCATCCCTGGTTAGGGATACAGCCAGAGCTGGTGGAATGTGCCTGCCTGTGGGCAAACTCAAGAACAAGTTACTGCCAACTAAATACTAAAATGGCCTTATCCTAGATTAAGCCCCTTGTTTTTCTTTTTTTTTTTGTTTAATGGGGACGGGTAGGGCCATGTCCAGGTATTTCTCATTAAACTCCACAACATTCCTGCTTTGCTGTTTCCAAGGCATGGTGTAAACTTGCCCCCAGCTTCCTAACAGCTCCCATTAAGCTCTCTGGAGCTGCTTTCAATCACCTTCCCCTGGAAATGAGTGAAGGAGCAAAGGCAGAGCCATGCCACTGAGCCACCACTCCAGACTGCTCTGAGGATGAGTCACTGCAGTGAAGAAGGCTCCTGTCTGAGGGAGGGAGAGCCATTGCACTCTAATGTGCTGGGCTTTCTGCACCAAGGACCTCTCAAGCTTCTTCTTCCTTTCTTTTCTTCCTGAGTTGTCATTCCTTGTCTTCATTTGTCTCTAGACCACCCTCCTGCCCTGCAGAGCTCTTTAAGGCTTTAACAATTAAAGGGGGGAAAAAGCCATCCTTTTTTCTGGTCCCTGGTGTGGCCAAGAGCTGATCTGTGTGCAGAGGCTGTCTGTCCCTGCTCCTGTCTGGCTGAGTCTATTGCAGCATTGCTTACTATGTGGGAAAGGTGGAATATGAAGGTTTCCCTCAGGTTATCTCAACGTGGTACCCATCCATGTATGGCACAGTCTGAAAATCACTTGGGGNCCATGTTATTAAGTGGTGGGGATCCCACAGGGACACAGGGGCAGTGCTGTGGGAATCTTGTTTTTAAACATCTCACTCAGAGATGACAGAGGAGGAGCAGGATAATTTAGTAGAGGGCAGCCAACACGGTTGTGTGATTCAGGGGCCTTTTGGGACTATCCTGTGCTCTGCTGACTCAGGCACAGCTATGGGATGAGAACTGGCTAGATGCTTCTCTGCCAAATCCCTGCACTGTTGTTGGGTGTGGGGGCACAGGGGTTTTACCTGCTTTCTGCCTCCAACAAAGCTGAGCCTCCTAAGTCACCTGCTTTAACCAAAAAAGCCACCAACTGTTGACTTAAAACATGGGCAAGCTTCACTGATGCCCTGGTGAGCAGGCCAGATGGGGTGATGTTCCCTTAGCTCTGCAGCAAGTAGGAGTCTCTGTAGGGATTGATAAAGCTCAGAAAAAGGGAAGTCTCCTTCCTTCCCGCTACTCCATCCCACTTCCAAATTCCAAGCTGCCACCTCTAGTGCTGTCTGTCCATCCATCCCTCCTTCTGCCTCAGCGGTGATTACAGGCACAAAACACTCAAGATGGGAAAGAGCAAAGATCACTTAAAATTCCCCTTGGCCTTGGTAAAGCTGAAGGTTGTGGGCAGCAGCTGCTCAGCTGGGAAAATCACATTGTCACATTCCTTGTGGAAGTGATGGGATGAGTTTTCCTGAAGAAGGAGGCTGCAGAGCCAGTCCCACCCTGTCCTCCCCACAGCTGTAACTGCAGCCTTTCATCAGAGAGGTGCAGAAAAAGCCTGAGCAGCATGGCAGCCTCCATGCTCCTTGGAGGTGCTTCAGCAGCAACCTCCTGTGGGCAGAAAGGCAATTTGTGCTGGTTTTGGAGGATTGGGATCTCTGCAGACTTGATGGCTTTTCAGATAGGTCTCATTCTGGAACAAACACTGGGTCTCAGCTCAGGACCATGTAAAACATACCCCTCTCCTGACCAGCACCCACATATTCAGACATCACCAAATACACTTGATGGTCCCAGAGAGGTGTGTGCTGGTTTCATTGGGTGCATTAAAGCCAAGCTGCCTTTCTGCACTCATCCAGCCTGTAGGCAGAGGGATGCCTGTGTTTTGTTGCTAGATCAGTCATTGCCATGTGTGAGGTCAATGCCCCATTCACTGGGCTGCTGGAACAGCTAATACCCATCGACAACTGCAGAAAACCATGCAGCAAACAGAACTGTGTCCTCCGCACCCTGCACCCACCTCAGAGTGCCCTGGCTTCTGTTCCTGGCTGTGGCTGCTCGCCACTTACTGTTGTAAGGATGAGGAGCCCCAGAGAGGGACCCACACCTCTACCATGCCAGAGCCCTGCAGAGATGTGATCTTGCCCCAGGGAGCTACCAGGCCAAGATTCCCCCATGAAAATTTCAGCCAGGCAGCCACAGGCTTAACGTCATGGCTGAGTAATACAAATATTGTCCAGGGCTGGATTTCCCTTTAGGCCTTTACAGGGCTGCATTTTCACTTGCTGCTGGTGTGGAGGACACTCATTGCGCTCCAGGGCACATGGGTCCTGGATCTTGCCTGGCATGGGGCAGCACTGCCTCCGCTTGCCACAGGGATGCCTGATCTTGCAGGGGAGCTGTGGGATGAGCCAGTTCTGTTCACAAAGGTGCATGGCAGCAGTGGTGACACCTGGGGGTCAGAAGGGAGCTGGAAGGAATCTGGGAGATTTGTTTTTATAATCACACACAGAATTTCCTATCAGTTTCTCAGATTTTAGGGAACTGGTCAGATAGACGACACCCCTACCCTCCCCAGAGCCAAGTTTCTCAGCACTTTGCTGCTGAGATGGAGACTAAGGACATCATCCAGCTCTGCCAGGGTGCCTGGGAAGATGTCGCCCCACCACAGACATAATCATATCCTGTGCTGTCCCAACACCACAGGAGACTTAAGTCCACTCCTCAGTCTCCCCCAGTTCTGGAGAATTTAATGAACTATTCATGTTTTTATGTATTTGTTGATACTTGTTTCATGTCTCTTGCCTGTTGCTGGCTGGCACAGTGCTCACACACAGGAGAGTACTCACAAGAAGCATTTGAGAAACTGATAGTAACACGTGTGCTTAGTTTAAAAGGATGGAGGGGCAGTTCTTGCAAGTGTGTGTGAAGACAGAGTGATCATTAGTACATTTGCTGAAGTTTGCCAGCTCTGTAACAATGGGTTACTCTTTGCCATCGTGCTTAATTCCTCTGTAATTACGTTCCTAAACTAGAAATCATTTGGCATTTATTTACCATAATAAAATTTCCCATTACATTTAAATTGAATGTGAAGATTTAAGTGTATTTAGGAGTCTCAGTTTAAGACCTGAAATTAAATATTCTTAGTTTCCTTTTCCAAACAAGACAAACTCAGATAAATGCTAGCAGTCAGAATCATGTGCACAGCTATGAGCAGTATAAGCAGTGGCAGCTGCATGTGCATACCCAGAGAGATGGTAGCCCTTGTGATGTGGACAACATTTTCAGCTTCTTCTCACTGCCCTGCTCTGGTCCAAAGCTCTGGTCCTACGGATGATGCTGATGATTGATGCTACTTCATATGCCTGAGCAGCGAAAACACATAGTTGAGGAAAAAACTGCAGGTATGAAGGTGTCCACCAGCCATCCCTGTTAGCTGTATAGCTTGCACTGGTTTTCAAAATGTTTTCTTTAATAGTTGTATTAGTAGAATGTTGTTAATGTGGCTCTTTCCAGCTGACTTGGTGCTCAGGAGCAGCCCAGGCAGTGGACATAGATCAACAACTGGATCAGGGAGATCCCAGAAGACCATGTCCTGGCCCAGCGACACCATAGTCCTCAGCCTTGCTGTGTTCAAAGGAGGCTGGGTGGGCAAATTTGCTATACTTCATTTCTAGTTAAAGGAGAATGCCTGTCAACACATCCCATGACTGCCTGCTGTTGGGTGAGCAGCTGCAGCTTTGGTAGCAGTGTGTGGATGGGCTCCCAGCATTGATAAATGACAGATCGAACAGCCAGGCAAAACACTGACACCAGCACACAAACAGGGGTCACCCTGCTCCTGGTATCTCTACTTTCTCCCTAGATATATCAAGCATCGGAAGCGTGTGTGACAATAATTTTTTTTTCCATCTGTTTTCAGAATTCCTCCCAATAATCTTAAAATAGCACGGCCCAGATAATCATTAACCACTGTGACGTATTGCTGTGGGCACAGAATGGAAATTCATAAGGAGAGGACAGAGCTAGAACAGACCCACACTCGTGGTTCATCTCCAGCTGTGTCATCCTCCTCAGGGTACAGCAAATTCAGCCCTGCCTTGCCCTTCCTGCTCCTGGAGAGAAGCTCTTACCATAGCCACAAATATGGAAGAATATTATGTATAGTTTCTTAATATATGTAACTGTTCCCAGAAGAAGAGAAGAGAAATATATAGAGAAGAGTTTTTCACCCATATGTAGAGAGTTATGGCTGAAGCCAGAGCACCCTTCCTTCCCTTTTTGTTAACTCTGTTTTTCTACCTTTGACATGAACCCTAATTTAAACTTGGATAACAATAAAAAAAAGGCAGGTGCCCCACGTCCAAAGCCCACTTGGTTGTTTCAGAGGAACAAAATGGTACTGAGCAAGTTGAGGATGAAGCTGCAGCCGGGGAGCATTTCTCCATTAGCTGCTGACAAAGCAGAAGTGCTGCTTAGGCTGATCCGAGCAATGGGATGTAACTCTACAAAGGAAAACTGGAAAAATAAGTGTTGGGAGGTAAACCCTTCAAAGAGCAGTTCCCAAAGGGAATAGGTGGGAATGCTGCTGTTTGAAGCACTGGAGAATATGTTGTGCAGAGCTGTCTTCTACAAGCCTACAGAAACAGGTGTGGGGATTTAATTTCCATCTCTGTTTTTAGCAGAGGTCTCTGCACAGCAAATCCTTCATGTGTGTCACGGTCGATGGACTGTTCCTGAGCTTGCTGAACAGCCAGCAATGAGACTCCTTCTCCATTGCTTTATGAAGGATTTACTCCTTTAATATGCCCCTGGTGTTTCTTTTTCTGCTGGTACAGGAGTGGGTGGGCGTGTGTGCATGTGGCAGTTGTTTTATGAATGCCTACTGTGGACAGAATTGAGCTTCGCGGTGTGCAAATCCAGCTGTGTGTCACACACATGGATATAATACTCCATACAGCTGGAGAAAATGTGATAAATCAGGTTTTTGCTAGATTTGTAAAAATCTAGAAACTAGGGGATCATCTTCACAGCTGAGTCCTGAGCTCTTGAAGGAGATGGCAGTACTGTCTGGGTTCGAGCAGTCCAATTAGAGAAGGGAGACTGGGTCCCCACAGTGGTATAAGATGTGTATGAACATCTCTTGACTCTGAATCTTGGCTCAGATTTTGTAGACTAGTTTATTGCAGAACCCAAGGGGCCAGCATGGGTCTAGGCTGCAGCTAATGGCTTTTCTCCTCTGCCTTCACCTGGAGGTTGTTGCTCTTTCTCTTCTGCCCTATTCCTGATCCCTCATCACAAATGCCTCCAGCTGCTCATTAGACAAAACTCAGGTGCCTCATTCACCATTTTGAGCCCCGCAGGAGACCCTGGTGTGTAGTAAGGTGGAAAGGCAGTGATGCTGTAGAGCTCTGTAGAGCTCAGAGGTTCTTGTGTTAACCTGTTTGGTGCTGAAATCACACTTGTGTGCTGGGGAGTGAAGCTGTTGAGAAAATAAAGTATTAGGGACTGAGATAAGGAGGGTAGACTATAGGCAGGAAACAGCAGTCATTCTACCAGACTAGCATTTGTTGTGGAAGAGGTTTGGTGAGCAAGGGATCAGAGGAGGCTGTGCTAAGCCCTGCTCCTCCCCTTTTGCATCATGGCTGGTAATACATAATCATGCAGCTGCTTTATAACACTTGCCCTGTCCCACCCCAGTCCTAGCAAGGGGTACAAACATACACAGCTCTGAGCCCCTCAAACTGCACTTCACATGGGGAGTTTGAATGCCAAATGTCAATGCTCACACACACCTTCCTCCCATCTAATCCTTCCCTGCTTCCTTTCTTCTGGCTTGTCCTGCTGCACCTTTCCAGGTGAAAAATGTTCACAGACCCTACAAATCTCCTTGCTCCTCCTCCCCCTTTGCATCCCCTCCAGCATGTAATGACAGGTAGAGCTGAGCCTGGTTTTGTAATGTAAAGAGTTATTTACAATTTTGCTAAAATTTCATGGGAGATGACATTTTCAGGTCACCTAGCTAAAACAAATGAAATTATTAACATATTTGCATTAGGTTTCATAAAAAAAATACCACTCATGCCCAGCATGGTGCTCAGTTTCTCAGATCCTGAGACCTGATGTGGTACCCTGAGAGCTAAGACTGTTTCCTGCTAGGGTTAGCAAGAGCGGAATCTGATTTCCTAATCCAGAGTAGCTGGGATGGACATCTTTTAATGTGTCCAGCAGCCTCAGACACTAGGGTTTGTTATCACGGTGCTCCATCAGTGATGATGATGGGGCTAATCTAGGGATGTAAAAGGAAATATCCTCTCCCCAACACTGAAAGTGGGTTTGTTATCACGGTGCTCCATCAGTGATGATGATGGGGCTAATCTAGGGATGTAAAAGGAAATATCCTCTCCCCAACACTGAAAGTATGATGCCAGCTTTCTCCATTCTATGGACATTCTCATTCTACCTTTAAAGGCTTTTAAATCTTAGAGCACAGTGGAATACACTATCAGGGTCTATACTGTGGCTTTTAATCTCTAAGAGGTGGGAAGTAAAATGTAATGGCTCTGTTCTTCCCTAAAGAAGCAATAGCAAGTGACTGTAAAATGAGCTCCTGAGCTTGTGTGCCCAGAGAGGTATTTACTCACATGGTGAACAGGATGATCGCAGATGGATCAGAATAATACTGGGTTTTCCTGCACACCCTGTTTAAAGTTACACAAGAAGCCAGGGGTTGAGCTAGGGGGTTCAGTATTTTGGCTACCACTCATAAATATCTGTGTGTCACAAGTCAGAATACAATTTAGTCTCCATCTTGCTTGCTTCTAGGGTGGAAATAGCTGGCTGTACAGGTTATGCATCAGTATGGCTCACTTTCAGGAGAGGCTGTCTAGGGAAAGTGTCTGTGTGTGTGTGTGTGTGAGAGAGAGAGAAACTTGAGGACCTTTTGCCTGCTGGGCTATGGTTACCCAAAGACCTGGACCCAAAGCATATATCTGCCACCCAGTTAAGTTCATCCATCCCATTCTGGGAGCACTGGGAAAGAGAGTCCTGTGTCTAGCACTGCAAATGCCCAGTGCTCGGCAAGTCTTGGGAGGTACTGCATGGCACTGGGCTCAGTCCAAATCCTGCCAAGGAATGGCAGCTCCACACCTGGTGTGATCTAACCTGCACAGAAAGTCCAAGGGCCACCGAGTCTATGCTCTCCTTCCTGCCTGTCTGGGCTCAAGAAAGCCACCCTGGGCTGAGTAGGATATCATCTTGCAGCAGAGGCTGTCTTGTACCACTGACCTCACTTTCTAAAGTAGGTAGCAGAGAGATGGAAACCTGAGCAGTGAAACATTGGCATCTGATTGCAAACAGAGCTGTTGTTTATCCACTGATTGTTTTCTAGTGTGGGTCCTCTGGTATCTTAGTAAGAGTTGTGCTCATCTGGTTGCTTCTTCAGCAGTGATTTTAGGCATCTTGGATCTGTCTCTTTCCACAAAAAACTATAGGACCCACCCAAGTATTTGAGACCGTTACATAGTCATAAAAATCTGTTCCCATCAGCCAAGAATTATTAGAGGGAAAATGGCATGGAAGCAGCACAATTACCTAAGCTAAACCAGGTAAAAAAGGAACAAAGAGCAAATGGGTGGATGATAGAGCTTCTGCAGTGCCATGCCATGCTGTGCCATGCCTGTGGAGGGAGGGGATCCTTGCTGATGCTGTCTCTCTTTTTCAGGGGGAGTTGCTGAGCCCGTGTCGATGCGATGGATCGGTGAAGTGCACACACCAACCATGTCTGATCAAATGGATTAGCGAGAGAGGCTGCTGGAGCTGTGAGCTGTGTTACTACAAGTATCACGTCATTGCCATAAGCACAAAGAACCCTCTGCAGGTAAAGGTACTAGAGTCATTTCAAAGTCTATTTATTCTTGTTTCTATTTTTCTTCTGGGAGCAAGCAGATTTTACCTGAGTGGGTTTTCCTTCCCTGTGCATAGTGATCTGTATGTCTGAGACACTTAGAACGGTTTGTTGGGCCTGGTCCAAAGAGGCCCCGTGTTCTGCTCAGTGGTACCAGGGGCATCCCTTGGGAATCTGCTCTTTCTGTCCTTTGACAATTCTCACGTTCTGCTTGCCTCCTGTTGAAAATGCCAGTGTGACCACAATAGTGCTGTTACACCTCACAGCCCTTCAAATGTGTTCATGCTCTGGAGACCAGAGTTATGCCACTGTCCCCAGGGGTGGACAGGGACAGAGCAGTTATGAGATTTGCAACAAGAGAGCATAGAGTCTGTGACAGAGTCTTGAGAATCCTCATGTCATAATTGTACCATTAACCCCAATCTCCTCGTACTGAGCCTCCTCTGTGTTGGCATGCCAGATAGAGGAGGCAGATGGAGGGTTTTTACAGCTATCCTTTCTGATTCTGCCACCCTTTCACTCTGCTGCTCTTCCATGATCAAATTATATTCCTGGCATGGCACAAGGGGTGTTGGCTCTGATAGTCTCTTCTCTCCAAGCGTAATTCTTGGTGGACATTTGCAGATGTGCACACAACAGGTAAGGCACATCTTGATGTAAGCGGTTGTAAAAGGCATCAGAAGACCCACCTTCTTCTGAGTTCAAAAGCACTGTGGTTTAATAAGCCCCACTGAAGGCTAGTGATTTAAAATCAAGATTCAGAGTTGTGAAAACTGAGTGACTGTTAAAAATGGGATAAATTCTCCTTAATAGCTATTGATTTATTGCAGGGGCAACACCTGAAGATGGACTAATTGCTGCATGCTTTTACTGAGCATCATTAGTGCCTTGGACATAAGGAAGCACATTACATCCAGGCACTAGTTTAATTAGCATCATCTGGGCTGGAGAGACTTTACGCATGCTGTGGTTTAGAGAGTGGGGTAATGTCTGCAAGGATTTTGGTCTGTTCAGCACCTGGTGGAGGGCTTTGACTTTCTGCTGATTGTTCTGCTCTCTAATAGGAGGCAAGGACTTTACTAGTGATGGTGCCCAGTTGTCCAGGGGTGGCAAGGAATGCAAACTCTGTCTCTCTCCTCTAAACTGCAGCCTCTGTGTGTCTTTTTCCAGACCTGAGGTCACTAACAACAGTGAGAAAACACGGACAACCCTTTAGGACTCCAGACTTACATGAAGTAGAAAATTAGTGGGGCATCATGGGGTCATTTTTCAGAGGAAGGGGGATGGAGAAAGACTGCCTGCTTTCTGCAGTCCCTACAGATTCTGATTAAATTTTCCATGTGCTGTGGTCTGGAGAAATCAGTAGTTTCATCCCAAGCATGAGACCTAGGAAGTTTTAATTTCTTGGCTTTAGTAACTCAAGAGCAGATTGAAACACAGGAGGGGAGATGTGGACAAAGCAGCATTTGTTTATTTCTGGAAAGCTGGTCCGTGAGTGCCCTAATGCTTCCCATGTCTCAGATTGGGGGTGCAATGCTGAGCAGCACTAAAGGTTTCTGGGTGCAGATTTGTGAACATGTGTGTAGCCAGCACTGCCTTGAATGAATGAGCTCCAAATGCTCTACACCTTCAGATGGCTTAGGGCAACTGGGTCAGTGACTTTCCCTCTGCTCATCACTTAGCTAAAATTTGTGGGGCATTTCACAGAACAAGCTCCCCTCTCACACATATGTTTCAAAAGCCTGTGTTTTCTGGGCTCCCCTGTTACACAATGGCCTTTGCCATGAACTGAAAGGCAGGAGCTACTGAGTTAGAGAGCTCAGCTCCAGAGTGGGAGTTCCAGAGACCGGTGCAGACCTCAAACTCAGAAGCTTCTTGTTGCTTCTTGCAGAAGCAATGGGAGATTTGAAGTGTAGGAAGAAGCAACTGGAGTGAAAAGTCACTTGATCTGGAATAAATGCAGCATGTGTGGGTTACAGCTGTGTGCCTGAGTGCCCTGCTTGGTGTTAGCATGAAGGCACTTCTGGGAAGCAGATGCTCCACTAGCACTACTATGTGAAATCCTGTGGGAAATGGCTGATGTACCAGGCCTGGACTTCCCACAAGGACTAAAAGGTTTAAGTCCCCTGTAATCTATCACCACGCATGCCTTTTTCCTTACTGGCTCTCACCATCCCCTGATGCCGGGAAACGGAGGCAGAGAAGACCCAGGGGCTTCAATACCATAATAATATAATGTCCCATCACAATATGTCAGTGTGTGCAGGTGGAAAGAACATCCTTTGTGCTTGGTCTTCACCCCACATGTGAATAACAGGGGCTACCTGGACAAACAAGCATGACTCTGAGTAAAGCAATAGTCCCTGGCCTTTCTTCTGAGGGTCTGCTGGAACTTCTGCCCACTTTTATTCCTACTGTAAAGATCTGAATTTCTCCAGCACTGGTTTTGGAGGGCAAATGCTGTAGGAAGTCATGGTCATCAGTTTGTTTTAGATCAACTGTAATGCAGGCAAGAACCACATAAACCTCATTTGTTTGTCAAATGAAACCTGTTTAAGTAATGCTCTGAGTCTGGGCAGACTTTAACCAGCAACATGGCCTACCTATCCCCCACATCATCTCATGTGACAGACTGCTGGAAAGCCAAATCCAGGCAGCTGGCAGGCCCTGAGCTTCCTGAAGCATGTCCAATTGGTCCAAGCAGAGCAGCACACCCAACATCCACAAGTTCCCTGGGATCTGCATATTTCTCTGCCTATTTTGACACCTGCTGCACATTCTTTTTGAGTGTCTAGGAGCATGGCATGGGTCAGATGTGTGTGGGATTTTGTGGTGTGGGCAGAGAAGTTACAGCCAGGAAAACATGGTTCCTGCATAATTAATACAGACTCCTTCCAGCCTCCAGACTGTTATGATGTCTCATACCAGAAAGAGAGGCCGTTAGTCTGGTGTTTTGGTAGAATGAATCTTGTAAATTAACTCCCCCATTCCTGAACTCCAGACATTTAAGAGCAAAGGTCTTAAAGCAGCAACACTGCTTTTTTTTTTAACCCACTGAGACTAGGGAGTTAAAGTTGTTGGGCAACATGGCAGGTGTCCTGCCAAGCAACAGTCAGGCAGCAAATGAGCAAAAATATCCCACCAGCTGTGAGCAACAAGAAGATACAGAGCTTTTGTCTGCCCATCTGTCCATCCATCCATCCTCCTCTGCAATCTGCCAGTCACCAAGACAGGAGTTGTAGGCTTGGAGGCTGTAAATGCTCCTCTCCATTGCAATATTTGCTCAAAGCCCATGGTATTAAACAGGCCCTGAAGACACAGGGATACACAGGGATTTAGAAGCACATGATAGCCCTGCAAACACCATGATGCTGATACATAGTGGAGTAGGTATCTGCCATGATGGAACTCTGCAGTGGATTTCATCTATAGAGTTCCTTTGTAGCTGCTCCTGAGCCACATCCACTCTGATGCTGTGATTTTAGCAAACAGAAAATCTGTTTGAACCAGCTTTCCCAGACCTACAACTGTGCAGTCTCAGGGAGTTCCGCTCTGCTTTACAGATGTTACCGTTGAGTATTCCTGTATTGTAGCTTGTTTCGGCTTCAGAGATCTCAGTTATCCAGTTCTGGGTTTGGGATCTGGTCCCAGTTGTTCTCTGGCTGTAGTGATGCTCTAATAAGAGCTGAAGAGTGTTTATATGGCCTGTCATCTACAAGAAGTGGCTGAGGTCACAGGGTGTTTGAACTTTAGCCTGAGCTCCTGAGCTAAAACAGTGTCTCCTGATTGTACCAACTTCCTGAATCACTTGTGTTGATATGACCTTTGGCTGGACCCTGTTGAGCTCCAGCTGTAGCCTGCAACCTGCAAGCAATGGATGCAGTCTCAGCAAGAGAACTTTATGGCCTGTACCTTACAACAGAGGCTTTCTAGGATACCCATACTGTAGCCTGAGTCTTACCAGATGCTCTGTCACATGAAGGAGAGGGTTTCATCACTGCACATCTACATTATTCAGCCCCAGTGGACCCTCCTTCCTCCCTGCTGCCTTTCTGGTATCTGAATAAGACACAGCACCTCTAAATGTACAGCAGGGAAGCTATCACAGTAGTGGTCTAGCTTTGCATGGTGAATTTACTAAAAGAAAAGCCATCTTCTGAGAGATAATTGAGGAAGGTGACCAGGGCCTCAGGACAGCAGCAAGGGGAAAGCCAGACCTAAGATGTGCTGGGAATGGTGCACTCCAATCCTCTAGAAAAAAAACCCCTCTGATCAGATCCTGGATCTGAAAATTAAATAGTTAACTAGCCCAGCTGAGGATGTTAATGGTACATACTAAGGGGACATGTCAGATATAGCAATAAAAATAAACTGAACTGTCTGAGGCAGGCATGAGTGAGCTCTCAAAGGAGTGCAGGAAGGCTTTTCCAGCAAGCAAATCTTTGCAAGCCACTACAGTAAGATATAGATAACTTCTTCATGCAAATATCTGCCTTGAATCTGCTCGTGTTGGTGATTGGGAACATTTGGAGAGTGCTGGTGCCAAAGAAAGGGAGATACAGATCAGGCCTTAAACACTGTAGTAATGACATTATTAATCTGTGCTTCATTAGCAGTGGGAGTTTTCACTCACAAGCCTTTAAGCACAAGCACTGAAGCAAAGAAGGAAGCAGGTTTGTCCCAAGTACAACTCACAGGTTATGAAAACAGTGCAAGAGAACAAGAGTGGCATGACTGGCAGACACTGGTCCCAGCTTGGCCACAGGCTAAGTTCATCACAAATATCAGACCTGGACTTCTAATAAAGCCTTTCTGAGGCATCTGAGTTGCAGAGCTTTGTGATTTGGGGAAAATGGGGAAATATGGAGAAAATCACTCCAAGTTGGTGTTCTGCACATGCACATCTGGGTGGTGTGTCAAAGCATTCTGCCAAGGGTTATGGTAGTAGAGGACAGAGAGAGAGCTCCTGAGTGAATAAGGACATTTCTTCAGAATGGTCTGGAGGGTCAGAGCCCTTTTTCCAGCACAAGTGGCAAGCCATTGCAGAGAGCTGCTTAGGCATGCTCTGAAGCCATTGTAAGCCTGGAGCTCACAAAGCTGCTTCTGTTACCCTGCAGGAGCCTTTAAAGCTTTATGGTACCACCAAGCACTTAGTTCTGCCCTGTTCAGTGCTAGCAGAACATCTGTAGAGCTTTCTACCTGCCTAAAGGTCACATTCCAGATTGACAACCTGGGTGAGCTGCTAGTTGTTAAGGGTGCACATTAGTACAGCTCAGCAGTTACCTGGAGCTCAACAGTAATTATCAACTGAGGAAAGAGGCTCTGGAGTTTAGGTCTGTCTCTGCAAGGTGGGATTGCTTGACACTGTGACTGTATTAGAGCTTGAACATTTGAGCTGGAGATGTGGAGGGAGGGGCCTCTGTCTGCAGCCAAGCATTCAAACAAAAAGCTTTCAGGGTTTCAGATGTGCCAGTAAAGGAACTCTGCAGCATTGCTGGGACCTTTCTTTGAGCTCTAGCAGTGACCCAAGAACAGTAAGGTCACCCACCAAAATCCCTGGTTTGCTAGCCATAATGATGATGGAGAGGGGTTAGGAAAATGAGTGATTTTCTAAGGGCTCTCATGGAATCTGAAGGGCACAGTGGTGTGATTGAGGCAGAATCCCAAGGTCATCAATGCAGGGATGCATCAGGCCCAGCTCCTGCAGCTGAAATTCATCAGCGTGTTCCACCCCTGAACAGCTCTTGGACCCTTCTGTCTGTGCTCTCATTGGATAACATGCTCTATCCTCTGTCTCACCCCTTTTCTTCTCTATGTACAAATGTCATACCCTAAGATGTGTAGCAAAATGGAATTAAAAAAATGAAAAAGAATTACTCTGGTTATTGGTGACTTAGGCTAGATGTGGGATGTTAAATTGCAGTTCTCAGGGTTGCCAGAGAGGAAACACAACATTTATTATTTTATTTTCTGTGAAATATTAAATTCCTCTGCAAGCTAGTTATTTTCCCCAGTGTTCAGCTCTGACCCATTTACCTTCTTGCCAGAGGGTAATCACACCTCAGTGCCACCTACTGAACAGAGACAGGACTACTGCTGCATGTGTCACTGTCACTTAGTGCCAGATGCCGGGGGAGAGTCTCCTACCCCCTGGCACAGCTGAGGGACTTCAGCCTCTTCATTATCACTGCAGTGAAATTCCCATCAGCCACCAGCAGCTGAGCAGCATCAGGCAGCATCCCTGCCTGTGTTTCAGCCTCTCTATTCCCAACCAAAGGGAGTGGAGTTTGAAGTTTGCACTCAGGTGTAACTTCCCTGTGCTCCGAGTCCCATTCCCTTTGACAGGATATTCAGTACTGCACCTAAGCCTCCCTATCTCTGCAAAGCAGTGTTGTCTGTGGCTTCTAGTTGTAGAAAACAGTCCCTTCTTCTTTTTCTGTCTTTAACTGCTGACTTGGAAGGACCTGTTGCCACCACAGGCCTTGCAGTGTGCCAGACAGATGGTGAGGAAGCAGTCCATTACCTCCTCTTGAGAAAGAAATGATGCAGAATGATTTGACTGGCACAGGCGCACACGGGTCAGCGTGAGGGACCTGCAGTAAAGCCTTCACAGGCAGCAGCAGGCTGTGCACTGCCATCCCCTCACTATTTGCCAGAGCCAGTGGAAAGGGAGTTGAGGTCTGGGGAAAGCCACAGGGGTGAAAGTGCAACTCCATGCACTTACCCAAACTCTCTCCCCAGCATATGGCTCTAGTCCTGGAGTTTTTTGCTGATGGCACCAGTTGTAGATTTGTCCTGCATCTGCTTATGGTGCTGTTGAGAATGAGGCTGAAGAGCTGATTGAAGGACAGCACAGATGCTTATCCCACCCTCAGAACCCAAATTTGGGGTTGATGGGTGCTGGGTGCCTTTGCTCTGTCTTATGTCAGGAGAGGAGTTGCTCAGCTCTGTATCTCCTATGGACCTCAGCATCCCTGCATCAGCCTTGACCCATTGTGAATGGCACCACCAGGCTTCCAACCCTAAAAGGAGGGCTGTTCACTACCTCAATTTCTTCATGGCACAAAGATGCCACTTTTATAGCTGGATTTGGTGGAGGCATGGAGCAGGTCAGGCTATGAAAGAGTGGGAAAAAGTTGTTGAAGAATCACTGAGTGTCCCTAGTGTTCAGTGTTTGCCTTTGGCTGGGCTAGCTAGTGGAGTGGATGGCAGGAAGGGGAACAGAATTGGCTGAGCCCAGGAAGAGGATTGAGGTTAGCTGAGCCCAATCCTTCTTCAGCAGAGAATGATCTCTCTCTCTGCTCAACAGCTTTATGGCCATCTGCTCTGTGGCCAACTCTGAAAAGAACTGGTAGCACCCACCTCACTGATGCTGTACATCATTGACGTTGTTTGAGGGCTGTCTGCCCTTGCAGAATGTAAGACAAGGAGCAAGCAGGCAGAGGCAGACACCTCTGAGCCAAGCCAGGCAATCTCCTTCCTGTTTCAACCTACAGACCTCAGCCTCAGGCTGAAGCTCTTGTTTGCTCCTCTCCAAAGGCAGACCTTTGCAGAGGAGTGCATTCAATTCAGGGATTTGGTCATTGGACTGGTAACAATGCCATGCATGCCTGTACCAGCAGAAGCCACCTATTGTTCTTCTTGCCCTTCAAGTCAAGGTTCAAAGTCTTCCCTACCTCCCAACAAACACTGGTAACTCCTGGCTGGCCTGGGTGTTAGAGTGTCCCAAAAACTGAACTGCCTTCTTGCCATGCAAAAGAATAGTATCAGGCTTGATGGGTGACTCTGCAGTCCCAAGATATGGCTGACAAATGTGCGGGGTGCTGAGGGCTTGCCCTTCACAGGGACACTATATTTGGGCTGAATCCAAGCTAAACCTTTTCAGTTCCTCTGAATCCTCTGTACCTGCAGGAGATTAAAGTCCATTCTTATTTATCCTTCTGCAAGTCCCACTGAGATTTCGAGGGCATGTATCTCACAGCTAAAGGTGGCCTATACACTTGGATGCCAGGAGAGACTGTCTCTCCCCAGCCTGTTTTATTCTGTTTGGTTTCGGATTTGCAGGAGGAGCTATAGACCATGTCCCCAAGTCTGTTAAAGAAAGACATTTCTGCTCTTGGTTTTTACAGGGCAATTCTCTCAACAGTATAAATCTGAGTGGGAAGGTTTTATGCTGGATGACAGAAAGGAGTCCAGGCTTAGGATATTTATACGGTGCCTTATACAAACCTATTTGACATAGTGAATTATTTGGGGGAGTTATTTCTAGTTTTTTCTTCTGAGGGAGAAGCATTGACATTTACCTTGGAACACAGCCTGAATGTGTCATCACCTGAAGGCAGGGTGTCCTAATTGCAGCAACTTGTTTTGTTTGTAACAAGTTTTGTTGGATGTGCATTGCCACTGCAAGATCCTGCCTAGTGCTGCGATCCTGTCAGATCTCACAAAGTGCCACTGAGCTGGCTGATGGGAGGCTTCCAAAGGAAAGCTTGGCTCTCTGAGACACTTTTTCTCATGGTAGTACAGTGCCCCGGCCAAGGATGCTGCCTAGCCTTCATTTGAATTAGCAACTGAATGTCCTGGTTTGTGATGAACATCGTAGACCTACTGTCATGGGGATGTTGTTTTTGGTGTCTTGCCTCCAGTCCATCCTGCCTCGCTCAGGTCTCTGTGCTTTCCTGGTGAGATGCAGGATTCCTCTCCATTGCCTCTTCAGCAGTGCTCTCAGGAAACATGGAGCCATGCACTATTGAACAAGTGCCATGTTCCACTCCAAATATGGACCAGGTAAAAGCACCTATGTTTATAGTGCTCTTTGAGATCTCCAAAACCACCACAATGATGTAAAACAATGATGTGCCCCAAACAATTAATTTCTTCTCTTTCTCCTTCCTTCCTCCCCCTTGTTCCCACTCCTCTCCCCATTGCCTCTCTTGCAGTGGCAGGCCATCTCTCTGACAGTCATTGAGAAGGTTCAGATAGCAGCAGCAATCCTGGGTTCCCTCTTCCTCATCGCCAGTATCTCGTGGCTCATCTGGTCAACCTTCAGTCCTTCAGCCAAATGGCAGCGCCAGGACCTGCTCTTCCAGATCTGCTATGGAATGTATGGCTTCATGGACATTGTCTGTATAGGTGGGTGATCATATCTCATGGCACTGCTGACGTTGTGAGCCCTCCCACCCATGGAGAGGAGCAGGAGAAGGCATGGAAAGCCAGGCACTACAGTTCAGCTCAAATTGAGCCTCCCTGTCTTTTCCTTCTCTTTGCTTTTGTGGCACCTTTTTCACAGTCCTCTGCTTATCTGGGCAGCCCCAAAGTGTCTCTTTGGCTAGGCTGGCAGAGTGACCTGCAGCAGTCTCAGAGAGAAACAAATCTCTCTTCAGAGCAAGAAGAGGTGGGGAGGTCTGGGGGAAGCTGGGGAGTGTAAGGCTTTTGACAAACTCCATACTTTCTGGAGTAGCTTGTTTAGGGACTGCCTCATGGTTGGATAAGGCAGTCTCTCCACATGCAACTCCTTGGCTCCTTAGCCCAGCTTCTCTGCTGGGCAGAGGTGGCTTCTCCTTCTTCAGCCCACTTTGGAGCTGCACAGCCCAGTCTGGGGTCCTTGACAGGTTACTGGTTCAGAATAGCTCTGAGGATGAAGCTGTCCCACACTAAGCAAGCCCAGACACCAAAGAAGATGCTGGCATTCTATCCCTGGCAGAGTCTCCCTGAGAGCTCACCTGTAGCCCCAGAGCAGGTCTGCAGGATGGGTGGGGATGTGGTTGACAATACCTACAGGCAGAGGCACTCACCAACCAGGCCACTGAAAGAATATTGGTTACCAATAGAGCCCAGTGGACCCCTGAAGCCCAGCCATGTCTAAATGTGCTCCTAAGCAGTGTCCACCAAAGCACAGACCACCAGATAATGTCAGTTCAAGTGACCCTGCCAGGAAACAAAGAGGGTCCCAGAGAGCTATTCATGTCTGGGTCCTTCCATCATTACTGTAAAGGCAGAAGAAGCCTCCCAGAAACCCCGTGGGGCAAGGCAATCCTCTTGACTTGGTGGATATGTGTTTGTGTGGGTAGACCCACTCCAGAGAGGAGCACAGCCACCAGTTCAGCTCTCAGGAGAAGCAGTACAGACTACATCACAGAGCACTAGTTGGTGAAATTGGGGTACAGAAGTAAAACAAATTCAGCAGCAGGAACAGAGGTCTGGACCGCGCACCCTGGTATCTGTGTTCAAATAGGTCTTGCCTTCAGCATCCTTCCAGCACAGGACTTGGGCCTAGCCAAAACCCAGACCAATTCCTCCCACTGTTGCCACTATTGTACTGACAAGAGGTGAGCTTGACCTGCAGAGATCATCCTGCTTCTTCATGAGGTACTGGAGGAGCTACCACATCTCTCAAGGAATAAAGAGTGGCAAAGATGGTGAAAGAGTGATGAGCAGCACCCACACATTGGTGCAGTAGCCACTGTGACATCTTCTTGCTGGTTTAATTTAGAGTGGAAAAAAATTACCCCTATGTGTGTGGTGTGTGTTTGTATTGCCTTGGTGGCAGAGGACAGCACTGGAGAACCCTGACCTGGGCAGACATCAGTAACATGATTAACTGGCTTTGATAAAGATTCAAGAGCTGAAGGGAACTGATTAGCTTATCTGTCAATAGGAGCTAAATCCTCCCAGATATAGCAGCAGAGAACAAATCACACCAGCCATGAACTGAAGGGGAACTGGGCAGACATATCCAGATTGAAGGTTCTTTGTTTCTTTCTTACTAATTTTTTAAGAGTCTAGCCTCTTTTCCACCTTCTCTGCAGGGGAAAAAAAGGCCCCTTTGCATATCCACTGATGTCACCATTAAGCTTAATACCCTAATCTAGGAGCTTTGATTTTTTTCTAGCCAAACAGCAAACAGCTGTCCCGTTCCGAGGAACGTTTCAGAGTCATGGCTTGCGAAAGCCCCTTGTCTCATGATGCTCCCTGTGCAGCTGGCAGTTCTGGTGGGCCAGGCATGCTGGCTTTCCCACAAACTCAAAAGCAAGTGGCAAGCATTACAGATGCAGTAAGTTAATATATCGTTATGTGGCTTCTCTTGCCCAGCACCTCAGAGACTACCCAGAGATGGCTCCACTTTAGCTGTGTGCAGCATGTCTGCTTGTACTGGCAAACAGTCTTCCCATGGTCTACCATGGTGTTCTGGACCATGTGAGTCTTTTTATATATTTCCCTAGAAAAACTCATACTTGCACACAGCCTCTGCCCCTGCCACACTCCAGTGTAAACCTTGGTTGCATTGTGTATCAGTACTCTTTGCAATCTCAGCTGCTGCTGCTCCTGGTTCTGGAGCAGAGGGGAAGGGAGCTCTGTGCAGTACTAGCTGAGATCTGGTGTTCACTTTCCTCCCAGCCTTCTCCTCCTTCTCCTCTTCATAGGGAATCTGTGACTCCCTGACTAGTCTAGACAAATGACTGTCAACATGGTCATTTGCTGGCGGACAAGAAGCTGGACATGAGCAAACAGTGCACGCTGGCAGCCCAGAAGGCTAATCGCATCCTGGGCTGCATCAAAAGAAGCGTGGCCAGCAGATCCAGAGAGGTGATTCTGCCACTTTACTATGCTCTGGTGAGACCTCATCTGGAATACTGTGTCCAGTTCTGGAGCCCTCAATACAGAAAGGACATGGATCTGATGGAGCAGGTCCAGAGGAGGGCCACAAAAATGATCAGGGGGCTGGAACACCTCCCCTGCGAGGACAGGCTGAGGGAGCTGGGATTGTTCAGCCTGGAGAAGAGAAGACTTTGGGGGGACCTACTAGTGACTTTCCAGTACCTAAAGGGAACTTACAAGAAGGCTGGAGAGGGCCTGTTTGCAAAGTCCTGTAGTGAAAGGACAAGGGGCAATGGTTTTAAATTGGGGAGGAGTAGATTTAAACTGGTCATTAGGAAGAAGTTCCTCACCACA
>VWZO01003435.1:24675-41169 GCA_013396975.1 Bucco capensis
AGGATAGGGGAAGGAGAACCTCCCTTGACCTGCTGGCCACACTCTTCTTGCTGCACCCCAGGATGCCATTAGCCTTCTTGGTCACAAGGGCACATTGCTGGCTCATGAACATCCTGTTGTCCTCTGAGATACCCAGGTCTTATTCCACTGATCTGCTGCAGATCAGTTCCTAACCTGCACTGGTCCATGGGATCATTCCTCCCCAGGTGCATTACCTTACACTTGCCCTGGTTGAACTTTGTAAGGTTTCTCTCTGCCCAGCTCTCAGCCTGTCCAGGTCACACTGAATGGCAACACAGCCTCCTGAGTTGTCAGCCACTCCTCCCAGTTCTGTGTCATCAGCAAACTTGCTGAGGGCACACTCTATGCCTTCATCCAGGTCATTAATTAACATATTGAACAGGACTGGACCCAGTACTGATCTCTGGGTAACACCACTCATTACATACATCCAACTGGAGTCTGCACCAGTAATTACAACCCTCTGGGCTTTGTCCTTCAGCCAGCTTTCAATCCACCCCACTGTCCATTTATCTAACCTACACTTCCTAAGCTTGCTAATGAGACTGCTGTGGGAGACAGCATCAAAAGCCTTGCTGAAGTCAAGGTAGACAATGTCAACTGCCTTCTCCTCATCTATCCATCCAGTTATGCCATCATAGAAGGTTATCACATTGGTCAGGCAGGACCTCCTCTTGGTGAATCCATGCTGACTACTTTTGATAAACCGCTTTTCCTCCATTCATTTAGAGATGGTGCCAAGGATGAGCTGCTCCATCATCTGCTCCATCATCTTGCCTATGAGTGACTTTTCTCCAACCCTGCTGATTTCAGGGGGCTGTACTAGCACTAGCCAAAAGGCTGATCATTTCTGTAGAGAGGCCAGGCAAGGTCAGGTCAGCAGAAGAGGCTGATCAAAAGAAACGCTGCAACTGGGTTAAATTCCACATTTATTACAGCTTTGCTTGACTGAGACGGGTGCAGCAATAGTAGCTGCCTAGAAGACTCATAGTGAGTTCCTCACTGTGGAAGAGCTATTCTCCCCTCTTTATCCTTCTCCAAAACCTTGCAGCTTCACACTGGGTCTTTGATCACAGTCAGACA
This sequence comes from Bucco capensis, assembly GCA_013396975.1. Taxonomy (NCBI): domain Eukaryota; kingdom Metazoa; phylum Chordata; class Aves; order Piciformes; family Bucconidae; genus Bucco; species Bucco capensis. The sequence continues at coordinate 25,780 of VWZO01003435.1, forward strand.
AAGCCAGCTCCAGAGATTCCAAGTTCTGCTACTGACTGCCAGCATGGCCCATAGCTCTTGTCACTCCTCCTTGAGCTTTAGTTCCACTTCTGCAAGTTCAGGATAAAACCTCTTGTGGATAATTGCAATTATAACAGTTCTTTAATACCAGTGTGCTATCTGTGCATTTGTTTTTCTCCTCCTCTGTAGTCCAGCCCTTTTCCCGTTTTGCTTTCCAGCCTGTGGGTGGGTAGGAATTAGGAACTAAAAAACGCTCGACCATGGGGAAAGAACAGGACATTAAGTGCACTCAGTTCTACCACACTTTCTTTTTTCAGCTAATGTAGCACACACATTGTCTGTGCATTGTTTGGTAACAGGCTGGGCAGCTTAGCTAGCAGAATTATATACTGTAGGTCCTACACTAATTGCGTGAATTCCAGTTGTTCCTTTCCCCAGTTTGATCCCAAGGTTTACTTTCACTGGCAGAGGAGCAAAGGTTTGAAATACAAGGTATTTACTAAAAAGTAGATGTGCTGATACAAAGCTCCTCTGTAGCTCCTGCCAGTTCCCACTTGCTTGTCCTTGGACATCTCATGTTCATTGAATAGTCAGTGACATTTTTCCAGACTGGGAGTACACACTTAATCAGCAACTGCACAGATGTTTTGTGTGATCTCCTGTCAACCAAGTCATTAAGGGATTTAGGTAGCAATTTGCCAAGAGAGAGGTATCTGTGGCAATTTGCATGGACAACCCGATGGCAGCACTTGGTCTTTCCAATGTGGCGTCAAAGGTGAGGGTACGAGTACTCACTTGAATGTATAGCTCCCTAAGCACGTAACACTTGGTTATTGAGCTTTTTCACTTGAGCTGTATTTGATCTAAAATAGTCAGTTTATCTGCAAGCTGAACTCAAAATATAGCTATTAACTCAGAGACCACTAATCCATGTATTAAAATTCAGAGGTCTTGGGCTTAATTCTCAGCTACTGAGAATCAAGCCCCCCAAAAACATAACCAAAGTACACTGAATCTGCTCCCCAATACCAGCAGGACAGATGGTACGGCCCCAAGTACCAGAAGCTATGTCCATCTGGGCCAGACATGCAAGATGATCTTTCAACATTGTTCTCCCCTTGCTCTCAAACATCTAACAGGAGGGCAGGAAGCACTGAAAAGGATTGCTTGGAATTTGTGGGAGTCTCCAATACTGAGGTTTTTTTAAGAATCTGTTAGTGAACATGTTGTGAAGAGATGATCCCAGTTTGTGAAAGAGGAACAGACTAAATGCTTCTTGATATCCAGCTAACCCCAACATCTTTGATTCTGATCTCTCTGTCTTTCATGTGTTCTATATCTGGTCATGTCTGTAGGACAGATATGAAAGTTGGATTAAACTAGAAACTGGTAATCATGCGAGCATAGATATTGCTCTGCTATGAAGCCATCTACAACACAGACATTTAAGATCAGCAACCAGGAAGTGAAGGAAAAGTGAGATGGGTACTGTTCATTTGATTAACTGCTCTCTCCATGGATCCATGAGAGATAAATCCAGAAAGCTGGCATAGAGAGGGATTAGCAGAAATGCTGTTATTGAAATGCAGAGATAAATGGAGTGAGCTTTCATAGAGCTGAGTTACTGAGTAGAGAGAGTAGCAGCTTAGAGCTGAGCTGTAAATCCTGAGAGATACCTGCCTGTTAATTAAATGACAATCCTTGGAGGGGGAAGGAGAGGTTTGCCTCTCTCTCTGTCAAGGTGCAATTAGGGAAACTCAGCATTTGTAGATTAAGGTGTCATTTGGGGTCAGGAGGACAGGAAACCACTTCCCATTAAAGAAGGAGGAACTCTGCCAGCTAATGAAAGCATGTCACATTCTAGGCTCAGGCATCACCAGATCAGCTCCAAGGGCGAAGCATGTCTTAGGAAGGACATTAGCAGGCTGTGTGCACACGGCTGTCACTCTTAGGTTTGTGTGTGCTGTCCTACTTGTCCTACTTGTGCTCACACAGAGGTTTTCTCCCCGGCAATGCAAAAGCAATCCAATCTGCCTCTCCCTGTATCACTGTCTGGTAGAGACTTGATTTGTCCATGCCCATCCAGCCCTTGCTCTCTGGCTCACCCTGCCTTGATGCTGACAGCCACACACTTTTGCAGGCACTAAATCCTCATGCTCTTTGAAGCTTTCCTTGGCAGCCAGTCCCTGAGGATATTTGCCTTCACAACAGTAACTGCCCTGCAGCTCACTAGCACAAGAGACAGGCAAAGCAGGACCATTCATCCTGCCAACGATTTTTGCTGGCACACCATGGCAATCCATTACAGATCAGGAAGTGTATGCCCACCATTTTTAATCCCAGCTGCCAGCTAGAATAATCAAAAACATCCAGTATGTCTGATAGCATCTCAGCACAACCATAGGTAATAACCTAAGAAATCAATAGCCAATTAAAACTGATCCACAGCATTTGATCTTTCCTAGTGCAATAGGAACAGTAATTAATGGAGCTTCCTTGAGACAGTCACAATTCAAACTTCCTGCCAAGACTAACATGGTTTTGTTTTAAATGAGCTTTGCTTCCTAGAGGAAATGCCAGGTAGAAGTAGTCTCAGCGTGTTTTCTAGCCAGGTCACTCAGACCTTCAGCATTCAAAGAATTTAGTAGCAAAGTCCCAAGAAAATAAGCTAAGAAATGAAGTGTGTTCTATATTGATCTGATTCTCAAAAGAAAACCAGATGTTTTCATTCAGCTCTGCACTGTGTCTCAAGATACAAAGCAGGAAGAATGGCTACAGCAGTAGGAAATGAGTTCTAGGAAAGCAACAAGCCTGTGCATTGGCTTGGTTAACAACCTCAAGGCAGAGTACAAGGCAGAGAAGCTCAGCAGATGTCTTCAGAGGAGAAAGCTGAGACCAACCCAAACAGCAAACATACATGGTTTTGACATACCTAGAAGAGGCTCATGAAAGTATACAGAAGTCTTCCATGCCCATCTGTTTAATGCACTGCTTGCCACACCATTCATACACTCGATTAGATGGCCTGTGAACTGGATCTACCAGGAGCTAACTGGAGTGACCAGATCCAGGCCCTATCATCAGGGCAGGCAGCTGGTATAAAGTCAGGCAGCCACAGATGCTGGAGTCTCAATCTCTGGAGATATTCAGAACCCAGCTGAACACCATCCTGTGCCACCTGCTCTGGCAGGGGGATTGGACTATGTCAGGGGTTAGGGCTGGGCTGACCACTAATCCAGGTACAAAACTAATACCACACCCAAACATCCCTTGGTGGCAACTACATCACTGTCACCAGTGATACTGTACCAGAAGGACTCAGCAGCAGATGGGAATCAGGCTCAGGGGCGGGATCCTGGAACTGGATTCAGGAACTCTTGGATTGAGATCAAAGAAGAACAGACAGAGTCCTGCAACACCAGAGCTGCGTTTCTGATCCTCACAAGGAGAGTTACCAGCCCACCACCCCACATAGCTCATGTGCCCAACCTTCAAAGAGGGTAGAGGCCCAAACCTCTCCCTTTTTGTATTGGCTGTTAACTGGGTGCTAAATAGCTTAATCGTGCACCTGCCTTGCTTGGGTCTTAGGCTTTATGTAAGAGATTCCCAAGGCCCAAACTTGGTGTGAAAATTTCAGAGACTGGCCCTCATTTTATACTGAATATGTGTATGGAATGGAATACCTTGTTCTAACTCAAACTAGGACAGACTAGATCTCCAGAGGTCCTTTCCAACCACTAACATGCTGTGATCCTGTGTAATCAGCATGCTTGAAAAATCCATGAGCTGTAAAGAGGGATGTGCAGACATGACCAATCCACACAGGGCATGTTGTGGGGCTCTCAATACAGCTGGACAGGGACTGTCCTTGGGAGCAGTCATTGAAGGTCATGCACCTGGTCCAGCAGCACAAGGAACGACACTGTGCAACTCATCTGCCAAGTGACTTCTTGGCCACTACCCAGGAGAATTGGATGCTCAGAAAAGCCAAGACATACCCTTCCAGTCCTGAAAGACAGGAGATATTTTTAGCTAATGCTTTATTGATTATTCAACAGGAGAGCAGAGTGAGCCAGCCAGTGTGCATGCATGTGTGCTGCTTTCACCAGTGGGCATTTCTGCAGAGGCTCAACATGCACCCAGTGAAGTCCAGTGCAGCAATCAGTGCTCTCCACAGAACAAGCATGTCGCTGCTGAGCAAAGAGCCACAGGATTTGGATCTGGCTCTGAAATCCCTCTCTTTTTCCAGGGAAGCAGCTAGGCTTCCAGCACAGTCAGAGCAGCATCTGGCCTTTCACACGTGTCCTTTCAGCTCCACACTCCTTAGCTACGTCGATCTCCGTGCAGTTTCCCACTGTTGCAACAGGGCTCTGGAGATGTATTTTGTCAGGAATAACCATATGGTGCTCTCTGCTCCAGTGGATCAATGTGTTTAGCATTTAATGAGGGCAACATAATTAACATTTTCTGAGGGAGAAAAGAATTCCTTTTGCCTTGTGAACTGCATCTGGTGATTTTGAGAGTGATATGTTATTATGAGAATGCTTCTCTCTCACTAAACCCTGTGCTGGAATCAAGTGCCTGGTGTCTGGTTAAGTTCCCATCCATGAGAAGAGGCAGAAACACTCACCTGCCTGTCACAGCTTCTACACTATGTCAGGAGATTCCCTTGTAGGCATCTGGTAGGATCTCCCACACCAGCTGCACAAATTGTTCTATCCAGTAAAGGATGGAAAAAGTCTTCAGCTCTGTTCCAGGCTGTGTTTTTCCAACTGCCTTCTGTCCTGTTGCTCCTACTACTACTACAGCCTCCATCCTCACAGACATCCTCCTGGAGGTGGCAGGTCATGGTTCATAGCATGCTGTTACAACCATAGCAAGAGAATTAAACTCCATAGCCAAAGATGAGGCTGCAGGGGGGTCTTCCCCTCATGCATAGTGGATAAGGATGCTTTTGGTGTGTCCCCAGCTCTGTAGGGAGCCAGAAGCAGAGGTGAGAAGAGATTAACATGAAGCCTCATCAGTCCACCTCTGGGATGGCTTCTTAAAATTGTGACTGATGAGTTCTTCTCCTGGAGGGATGGCTACCTAGCCATCTTACAGACCCAGATACAATGGTCTGTAAGGAAGAACACTGCAAACAGGCCTGTGGACTAAGTTGCTAAACTTACTCTGCCTGGAAATTACTCCCTGAAGCAGCACTTTTCTTCCTCAGCCAAGACCCACTAATGGCAACCACCTGAGTCCCTCTGCTCCATAAAACAGCTTGATCCACAATGCCCATACAACTAGGCAGTGTTTAGCAGTTGTTGTTCAGTAAGGTTAAGTAGCATCCAGGGATCTCATGCCTAGTAGTCCAGCCAACACTTGACCTTTCCAAAAGAATGCCAGCAAATAAACCCACAGAAAAAACATTCAAGCAGAGACAGTGTGGAGTGGGCAGTCATCACTGTCTGACGAATGCAAAGAAGCCTGGAGAGAGCCTAAGGTTCAGGCATTTACTATGCCAGGTGGGGCAGTGGTGAGACAACTCTGCTCAGCCATGGCCACATCATGGACCACTCTGTGTTCTACAGTGCTCTTCTCCAGACTATTGCTGCAGGCTTAGCAGACTTAGCCACTCTCAGTTCCTTTCACTGCTTTCATTCTGTTGTTCAGCACTGATGGATCCCATGGTGCATATGAACTCTTACCTGCCCCTTTCAGCCTGTATCAGCATTCACTCATATGGCTATTGCAGCCTCAAAAGGTCTTCAGCTCTGGTGGAAGAAATTTGTATAGCCAGAGCAGGGAGGCAAAAGTTTTGCCCTCCCAGCTAGTAACGGATCAGAAATTACAGACCCTTGACCTCTTGACTCCTGCTGCCTTCTTTAACTTTGAAGAGTGCCTCTGTGAGAGGTAAAGACCTTTGCAGAGGAGAAGGTAGGACAAGATGTGTGGAGACATTGTAGGGGAGCAAAGATGAGAGGCTGCAGCATCCATGTAAGAAGGCTCCTGGAATTCTCACAGAAATCCTGGGATCTGCAATGAAAGACTTTTGTCATGGTTATGGAGGACAAAGCAGCCAAACACAGGCTGCACTATGGTGTGTCCTGGGGACACATTTATCCTGTCAAAAGGCTGGCCAAAATGCACCATGAGCACCTTGTGCCTCACATCCTTAGGATGCCTTCATATACAGCAGAAGAAAGAGATGCCCACATCTTGCTCCAATATGGGAGCAGAAGCAATCACAATGCACATGCTGACCTGCAACTTCAGAGACACTCCTACATACATTAATTTAGCCTATGTGCCAAACACTGCCCTGGGAGGTTCTGTTTAGGGTGATCTGTACTTGCCTTTATGTCTTTCCTAACTGGTACCTCTTCCTCTGAGTGGAAGAGCGCTTGGGTGCCTGGAGCAGTCTGGAGGATTGGGCTCAGATAGGACCTGCATCCCTTAGAAAATGAAAAACTGGAACTATTACCATTTTTTCTTACAGAATTTCATCTGCTAATAAAAGCAGAGAGGGAGGCATTAGTTCTGCCTTCAATAAGCAAGTGTCATGTTTTGATCATTATTGAACAAAGCATTTTGATTTAGCATTTAGAGATGACTGCTCATGCTGGGTATTTAAAATTCAGTGTCAGAACTGGAATACAACAGTTTTTAAAAATTCAAGTCCAAATTAAACATTCATACCTGTCTGAAAATATGTATGTGTTCTTCCATTTTGAGGAATTCTAAGCAAGTGTGAAGCCAGATTTCCAAGCCCTATGCAAACAGTGCTGTGGCCTAGCTTTGCCTTTAAAGACATGTCCCAGGAGTGGCTGAAGATGCAGCATGACTGCACAGGCAGTGCTTTGGTCAAAGTACCATTAGCTATAGGATAGAAAAGGTCAGGACCCAAACCTAGACGGCTGGCTGACTGACTGCCATGGTGCAAGCATAGTGAAATGGAAGCTGTGTTTTTTTTCTCTCCTCCCTGGACTTCATCCAGGGAATATCTGGAAATGGAGATCCAGAGACCAGGGTGTGCATTTGGCCAGGGCTCTGTTAAATACAGTTCAAAATCATTTTCTGCTCCTTTCTTTTAAAGACGTAAGAGTTATCTGCCATGCACATGAGTGACTTTCTTCTCTCCTGCACAAAGTCCTTTCAAGATGTGGGGTGTTGTTCTCATATCCATTTTAAATTTGAGGGAAAAGGCACCAAGAGGGTCTATATAATGATAGCTACAAAGCAAGGAGAGGAAATTTCAAAAGAACAGGGGTATGCATGGGTAATGCCTTCAAGCCCTATTCTTTCTGTACTGGCAGAGTTACAGGTAGACTCACAAGTGAGGAATGGTGCTGGAGATGTATGATTCAGAAGCAAGGCTGTTGTTCTGGTGGAGCTTCAGTCTTTTATTTATTTATTTGCTTTTTCCAGGAAAAGTCTTGTTTATTGCTGCCTGAGTAGCTAGAGACTGCCCTTTAATCCTCTGCTTTGCCATGCACTGTGAATTAAATACCACAGGAGTACAAGAGCCCTTAAGGGCACAACATCCATTTTACTGTAGCTGTCCAAAGCCAGCTGAATTTTACAGGACTGCTTTTGCTTATAGTTTATCTGTTGCCTGCATGAGGATTTCTGTGGGTTTTATTTTACCTATTTTTGCTGTTATTTCATGTTTCGGGGTGGGTTTTTTTGGTCCCAGTTTGCAGACAGAGTGTGAAAGTGCTAATCTGGGCAGGGCAGGAGAAAATTGTGGTGTTTAGTAGCTCCTATGCTTACAGATGAATAGACTGTGGCATTTCCAGAGCAATAGTGTGGCTGTGTGTGGTTTCTGGGGTCAGCCCATCTCCTCTGTCACAGATGGCATTCTACAGACAGCTGATGCTCTTTTCCCATTGCAAACAAATCATGTGGGAGTGCTGCATGAAATGGAATTTCTTGTCCTGTGGAGATCTCCTATCAGCTCCTTAATTTGGCCAGTCTTTCCTCACTTGAGGCCTTACCAGCTTAGCCTATAGGGACCAGCCTATGTTGTAGAGGAACAGGCTCTACAGGAGGGCGTGCAGAGGATGTGAATGAGGATGGCTGCCCTGGGATGGTGGTAGCACTCACAGAGAAACTGGCATCTTCCTGGCAGCCATAAAAAATCGCTCAGTGCTTCTACAGCACAGTGCCCTCAGATCCCACCAGCTCCCCAGACCTAACAACAGGCAATCCTACTTGTCCTCTCAGTCCGTCCCACTGGATAAAGCATACCTCCTTCCCCAGCTTCAAATGCCATGGATATAGAATTGCCTGCTTCTGCTTCTGAGAAGAACACAGAATATCCTGTGTGCCATACTTGTGTTACATGAACTCATAGCACGCTCATGAGTATTTCACAACCTGGAGACAGTCTCTTGCGCTACAGCTCAGCAGGATCCTGCAAAATCACTGGGCTGCCTGGGGGAGAGCACTCCCATCAGTAAAAAAAAAAGAGCTGCGTCCTTTTCCTGGCTCCCATGCTCAGCTGCCATGTGGCAGGGGCTGAGATCTGCCAGGATCACTTGCGTAGTGGAACAGCAACTGTGAGGACCCTCTGAGATGCTGGTGCTCTGGGTCTGTCTCCTACCCAGCAGGGCTCTTGCTGAGTCTAGGGGTGGGAGTTAATGGCTGCAGAGAGCTTGGGGCATAGCATAACTAACTTCCCAGATGGGATCTGCTGCTCCTGTTGCTGTGCCATATGGAGCAGAGGAGATAGGGAAAGAGAAGGGTTCTCACTGCATTTATGGGGGATCCTGGCCCACCTGGGACTGAGGAAGCTTTGAGGGAGAGCCATCCCTGAACCCCGGCTTGCATAAGAGTAGACAAGCCATAATAAACGCAAGGTTTGGTTGGTTAATCAGCAGTTGAAGGCTTGGGGGCCAGCCTGTTTGAGCTGTTATTAATCCCAAATGGAAGAGGTCACATTTCCATAGAATACCTACTCAAGACAGCTGGGAGTAGTTTTTCTGTGCACACTGATGGGAGCTTTTCACAGACCATGGAGATCTCACCGTCTGAGGGGCTCAGTTTCAGTTTTGCTGGAGTCATGTTCCCTTTGACCTGAGAAGATCCAAGCACAATCCAAGAAGATCCATACACATCATTATGAAAGCTGCCTGCCAGTGGAGCTTTGTTAGAGTAAATGCACTTAAAGGGTGATGGGCAAAAGGAGTGTTTTGTCTACCCCAGACCCATGGGCTCCATGATGGCACATGTTATCCAGTGATTAACGGCACTCAACAGGGCCCAGCCATTCATCCATCCCAGTTCTGCCAAGCCAAAACATAGCCTGGATTTGTACATATTTAATCAGTTCTTTAAATATTAACATATGTGCATGGTGAATGATTGATAAGAAAATGCCTGACTGCAATCAGCTAATTATTTTTTCCATATGCTAAGCATTCACTCAAGCTCTAACCATTATTAATACATTTTCAGTTTATGCTATATATCATTCAATGCAGGACATTTCTCATCTTGCACACGATCCTTGTGCAGTTCCAGCATTATTCAGAGGAGACCTTTGCTAGATGTCTTGTGGACTAGAAACATCCTACTCACTGGTCCAGTGTCTTGCAGCTACCGGAAATGTCTAAAACGCAGTACCAGAGGGCTCAGGTTATCCATTATCTGGAGGTCTGTATTCAGGATAGACTGTCCACTAAGCTCTTGAAACATTTTGAGGACAAAATTTGTATTTTGAAAAGCAGAGGAAGCAGTTATGAAGGAGTCTTTACTCCCTATTTGGTTTCAACTGAAAGCAAAGAATTCCTGAAAATCTGTATGTAGCAGTAGTTTGTATGAATAGTGACTGTGCCATGAAAGCATTCCTGAGCTGAAGAAAAGTATGATGAGAGGGTAAACAGACTCCAGAGAAGCAGCGGCAGCAGCAGCCTCAGGGGACCAGAGCAGGGAGTGTCTCTTGGGAAAGGAATCTGAAGGATAAAAGAGTTATGAACAACTAATGGCTGCCAAAAGGGATGACACTAAAGGCATAACAGCAATCTGTGCCTGTACAGGGGGGAAGGTTAGAAGCGTGGGAAGAGTGCACTGAGGCTGCATCAGGAGCTCTTTGAGGACCAAAAATCAGAAGCTGTAATCACACAAAAGGCAGAAAGAAGAGCTTGCAAATAATGAAGTCTCTAGAAGTCACACAAGCATGGGGAGCCATCAGAGCTGATTGCCAGGCTGACCATCCAGAGATACAAAAAGCCAAAAGAAACGGGTCTATAAGCATCTTTAAAAGAAGAAGAACATCAGGAGTCTACTATAGGCCTCCTGATCAAGGGGAGCCTGTGGATGAAGCCTTCTTGCTTCAGGTGGCAGCAGGGACATGCAGCCTGGGGAGACTGCAGGGATATGGTTCAGATGTGTAGGGATGGGATCAAGAAAGTCAGGGCACAGATGGAACAAAACTTTGCAAGAGAAATGAAGAATAGAAAGAAGGGATTCTTTAAGTATATTAGTCAGAAACGAAAGGCCATGGAGAGTGTCCCCACTGTGATAAACAAGAGTGGAGAACTGGTGACAGTGGATATGGAGAAGACTGAAGTACTCAACAAGTTCTTTGCTTTTCAGTCTTCACTAGCAGTTAGGTTTCCCATGCCACTCAGATCTCCAGACCTCTATGTGGGGGTTAGGGGTGCAAATTCCTACACATACTATTAGCGAAGAGGAGGTTTGATGCCAGCATTTGAAACTGAATATGCACAAGTCTATGGCACTCAGCATGCATGCCAGGGTCCTGAGAGAACTGGTTAATGTAATTGTAGGGCCACTCTCCATTATATTTAAGGCCAGGCTAGATGGGGCTGTGAGCAAGCTGCTCTAGTGGGAGGTGTCCCTGCCCATGGCAGGGGGGTTGGAACTAGCTGATCTTTAAGATCCTTTCCAACCCTGACAATTCTATGACTCTATATTTGAAAAGTCATGGCAGTGAGGAGAAGTCCCTGGTGACTGGAAAAAAGGTTTATATCACCCCTGTTTTTAAAAAGGCTGGAAGGAGGACCTGAGGATCTAGAGACCTGTGAGTCTCACCTCCATGCCTAGGAATATCATGGAACAGATCCTCATGGAGGCAACGTTAAGGCACATGCAAGACAAGGAGGTGATTCAAGACAGCCTGCGATGGCTTTTCTAAGGGCAAATTGTACCTGACCAACCCGGTGGCCTTCTGTGATGGAGTGACTGCAGCAGTAGACAAGAGAAGAACAACCATTTTCATCTACCTAGGCTTTTGTAAGGCCTTTGGCACAGTCCCACAGGACATCCTTATTGCTAAACTTGAGAGATAGGGATTTGAAGGATGGACTATTCAGTGGATAAGGAATTGGCTGGATGGACACAGCCAGAGAGCTGCCGTCAGTGGCTCTATGTGTAGATGGAGACTGGTGACAAGCAGTGTCCCTCCCTCAGGGCTCTCTCTTGGGACTGGTGCTCTTCAGTATCTTTATCAATGTCACAGACGAATGATTCAAGTGCATCCTCAGCAAGTTTGCAGGGGACACGTAGCTGGATGGTACAGTTAACACACAGAAGGGGGAAAAGGACAAGCTCGAGAAGTGGGCCCACATCAACTGAATGAGGTTCAACAAGTCCAAGTGAAAGGTGCTGCACCTAGGTCGAGACAATGCCAGACATAATTACAGCTTGGGAGAAGAACTCATTGTGAGCAGCCCTGCAGAGAGGGACTTGGGAGTTCTGGTGAATCAAAAGCTGGACATGAGCCAGCAAAGTGTGCTTGGTGCCCAGAAAGCCAACCATGACCTGGGCTGCATCAGAAGAGGTGCAGCCAGCAGGTCAAGGGAGGTGATTCTCCTGTTCTACTCTGCCCTTGTGAGACCCCATGTAGAGTGCTGTGTCCAGGTCTGGGGCCCTCAGCACAAGAAAAAGGTAGATCTTTTAGAGTGGGTCCAGAGGAGGGCCATGAAGATGATCAGATGAGGGCTGAAGCACCTCTCCTATGAAGACAGGCTGAGAGAGCTGGGGTTGTTCAGCCTGGAGAAAAGAAGGCTGCAGTGAGACCTTATTGTGGCCTTCCAATACTTAATGGGAGCCTATAAAAAGAGGGAGGGAGACTTTTTACATGAGCAGATAGTGATAGGACAAAGCAGAATGGTTTTAAACTGACAGAGGGGAAATTTAGATTAGATGTTAGAAAGAAGTTCTTTACAGTGAGAGTGGTGAGGCTCTGGACCATGTTGCCCAGAGAAGTTGTGGATACCCCATCCCTGGCAGTGTTCAGAACTTGGTTGGTAGAACATGAGCAACCTGGTCTAGTGGGCATCATCCCTGTCTGTGGCAGGGAGGTTGGAGCCAGATGATCTTTAAGGTCCATTTGAACCCAAACCATTCTATGATTGTATGATTTTATGATTCTATGAAGCATGTCGAAGAGCTCAAATAATATTGGATACAAAAAGAGCCAAAGAGTTAAATGTTGCCTTTGTTTTAGTCTTCACAACTTAACTAAAATAATTTTAATGAGGAGAAAGGAGCCCAGGGCAGAATCAGAAAAGAACAGACTCGGAAATATTCAAATGAGTTAGCTTTGTCCTTGTCAGCATGCCCTCATGATCTTCAGAGGAAGCTGCAAGAGCAATCTCTGGCCCATGAGCATTTCATCATCATGAACTTGGGGAGTGTGCAGGAGGTGTCAGGCAGCTGGGGAAATGCAAACAGCCTACCTAGCTTTAAATATAATTGCTAACATTAAAGAAGGTAGGAACTGAGGATCAAGGAAATGAAGGACAAACCAGCTTAACTAATACATAGAAAGCTATTAAAATAATTTGTAACTAACCAATTAATGAGCATGGAAGTATAACCATTTGCTCAAGGAGTGATGGTGGCTACTCAGAGGAGGAAGACTGCTCCCAGCACCCACCAAAGTGGATATTGGTATCCAGGGCGTAGGCTGTGAAGAATGCCACAGCCTTTCACTGGCAACAGGGGACCATGCTGACTATGGCTGCATGCGGTGTGAACAGGGTGATGACCTGCTCAGACGAGTGGCACAGCTCCAAGATGAAGTGATGGAGCTCAGAGAAGAGGTGAATAGGTTGAGAAACATCAGGGAGAGTGAGAGGGAAATTGATTATTTTCACAAACTGATCTCTACAAAAACAGAATGGGAAGTAACTCTTAGTGGAGGAGAGGATTCCATATCCTCTCATCAGCAAGCTGCCCAGCCTTTCTGTAGTAACCCACAGGAACAGGGTCAATGGGAACAGGTCTCTGCCTGACAAAACAAATGGAACAAGTGTGTTCCTTCAAGAAGCACACTGCCTACAGTGCCCTTGCAGAATAGGTATGGGGCTCTGCAGGAGGAAATGGCTGGGAGCAAGGGCAAGGGCTCATGGAGGCCAGAAGTGCCACAAAGGCCAACTTGCCTCAGACCAGCCATCAAAACTGACCCTGAAAAGAAAAATCCATGGGTTGTCGTTGTAGGGGACTCCCTGCTGAGAGGAGGAGAGGGCCCAGTATGCAGACTGAACCTTCATACAGAGTTCTGCTGTCTCCCTGGTGCCCAGGTAAAGGATGTTGTAGGTAAACTTCCCACCGTTGTGAGTCCTTCAGATTATTACCCACTTCTGGTATTTCAGGTGGGCAGTGATGATGTAGAAATGAGAGGCTCACAATCAATTAAAAGAGATTTCAGGGCCTTTGGACAACTGGTAAGGGGATCAGGAGCTCAGCTTGTGTTCTCCTTCATCCCCCTAACATCAGCAATGGACAAGGGAATACATAGGAAGAGCCAATGGGTCAATTCATGGCTCTGGGGCTGGTGTCATCAACAGGGCTTCGGGTTTTACAATCAGGGCTTGGTATACAAGGCACCTGAGCTGCAAGGAACTAATGGGATGCACTTGTCCCAGAGGAGGAAAAGGATTCTAGGACAGGAGTTGGCAGGACTCATTGATAGGGCTTTTAATAAGATTTGAAGGGGGAAGGGGTTAATAATCTCATGGTTGCCTGTGACAAACAGTGGGGCAGCACATCAGGGGCAGAGGGATGGTGCGCTAGTAAGGGCTCTCAACTTGTTGCCCTGAGGCAAGCCAGGGACAGTGCACCAAGACACCCCAAGGGAATCAAAGGGGATTCACCTAAGAGGGTGACACAGCCAGCCCAGCTGAAGTGCCTCTATGCAAATGCATGCAGCTTGGGCAATAAACAGGATGAATTAAGGGCCACTGTGCTGCTGGAAAGCCATGACATAGTGGCTATTACTGAAACTTGGTGGGATGATTCCCATGACTGGGACGTAGGGATAGAAGGGTACAAGCTCTTTAGGAAGAACAGGAAGGGGAGGAGGGGAGGAGGTGTTCCCCTCTACATCAGTGACCAGCTGNTTACTGAAACTTGGTGAGATGATTCCCATGACTGGGACGTAGGGATAGAAGGGTACAAGCTCTTTAGGAAGAACAGGAAGGGGAGGAGGGGAGGAGGTGTTCCCCTCTACATCAGTGACCAGCTGGAATCAATGGAACTTCACCTGGGGAAGGATGATGAAATAGTTGAGAGTGTATGGGTTAAGATTCAAGGGAAGACAGGGAAAGGTGATGTTACAGTAGGGGTCTGCTACAGGCCACCTGACCAGCAGAACCAGGCAGATGAGGCCCTCCATAGGCAGATAGAAGTGGCTTTGTGTTCACAGGCTCTGCTCGTAGTGGGCGATTTCAAGCACCCTGACATGCTGGACGGACAATACAGCAAGGCACCAACAATCCAGGATGTTCCTGGAATGCATGGACCTTGTTCTCACCAACATGAAAGGGCTGGTGTGTAATGATAGCCTTAGGGACAACCTTGGCTGCAGTGAACATGAAGCACTAGAATTTAAGATCCTCAGGACATCTAGGAGGATGTATTCCAAGCTTACAACCCTGGACTTGAGGCATGCAGACTTTGATCGCTTCAGGGATCTGCTGGCCAAAGTACTGTGGGACAAAGCCCTAGAGGGAAGGGAGGCCCAGGAGAGCTGATTAGTATTCAAGGATCACCTTCTCTGTGTCCAGGAGCAAAGTATACCAACAAAAACGAAGGCACAGAAGAATGCTAGGAGGCCTGCCTGGATGAGCAAGGAGCTCCTGGACACACTGTCACACAAAAAGAAACTTCATAAGGAGTGGAAGAAAGGACAGCTAGAATGGGGGCCTTATAAGGTAGCTGTGTGAGCAGCAAAAGACCTGGTTAGAAAAGCTAAGGCTCATTTAGAATTAAATCTAGCCAGAGAGATCAAGGGGAATAGCAAAAACTTCTATAGGTATATGAATGGCAAAAGGAAGACTAGGGAAGGTGTGGGCCCCCTCAGAAAGGAAACAGGTGAACTGGCGACAAGTGATATGGAGAAGGCTGAGGTTCTCAATGAATTCTTTGCCTCAG
>VWZO01003437.1:0-24681 GCA_013396975.1 Bucco capensis
AAATCTTATGTAATGCTTCTGAGGAATGTCATTCTGAGGAATGGGTTAATGTTTACCAGTTCTTATGATCGAAACTACCTCTTCTCATCCTGTTTTCGAGATGTGTTCCTCTTTGATCTTAGTCACAGACCAAGGCTTATGCTGAAACTTTTCTATAAGCAATTGTTCTGCGCTAACAGTACGTGACTGGTTGCCCACAGAGGTTGTTATACAATTAGTCCATCTCACCTTGGGCCAGTACACACAGGTTCTCACGGTTTCTTACAGTCTGGGGAGGCAGATGCAGAGACAGCTGCCCTGGATGGAGCTCATTTATTGAGCTCACCAAAGCCAGAGCAGCTTCAGAAATAAAACCACTTTTTGCAAATAGAGCAACCACTTCTGCTTTTCTGCATGAGAAGTGATTCAACCCCACGTGGTCTTGGTCACAGCCTGCCACATGACTGGGCAGAGTAAGGCAGGACCAAGCCCCCAGACTACTGCTGAGCATGGCAGTGACAGCCCGCATGGCCCAGAGCGTGGTCTATGCTGACCTGAAGTTTGCTACAGCCCTGCCGCCTGCTGCCCCTGCATGCCATGCAGACCTCGATGAGGCCGATAGCCCCTATGAGAATGTGGTACTGGGGCAAATGCCCTCAGCGCCCAGCCCAGGTGAGAGCCTAGCCACAGCAACTGCCACAGGGATGCCCCAGTACAAGGTGGGCAGCAGGTGGTGGCAGTGGGACCATGGAGCAATGCCCATGGGTGCTCATCTCTTGCAGGGCGTTGGCCTCAGCGTTGGCGCATCCCCGTGGGGCTGCTGGCAGCCACCGTGCTGCTGCTGCTGCTGGTGGCCACCGTAGCCCTGGGGGCTTGCTGTGAGTCTGGAGAGGGGCAGCAGGGTGGGGGGACAGTTGGGAGGGGAGAGTAGCAGGGAGCAGATTTGGGGCTGTGAGAGGGCTGGGCTGCCGAGGTGGTCCTTAGAGCCGAGGGGGGATTTGGGCTGTGGTCTGGGACTGGCNCCAGACTGGCAGGTCACTCGCAGGCTGCAGGATGCCTCCCGTGAGCATGTGGCCGAGCAGGGCCGCCTCTCTCAGGAGCTGATCATGCAGGAGCAGAGCCTGGAGCAGACACGGCTAGAGCTGGCCTGGGCCAGAGCTGAGCTGCAGCGAGCATGGCAGGAAGGCAACAGCAGCCAACTGGAGCTGGGGAACCGGGATGCTGAGCTGGAGCATGCCAGGCAGGAGCTGGCTTTGCTGGAAAAGGAGCTCAGGGCCAGTGAGAGCAATGTGAGCAGCCTGCGTGCCTGCGTGAATACAGGTAGGGCTGTAGTGGAGTGGGGACACAGACGATGATGCCACGGAGATCTAGCAGCTGATCTCAGCTAGGCTGGGTCCCCCAAGCATCCATGGGAGACTAAGCATCTGAATCATGCTCCTGCTCCTAGATTGCTGCCCCTCAGGCTGGGTGCTCTACAGGAGCAAGTGCCTCTTCATCTCAGTGGAGAAGAAGACCTGGTTTGACAGCCGTGATGATTGCAGAAAGAAGAATTCCAAGCTGCTGGTCCAAGGCAACTGGCCAAAATGGACAGTGCCGGTACAGAGCAGAGGGGCTGTGGCACCTCAGGAGGGTGGGGACAACGATGACACTCCACAGAGCACCATGTGGCCAGTGGCAATAGCATCTCTGGAGGTGCCCGGGTGGCACTGCAAGCCCTGGGTGCCCATGCTGGCAGTCTGTGGGGAGGAGCAGAGACAACCTCAGGACTACCAGGCACCAGGTGTGTGCTGGCCCAGGGCAGGCACTCAACAGCTTCTTTCTCCTCAGCATTTTGTACAGGCAGGAGATGCCATGTTCTGGGTTGGAGCACTATTTTCTTCTGACACAGGGAGGACCATTTTATGGCAGAACAGCAACCAGGTCTACTGGTAAGTGCAGCATATCTTGACACAAGCACTTGCCCTTTACCCATGCTGGGGAAGTGCTGTTTCACCCCTATGATACTTCAGTGGAAAAGAGATTGATGCTCTGATGAACACTGCTTTGAGGAAGAGGCCTCTGGACAGACCCCAGCTACAGAATGCTCTGCCTGATCTCCAAGTGGCAAAACAGGAGGCTGGGGGGAGGAATGTGGCCCTTCATCAGACTAGTCTTAGTGCCAAGCATCCTTTCTGCCCCAGCAGCACTGGGACCTGTGAGAAGAGGCATCCACAGTGAACATGTTGTCACTGCTCCTCTGAGACATGCTCTCTCTCCTAGGTACACTACAGACTGCGGGCTATCAACTAACTGGAAAATAGAGAGTTCAAAATGCTGGAGAAAATACCAGTGGATCTGTGAGCGGCTCCCAAAACTAAGCCATGCATCTGAGGCCCTCCTTCCCCTGCTAGTAGAGGACTGACTGTGCTGCCATCTCACTCTGTTGCAGGACTTGGGGACAGGAGCTAGATGTGCACCCTGGGACCCTCTCCTCTGTGCATGCATTGGCTCAACTGTATTGTAAAGTGCTGGGAAAGTGTATCTGTATTTTAAGCAGGGCTCACAGAAAATAGACATTATTCCCCTCGCTCACACTCATGCATATACTTGTACCACCTTAAACTTCCCATCTGCATGTCCCAGCATGCACCAGCCAATGCAGTGACCCAGGATTCCAGTGCGGAATCCAGCTCCCACATATTGTGCTCCCCAAAGGTTGCTGAAGGCACCAGAAGCTGATGCAGGATGTGCCATTTGCATCTTTTTGGAGCTGAGAGATGACAGTGCCACTGGATGACAGTGCTATTGGCATACTCAACCTTTCATCTTCAGGGAGTTGTGTGGATTTGCTGCCTGTCCCCACAACATCAGTAACCCTTTCTCCTGCCTCCATCACTTGCTCTGGGCTTTGGATTGAGCCTTGCCTTGGGAGGGTGAAGGCAGCAGTGTCATCTTCACAAGAAATTGATGGGAAGCCCTGGGACCATGCAAAGATGGGGAGTGCTGAGGGCCCTTGACACCATGAGGGTGAATAAGGGAATCCTAAGACCATGGGGGGCAGAAGAGGCATAATGGAGAGCCCTGAGATCATGGAAGGCAAGTGAAGGAATCCTGAGGCCATGTCAGGAAATGGGGTTGCAGTGACGAGCCTTAAGACAGTGAGAGAGTGAGAGGGGAGCACAGGAGAGTCTTGGGAATGCAGGGGAAAGGAAAGACCCCTGTCACTAAAGTGGAAAGATTCCTAAGACCTTGGTGAGACACACTCCGCTCTGGCCTAGGCCATCTCTCACTGCCCCTGAGCTCTTTTTCCAGCAAAGCCAGCTCCTGCCTGGCATGCTCCAGCTCAGCATCCCGGTTCCCCAGCTCCAGTTGGCTGCTGTTGCCTTCCTGCCATGCTCGCTGCAGCTCAGCTCTGGCCCAGGCCAGCTCTAGCCGTGTCTGCTC
This sequence comes from Bucco capensis, assembly GCA_013396975.1. Taxonomy (NCBI): domain Eukaryota; kingdom Metazoa; phylum Chordata; class Aves; order Piciformes; family Bucconidae; genus Bucco; species Bucco capensis. Next base: position 3,403 of record VWZO01003437.1, read on the forward strand.
CAGGCTCTGCTCCTGCATGATCAGCTCCTGAGAGAGGCGGCCCTGCTCGGCCACATGCTCACGGGAGGCATCCTGCAGCCTGCGAGTGACCTGCCAGTCTGGAGACAGTCTGGGTGAGCTGGGGCACAGGAATTGGACAGCCTGGGCAGGAGTCCATGGAATAACTCTGCTCAGGGCTTGGCCCTTGCAACTGCAAGTGGGACAGGAACAGTTGACTGTGGGCAGAGACTGTTCTGGGGAGGGTAGTAGGAAGGGGGAGGAAGCCCAAATGGTGGGAAGGGGAGGAGAGGTAATGGGAGACAGTGGAAGGTAATGGGAAGGCAATGGAAAGCTGATGGAAGGCAATGGGGACAAAGTGGGAAGGCAGTGGAAGGCAGTGGGAAGGCACCGGAAGGTACTGAGAGGCAAGGGGAAGGCAGTAGGAGGCAGTGGGAAGGTAGTGGGAAGCAATGGGATGGCAGTGGGAGGCAATGGAAAGGCAATTGAAAGGCAGTGGGAAGCAATGGATTGGCAGAGGGGAGGCAGTGGGAGGCACTGAGAAGGCATTGAGAAGCAGTGGGAAGGCAGTGGGAGGCAGTGGGAGGCAGCTGCCAGTCCCAGACCACAGCCCAAATCCCCCCTCGGCTCTAAGGACCACCTCGGCAGCCCAGCCCTCTCACAGCCCCAAATCTGCTCCCTGCTACTCTCCCCTCCCAACTGTCCCCCCACCCTGCTGCCCCTCTTCAGACTCACAGCAAGCCCCCAGGGCTACGGTGGCCACCAGCAGCAGCAGCAGCACGGTGGCTGCCAGCAGCCCCACGGGGATGCACCAATGCTGAGGCCAATGCCCTGCAAGAGATGAGCACCCACCTGCTGCCCACCTTGTACTGGGGCATCCCTGTGGCGGTGGTTGTGGCACTGAGGGCACTTGCCCCAGCGGCACGTTCTCATAGGGCCTATCGACCTCATCGAGGTCTGCATGGCATGCAGAGGCAGCCATGCTCTGGTCTGCCCCTATGGCCTTGATGGCTGGTGCTTCACTACAGTGCCCCTTCGGTAGGGGCTGTGAATGAGAAATGCAGCTACTTTTGGTAGAAAGGAGGAATTTGCTGTGAGGTGCAGCTGATGGGAGCAGGAAATCACAGCCAGGGGACTGGTACCCTGACACTGGCCCTGGCACCATCATCCTGTCTCCTTCCATCCTCTAAACTGGTCAGGACCCTGGCATGGATGTGGGACAGTGCAGCTCAGGGCTGGGGCACTGGGCAGAGTGGTGGGGCACAGCCTACTAGTAATGAACACAAACCCCTGGAGCAGAGGGAGCAAGGCCAGCTTCCACACGGAAGCAGATGGCTCTGAACCTGTCCCCATCTAGGATGGAGGTTCCCCCTCTCTGTGTTTTTCTCCAAGGTCTGAGCATTGATGCTGAGCAGAAGAGGTTGCCCTAATGCCTAAAGTGGTTTCCAAATTGCAACATGAGATCTTGTTCCTCTCACATTCTCCTGGCCACCTCTCCCTCTTTTCCAGCAAGGAGACCAAAGGGATTCATGTCCCATATGTTGAAGGGTCATGATAAATGGCCCACATTTCTCTCCCCTCGTCCCCACCCAGTGCTTGCATAGCATCAGTCAGGCAGGTCAGACAGGCACCACTTGCCTGTTGTAAATCTCACCTGGCTCCCCCCCGCCACCATCACATCTTCCCTGGGCCTGGAGCACTGTGTGCCCAGAGGGATATTCTCCATCTTCTTCTCAGGGATTGAGCAGAAGCAACTCATCCTTTAGTTTCCTAATCTCCTTCCTGTTCCATTTGAAGCTGGCTGTGATTTTGCCTTTCTGTGGTGCAGAACATCTGCCCCAACACTTGAAGAGGTGTAGAGTGGCCTTACATTGCAGATCTCCAGTTCTGCCTTTCTCTGGATGCAGTTCAACAGAACTGCCCTGGCCCTGCCATGTGCCCAGAGGACCATGAGCACTTTCAGCAAGTGGGAGGGGATGGTCTAGTGGTGCTGAGACCAATGAGAGGGCACTGGTCCCTGCAGCTGTGCCTCACTGACCCCATCTGCTACAGCTCAGAGCAAACTTCTGCTTCTGCAGATGCTGACTGCACTTCTCCTTTACACCTCCAAGACACAGCACTGCAGAGCAGGACCATCCCAGGAAAGTATCCTGAAGGCAGGGTTGGAGCCAGCAGGGCTCAGGGCTTGCCCAGTGTTTGCCTACATGGCCCAGAGTGTGATTTATGCTGACCTGAGGTTTGCCAAGGTATTAGGGGGCCGGAGCATGGCTAGCCAGGCACTTGAGGCAGGTGAGAGCCAGTGGGACCCCCGGTGCTGCCCCTGCCATGCCTAGCCCTGTGGACTCAGCTGCTCTCCCCTGCCTTCCTCCAACAGCCCTTGGCATGGAAGAGGCAGAGAGTCCCTATGAGAACATGCAGCTATCGTTGGCAGACCAGGAGGGGGATGGGGCCCAGGCCCAGCCCAGCCCAGGTAAGTGGACCAGGGGAACCCTGGGTGGTCTTGATGTGGGTAGTGTTTTGGGGTGCTCCCACTCCCATCCTTGAAGAGAGGAGGTGTCCACACTGTGCCACCTATGCCATCATGCTACCAGTCCATTCTCTGCAGGCAGGAGGTTTTGGGGCTGCAAGGGTTTTCCCGGCTCCTCAGGCAAGGCTTGTTGTTGATTATGTTTTGCAGAGTGCTGGTCTCAGCGGTGGCGGATCCCTGTGGGGCTGCTGGCAACCTGCCTGTTGCTGCTAGTGGCCACTGTGGCCCTGGGAGCTTGCTGTGAGTCAGGGTGGGCACTTCTGGGGCTAGGGATGACTGGGCAGCATGGGGAGAAGGAGGCAGCTAGGCTGCAGCTGGTGCTGTGGGTGAAGAAGGGAGATTAATAGATGCATGTCCACACACATTGCTTGTGGCTGAGTCCCTTTGCCCTGTATCCCTCACACATCATGGATGCCTCCCTTACCTCCCACCACCCACATTCGCCACCCTGTTCTCCATTTCTGCTCCTATTTCTTCTCTTCCAGAAGTTGCCCAGTCTTATACTGATGTCCCATCCCTGTCCTTGCCCTGCTCTGTCTGCTCCTACACCCTATCCTGTGTTGCCCTGGACTCCTGTGCCAGGACTTGTACAGACCCTAACTGTACACTTCCCTGCTGTATCTTTCCCATCCTTTTCTATCCAGCAGGAACATCTCATTGCCTTGTCCTGCCCATCCTACCACCTGAGCAGGGTCAGTCCCACATCTCCTTGCCAGGACTGTCCCATTCTTTTCCCCCAGCTCACCCAGCCTCTCTGTCACCAGACTGGCAGGTCACCAGCAGCCTGCGAGATGCCTCCCGTGAGCATGTGGCCAAGCAGGGCCGCCTCTCACAGGAGGTGATCAAACAGGAGCAGAGCTTGGAGCAGATGCGTCTGGAGCTGGCCTGGGCCAGAGCGGAGCTGCAGCGAGCATGGCAGGAAGGCAACAGCAGCCAACTGGAACTGGGGAACAGGGATGCTGAGCTGAGGCGTGTCATGGGAGTCCTGGGGAAGATGGAGAAGGAGATGCAGGAGATGCAGGGGAAGCTCAACAGCAGCGAGAGCACTGTGGCCATCCTGCGCTCCTGCACCGCTATAGGTACGGTGATGAAGGAGCAGGGATGGGCAACCCTGGGGGGCTGGCATCCCTCAACAGGTGCAGAGCGAAGGTATGAGCACTGGCTTTTTGGCCACATTTTGGAGAGAGGGTGATGCAAAAGCTGAAGCTATGCCTGGAGTTGGGGCTAAGCATGTGACGTCTGCTGGGAAGATGTGAGGCTGTTCCTAGTCTCCTCCAAGGGCATCTGTGGCTAAGCAAATGCCTGAGCTGTGCCTCTGCCCACAGATTGCTGTCCTTCAGGCTGGCTGCTGTACAGGGGCAAGTGTCTTTTCATTTCATTGGAGAAGAAGACATGGGAGGACAGCAGAAATGAGTGTGAGAAGAAATATTCTCAGCTCCTGGTCACCAAATCATGGAGTCGCTGGACCGTGCCGGTAGGGTGCTGTGGGAGCTGAAGTCAGAAGCTTCTAGCCCTGGGCTTCCCAGGTGGGCCAGCATTGCTCTGGGGGCCTCTGGTCTGCCAAAATATTTGAGAGTGCAAGGCTGATCTCTGAAGTACATGGCTGGTGGTGGACATAGGGATGAGAGTCTCTGGCACCCCTAAATGCTACCACAGCTGCTCAGCTGTCTTACCCTAAGTTGCTCCAGTCTGGGGACTCCTAAAATAACAATCCTCTGCAAGTGTTACAGCACAGAGCTACTATGGAAAAGCCACTAACATGCCTTTTTGATCCTTCCTCAGGCATTCCTGAAAAATGCAGACATCCCATACTGGATTGGGCTGCAGAAGAGCAGCTTCCCTTGGTATGAATACAGCTGGCTGGAGGAAGAGGACCTCAATGATGAGGGGGTCTCAGACACCTGGTTCTGGGTGGATGGCTCCCTTTATGAAAGGTATGTGGCAGCACAGCTTCTCGCTGAAACCCTATCTCCTCCAGCATGGCTTTAGGAACTGTTTTAAATCCTCTCCTTTACCAAGTCCCAGGCACAAGCAGTGGGCAACAGAGCATCAAAGCATCTGAGGCCAAGGGGAGATGTGTACAGTTGTGTGACGAGATGCTTACAGGCCTTGCAAATGGAAAGTCAAGACTTGGTGGGGCACATGCAGGGCATGCAGAAGAAGGAGGCAGTGAGAGGGGAAGAAAAACCCCAAGTTTTAGTTGGTGTCTAGACAAAACATTTGAGCAGTGTCTCAATCCCGCATGTGCCTCCCTGGTTCCTCCTCCAGAAGAAATTAAGTCTTCCTGCCCACAGAGGGTCCTAGGTTCCTGCCTTCCATGTGTACCCTATCTCCAGCTTGCCACCACTTCCTTTTGCAGTGTCTGAGAGCAAGGAGGAGGAGAAGACCCATCTGGTCGGGTGCTGGGTACACAGTCTCTACCTGCTGCCTACTCCTCCATCCTCAGGTCCACCGTAGGGGGCTGCCCCACTGCAACCCATGGGAGCTGCTCATGGTAGCTCCTCTGGCCATCCACAAGCTCTCAGGGAGGACTAGGCTCTCCTCACCACTGAGTGCTACAGGGATGAAATATCCCCCAGCAATAAGGCTGAGATTCAAGCAATGGGGAGGCTAACGGGTGTCACAGGCAATGCAAATATGTTGTAGATGAGTTTCTCAGCCTGCCAAGGAAGTCCCATCCCTGGAAACATTCAGGGTCAGGACTCTGAGTAACTTGATCTAGTTAAAGAGGTCCCTGCTCACTGTAGGGAGGGTTGGACTAGATGATGTTTTATGATCCCTTCCAACTCAAAGTATTCTGTGATTTTATGATTCTAAGTGCATGGATGCATCAGTGGAGGATTCAGCCTGTGAAATCAGTAGGGGAGGTCTGGGGGATCCCCGCTCTGGCTTAGGCACTGAACTCCTCCTATGCAAGTGTACAAGAGGCAGTCATCAGCAGCCATGGCTGCCTTGGCAGAGGGTGGTGGATAGGATGGTTGCAGTCCCCTGAAGCGTTGTTTCCCCATCCAGGCCATGGCAGTCAAAGTCGAATGGGTCCTGTGCCATAATAAGCCGTGGGAATATCAAACCCACCCAGTGTTCTGGTCCCGATGACCTGCACTTCTGGATCTGTGAGAAGGCAGCGGGGCCAAGCTCCGCTTTCATATGATGAATGCTGCTGGCCCTGGCATCACTGCGGTGAGTATGGCATGGCAAGCTTTGCCAAGCCCTGGGGTGCACAAGGCCCATGGAGTGTGCATGGAGAGTGAGGAGCCTAGGTCTCTACATGGGACATGTTGACCTCCTTCCTTGGAGAGGGATGCAGGCACTTCCTTGTGCTGGAAGGAGCCTGCTTCTATTACTTCACTGCCATGGGAGCTCCTGGTTTGCGGTAGCTCAAGAGACTCCCCCAAGCCGTGGTGCAGCAAAAGGGCAAGATTGAGGAAACCCCTTTGCAAGCTGCTTCCCAGCCCTGCTGCATGTGTTGGAGGCTGGGCAGAACCTTACCTTCATGCTCTGCCTTCTCTTGCAGCACCTGCACCCTGAACCTTGCACCACATCTGCTTCAGCCTTGCTGCACCCTTGCCAGGGATGTCCCATCCACACGAGCAACCTCCTTACCTCTCACAGTACCCTGCCCGTGGGCTGCTCATGTGTTTCCCAGCCAGCAATGCCCAGTTGTGCTCTGGCATTATGCAGGCTGTGGGAGGCATCCGCAGTGGCCAGTTCCCTGCAGCTGATGTGCTTCAGCAGAGTGGTATGGGCCGTACAGCTCAGCCTTACACCTGCATAGGATACGCTGGGTCTTCCTGAGCACAGGAGCTGATGTGCAATACAGCCTGGATCCAGCCACGGAGCCCAGCAAGCCCTGATGCTCAGCGTTGCACCCATGCAACAATCCCAGCACAGAGCAAGTAATGGTCATGGCACATAAAGATGCAGGAGTGGGGCACAGTCCCACGCCCTGCCAGGTCCTTCCCCACAGTAGGGACTTTCTGCTTGGCACCATCTGAGGAACAGCTTATCCACAGCTTTCAGGAAACCCATCAGACAACAATATTGGCAAAGCTTTGTTGCCCAAGGAGGGAAGCTGCACTTGAACTGTCTGGCACCTGCTGGAGGTTGGTTTGCTTTTTTTTTTTTTTGCTAGAGCAATGACCTGTAGGATTGTACAATGTGATGGTGCCTTTCAAAAGAAACTGGCACTTGCAGCAGACTGATGCTTTGTGAGACCAGTCATCAAGACTTTAAATAGTCATCAAGGCTTTAAATAGTTACTAGACACGTACACGTGAAGATTAAGCAAAATAGCCCTGATGTAACATTGCAGCCAGGCGAGAGCAGAGGAAGTCATGTTCAACCAGGCGAAAATGCTCTCCGTTTATGATGGTGTTGTGTGTGCCATATATTAATCACTGTAGGAATTAGCTTGCTTGAAGAGCAAAAGGGTGTTAAAGGCAGGCGTTTTGGAAGGGGCACATGTCACTTCTCTGTCTTGTCCGCTGGCTGAATCCACTCTGTAGCAATAAAGAGACACATCTTGTGTACTCTACATTTTTGTGTACCACCACAAACACAGACTTAAGGCCACAAACCCAAAGAATCTAAATAATAAATGGGAATTTGACCAAAACCATTCCAACTGAGATGGCCACTTTGTAGGGACTGAGATCTTGAGCTGAGGCAGGCTGCCTTATGGTCCTCCATGGACTCACCAGAAGCCCAGGCAAGCCCGTGCAGCCTTTTGGTGTCAGGCTTCCCCTGCACCTAACATGCATTCAAGACAGAAAGAGCAGCATGAGTTACTGCGACATTTATTTTTTATTGAACACTTTAAATAAGCTGGATATATATTACTAGCAATTATTATTAATAATAAAAAAACAGAAGAGTTCTGCATTCACCAGTGCATTGGGTGGGAGGAATGAAAGCTGGCTGCCACCCTTGCCAGGGGCCTGGCAGCCTGGCTATACTGCCCACCAGCCCCTTTCCCCCCATGCCAGAATGGCACCCCGGTCCCTCTTTCAGCACCCTGCTCCCAACCCTGTATGCCATGGATATGTGGGGTAAAGTGCCAGATCAGCATCCCAGCCCCTGGCACTGGGTGGGCAGAGGCAACCCTGGTGCTAGAAATCCCCAATGGGCATTGCCCTTCTCCTAGCCCCCTGCATGCCTCTCTCTGTATCAAGGATTGGTTGTGCTCCCCATGCCTGTGCAGAAACACAGGGACACCCCCCGCACCCCCCAAAGGATCCCCCAAAACATAGACACACACACCGATTTTCCCCATCCCAGCTCTGTTCACCTCCCAGCCTAAGGGCAGTGGGGTGCTCCTGGTACTCCCAGAGAACAGACTGACTGCACACCCCTCTGCGAGAGCCTGTGGAGTGGTGAGCCCTTGGGGAAGAGGGATCCTTCATCCAGGGTTTGAGTGCTGGGGGCCCTAGGGGGGACCTGCCCTGCCACCCAGGACAACGCTGGAAGTGTGCTCGGGGCAGGGGTGTTATTGCACTTTAGTCCCTAGCAGGGACCCAGCCAGCCCCCAGGGCTCCCTGCTGATCCCCAAGACCCACCCCGGTGGGATGGGTGCCCAAGCACTGGGACAGTGTTGGGCTACAGCATAGACCACCATGGCCACTGGCACAGCATGGCCACTGGTGGCCGCTATGCACAGAGTGCACGGTGATGCCTGGTGCTGTGGCTGCAGAGGACTGTGCCTCCGGCAGCTTCAGGCTAGGCTCTGCCAGCACTGGCCCTGGGACTTTCTGGTAGCAGCCCTGGCCATGGCAGAGGAGGCTCTTGGCCTCATAGCTGAGGTTCTGGTAGCGGGGTGGGCTGGGTGCCGGCTGGTGGCAGATGGAGGAGAAACTGGAGCCGAAGGGACTCAGGCAGCAGTCAGGACAAGACAGCACCTCGTCCTGCTCCAGCATGGCACTGGAACTATGTCCAGGAAGCATGGCCGTGCGCTCTGTCCGCTCCAGTGTTGCGGCACAGGCGATGCTGAACTCGGAAAAGCCATGCTCCAGCCCACTACTCCAGGTCAGGGGTTTGCTTACGACCATGTTGTTGTTGAATTGGAGCCTGTTGGGAGCTTGTGGGTCTGGATGCCAGGGTTGGGCACCTGAGGATGCTGTGCGGACGAAGGTGCTGTTGGGGGGCGACAGAGGGGCCTGCAGTGGCTCGGGGATGTCAGAACCACAGTATATCTGCTCTTCCAGCCCAGGACTCAAGGGTGATGCTCGTCCCCGAGCTGGGGGAGGAAGGAGGGCAGGGGACTGGTGATTGTCAGAGGTATCAGGGGACCCCACGCCCAGTGCCAGGCCCTCCCGGCGGGGCAGCTCAGGAGAGACAGGCAGTGAGTGGCACTTGTGAGGAGTGGTGGCAGGGGCTGAGAAGTCACACTGCACCTCCACAGCAGGTTCAGGCGTCATGGGGGTGTTGAGCTCGAGTGGGGCAGGGGGCGGTAGGTCAAAGGTGAGTGATATGACTGACTTGCTCGGTGTGTCAAAGAGCTTGATCTTCCCCCCTTTCAGGTCCTCACGCTGGGAAAAAGGGTTGATGCGGGGGGATGTCTCCTTGGTCCTGGCCCCACTGTAAGCCTCCAGTGGCTGCAGCAGTGTGGGTGATTCAGGGGAAAACACGTCAGACTGGCTGCCAGAGAGGTGCTGGGTTGGCTGCAGTTGGTGCATCCCCAGCTCACGCAGAGGCAAGTGCTCGGTGTGGCTGGCTCCCCTCCCGGTTATTCCTGGGCACAGGCACAAGAGTGGGTAATCAGCTGCTAGCATCTAGAGTGGGGTGGTATGGGATGTTGGGCACCCAACAACCCAGGGGCACATCCTGAGAGGGGAACAGTGACCAGGTCCATCCTGCAGACCTCATGCAACCCATTTCCTTCCCCTACAGCTGCTGCAGGATAAACCACACCCTCCCTCCTTGAACCTCACTATGTCCTGTCCCTGGGACACACACATACCACTGAGTGTTTCCACTGTCCCAGGTGTAGGTAGGCTCTCCCCACTGCAAAAGAGGCTGGCTCCCTCGGTGCCTGGCTGGTGCTGCAGGATGTCCTCCAGGCGCTGTGTGATTTCCAGGAATGATGGGCGGGAGGTGGGCTCCATCTGTGGGTATGAGGGGTTCCCCATCAGGTCTGCAGCCACCCAAGCACCCCAGGGAGCCCTGTCCAGCAAAGGCAGCTCCCTGCCTCTCCCCTTGTGCAGGCAGGGCTGCCTGTCCTCAGCTGAGATGGGAGGCTCACACTGCAGCAGTGGAAAGACAGCTGGAGGAAGGCTGCTGGGCAATCGATTTCCACCATTGTGCGGAAAGTGGTGACATCCAGACCAAAATCCTGCACAAGAGAAAGAAGGAAGGGTGAGGTTGAGTCCCCTGGGGCACCACACAGCCTAGGGTGGCCTAGCTGCTGCTCCTCGCGCTGACTGTGTGCCACTCGGGGCTGTGGACCTTGCAGCACCCTGACTGAAACACAGCAAGGGGCGACCCCGAGGTCACCCCAAGCTGAGGCAATCCTGAGGTATCCTGAGACATAGATCCCTCCTGCTCTCTGCCTGAAGCCAACTCTCCCCTTCCACCCAGGACAACTACGAGCTCTGAGGACAAGTTATGGGCGGAGAGCATCCCTGCCTGAGCAGCATTTGGGACACAGCATTCCCGCCATGAGATGCGTGGCAGCTCCAGCACACAGGGCTCTGCCCAGCACGGGATGATCCCCCTCATTTGGTGAAGCAGTCTCAGCTGTGGTGCTGCTGCCCACCGCCCTCCCTCCCTGTCCCTGCCCCAGGAAGTCACCTCAGTGCGTGGCAGGTAGTCAGGGTCAGCAGGAATGCGAGCAATGGTCTCACAGAGGATGATGCCGTACGCAAACACATCGGCCTGCAGAGAACACAGTCACAGCAGTGCTCTGCAGCCCCGAAGCAATATGCCCACGATTCTGTAAACCCACAGGTCTCCTCCTCCCTGAAGAGTCACACTAGGAGTCCTGTCACCTTGCTACCTGAGGGATGCCAGTGCCTTCCCTCTGTGGGCTTGAGCTCCATGTGGGCTGCAAATCCTGCGAACTGCTAGTGGTGCAAGCATGGATAAAGCCTCCTCTCCAGACATGGAGCCTCACCTTCTCATTGTAGATCTCTCCCCGCAGCACTTCAGGTGCCATCCAGTACGGGGAGCCCACCACAGCCAGCGGTTCCTTCTCACTGCCCTCACTGGGGGACACAGTTGGACATCAGGGGCTGCCCGAAGTCCCTGGTCCCTGTTTCACCTTCCATCTTCCCACTGGGACTGCCCAAATCACCAACTCCATGTCCCTTCTTCATCTCACCCTCCTCCAAGCACCCCACCCCACAAACTCATCTCTTCTCACCCACACCATTCCCTTCTCCATCTGCTCCTAGTCAACCCCATGTAAGTCCATCCGACTCATGAATTCCCCACCACCATGGACCACCTCCACCTCCCACTCCCTTCCTGCACCCCAAAATTCCATCCCTTCCCAGTCCCTGCTCCAAGTGGGCTGGAAACCCCCTACTCCAAGGATGAAGATGGACAGGTGGGTAGTGCTCACACCTGTAGGTGGGGATCTTCTCTGCCAAGCCGAAGTCACCCACTACAGCTGTGTAGCCATTGGCCTCGCAGCGCACCAGGCAGTTCTAGGGACACAGGAGGACACCTCTCATACCAACTGCACCAATCCTGCCTCACTGGCCATTGCTCCTGAGATGCGCTGGCGCAGTGCAGCCTCCTGCTCCCCAGTTGGCAGTGTTTGGGGCAGCAGTGTGGGTATGGGATAACAAGGGCAATGGGATGCCTTGGAGCATCCTGTACCTTAGAGGTGAGGTCACGATGGAAGATGCCCTTGGAATGCAGGTAGCGTAGGCCACAGGCAATGTCGAAAGCCAGCTTGACACGTGTGGACCAGGAGAGAGGCACAGGGCTATCCAGCAGCTGCTCCAGGTTTCCACCATTGATGTACTGATGGGAAGAGCTGGGCCACTTCATTGCTGCCCTGTGCCTCCCTCCCTCCCATAAAGCTGGATCCCCATCTCTCATCCCAATGCATCCTCCAACCACCCCATTGCACAGCACCCAGTAGACCCTGCCCTGCACATGCACCACAGGCCAAGAAAGTGTCCCCACAGCCATCACTGACCCCTCCCTCCTCAGGCCTGCAGGAACCTTAGACTCATGCCTGTCACCCCATTCTCACCTCCGTCAGTGCGTGAAGCTGTCCCTGGTGCACACATACCCCCATGAACCTGCAAGATAGAGGGGACCTGAGAGTGGCTGTGGTGGGGACCAGCCCCTGGAGCTCATCCAGCACCAGCTCCAGATCTCCCAGGCCAGGGAAAAGTCGGGCAATGGGGAAAGCAGTGGGAGAGGAGGTTCCTACCTGAGGATGTTGGGGTGCGAGAGGCGGTTCATCAGCTGCACCTCCCGCAACATGTTGCTCCGGTTGCTGGTCAGCTTGTTCATCTTTAGCACCATAATCTGCCCTGACTGTCGGTGCCGCACCTGAAGGGGTTTCAAGAAAGGCTGAGCATCACATGTGTCTGCAGCCCTTCTGGATTCCAGCTTGCACCCAGCACCCAAGCCAGCCCTTGAGGTAGGAGCTGAGCACCCCATGCACCTGAGGCATGGGGCACCCTAAGAATGGCCAGTGCTAGGCAGGGCTCTCCCAGCACTGCAGCACATTAAGGACCCCCAATGCCAATGACGCACATCCCCATCCTCCCCAAGGCACTTGGCTTATGCTTCCCACACCATGCCCAGCCCTCCTCGAGAGGCAATGGCAGCTCCTGCAAGCTGTGACACCAACTCTGCTGTAAGGACAGGTAGTTGCAGGATTGGGACACACCAAGGAGGGTCTTTTTTGGGTCAGTGACACCCAGCCAGACCCTTCCAGCATGAGGTGGAGAACAGACAGGGCACACTGCCCCCTGAACCAAGCCATGGAGGTGGCCAGTGCTACCCCAAAGTATGACTTCAGCCTTTTGGTGCACAGCACTCAGACGAGGCTGTATATTTGGCTAATCCAGCCTGACACCATCATGCAAGCTGGGGGCCTGGCATCATCGCAGGGTGATGGCACAGTCCCCATGCATATGGCTCACCCAGAGGCAGTGCTGCCTTGCTTTCCCTTCCCAGGCCATGAAGGTTGGCAGGACTGGCTTGGTCGGTTTGGCTGGCACTGGCAGCTGCCAGTGCCCAGACCTGCCTCAATGGCACAGGCAGGTTTGGCCCCATGGGGTTGGCTGTGAGCAGTAAGGCTCTGGCACCAGGTGCCCACAGTGGGAATATCAGGGGTCATGCATCAGGCTGGCACTCAGTGGCTATGCACCATGTGACTGACCAGGTCATCATCAGCAGCAGTGTCCCTGCATCAGGAAGCAGCCCTTGGCAGACACTGGCCCAGTCCCACATAGCTGGGACATGTCCATGGCTTAATTCCTCATTAATAGGCCTCCTGTCATTGCAATAGGCCAGGACAGCTCTGAGTGCACGGCATCTAATGCCTTAATCCTGGAGGAGAGGCCGCCTCTGGGAGGGAAGATCTATTGAAAGCCTCTCCTCCAGGATTTTGCCCAGGGACCTGATGATCTTACAGGCCTTTTCCAACGTAAAAAGAGCTTATGACCCCAGGAGCACCTGGCCAGTACAGACCTGCCCTGGTGCTCTGCTCCAGGACTCCATCCCGAGGCAGGGAAGGCTCCAGATGCTCCCAGAACAACCCCAGTCCCAAGCACATGGGGAACAACATCCTTGAGGGTGCTCAGTGACCTGAACTCACTTGCAAGACCTCATCCTGCCATCTCCATTGCATGCTCTGCTGCTCACAGCCAGCCCCTGCCTGGGCTGGCAAGAAAGAGGTTATACTCCCGTGGGATTCCCACAGCCTCCCATAAGCGCTGGCCAGTTTACCCAGTCTGGCTAGGTGTTAGCTCCAGCCCAGTATTCTAGCTGCCCTCTGGAAGCAGATGTAGTAGAGGAATGAGCAAGTCAAGACCTCCAGTGGGATGTAGACCCTTGCTAAGGGGGTTTCCCTCCCTGTCACCACCCGGGAAAAGCAGCAGGCGGCAGGACAGCAACTCCCCTCGCCTCTCCCTGTGTGGGCATGGCGCCCAGGAATCCCAGCACATTCCCTGGAGCTGAGCTCAATCAGGCAGTTGTGTTGTCATGAGGGGGGAGGACAAGCTGCTAGCCTCCACCTAGCCAGGCAAGCCCTCATTCCTTGCTGACGCTCCCCAGCACGCTACGCAGCCCCTCTGTTGGGTTTTTTATGTGGATACTGTGGCTGAGCTGGACTGCCATGGCATGTGGGTCCCATCCCATCTATTGCAAGCACGAGGAGCTGGGGGATGGGACACAGAGCTGGCTGTGGCCCCAGCCTGGGCACAAGGGATCTGAGCTCTTCTAACAGTGGAAATTAGACTCTTATTTAAAGAGCATGCTAATCAGAGTGAGCAGACGGCCTGCTCCCTCCCCACAGCCAATGCTCCTGTCTAGACAGAGGGTGAAGCTCCCCCTGCCACCTCCTCACCTAGTGGTCTGAGTAGCCAGCCCTGTGCACTGGGGACAGGGTAGCACAGGTAGTGCACATCCTTTTTTCCCTAGCCTAACGCAGTCAAGGCACAGTCAAACAAAAACATTATCCTGCACCCCTCACCCTGGAGAGCCCACCAGAGAAAGATGGGAGGGCAGGTAGGGGAGCTAGCAATGCTGACGGTAAACACACAGCCTCCTGTGATGGCTGCATCTGAGCTCACAGCATTTCCAGCAGCAGAACAGGTTTTTTACCAGGTGGGACTGGAAAATCCTCTCATCAGATGGAAAAGGCAGAACTGAAGAGAGACCAAAAGGTGCAGGGCACACAGCACCTGCTCCCAACAAGTGCTTGAGCCTGAGTAGCACTTACCTCCTGCACTCCTGGGAGCAGCACTGCGGGCACACCTGGAGCCAGGGCAGCACCAGATCATCACCCGCCCTCATTGCCGAGCCCAGAGTACATTCTGTGAGAGGGCAGGAAGGGTGCTGGCAGGTCCCTAGCTAGGCAGCACAACCTGATGGTAGTACCCAGGGCTCCCAAACAGTGATAGTGGGGCCAGGATTGCTACTGGCCTGGCTGCAGCAGGCTGACCTTAGCAAACTCACTCTCCCCTGCCTGATGTACTTTCCCCATCTGTGTCACACTGCTCCTCCACCCTTCTTTGTAAAATACGGCAAGGTCCACTGATGAAAGGCAGCAGGTAAGAGGGCGGGAGCTGTGTCATTAGTTGCACCAGTAAACTGGGAGTAAATACAGAATCTCAAAGGTTGGTGGGGAAGCAAGCAAAGATGGACAGGTGGCAGTGGTGCCAAAGCCCTCTCCTGAGCCCTGTCTGCAGTGGGAGCCACTAATCCCCCTGTGCCACTCTGGGAATGGGGTGCTGGGCCAAGAACGCTGAAGGGCTGTGCCTTGGGAAGCAGCATCTCCCAAGAGGATGTGCAACAGTAGAGCATAAGGTGCAGAGTTGGATGACTGAAGACCTCTGAATACAGCCCCCAGGAGAGTGAAGCCAAGATGCTGCCTGCAGTCCCTGCGTCTGCTGCAGACTGCACATGGGGAAGTAAGAGAGGGATTTGAGTAAGACATGCAACAGTGGTTTAAAGGCTGGAGAAGATGTCTGGCACAAACACACCTGGCTCAGTCTACTCAGTCTACTGGAGATGAAGATTTAGCCCACTACAATGTCCTTGCACCCAAGAAGGTGGGTGGACCTGCTGCCTCTGAAATCATACAGGGAGAGGCAATGTGATCCTGCTACTCCAGAGGGAAATCGCCAGGCCCTGCAGCACAGTGGAGGATTAGCTGGGAACAGCCTCCAGGGAAAAGGACAGCCTTTCATCACAGATGTCTCCTGTTTGTCTTCTCTTTCCAAGAGAAGCACTTGGATGGAGTGGAATAAGGCTAGCTTAGGATATCAGCGCTCAAGAGATGTTGAGCCCTTTGGCTTTAATGCTGGGAAGACAGTCAGATATCCATGCTGATATTCCTGCACCCTGTATGATGCTGCCTTTGCTGCATACCAGGACTGAGCTACCAGCATGGGGAGAGAGATGTCCAGCACCTTACCCCCACACCTACCAAGGCTGGAATGAGGCTTAGCAGCCACGAGGAGGAGGGAGTTGTGAGTGCCCACAGCCATGGAAAGCAACAGCAGGAACATGGGAGGTGGGAGGAAAACGAGTCCTGTATTGCCCTGCCAAGCTCCACACTCCTTACAAGCTCAGGCAGCCAAACCTCAGCTCAGACCCCAGGCCTGCCCCACCACCCTGCTGAGCTCTTAGAAACAACCCACTTCATAAGCACAAAGACTCACCTGACTCCCTCCTGCCTCTGCCTCCTCTCCAGGATGCACATGTTGGCTCCCGCCATCTGATCCCACTCCCACTCCTCAACCTCTACCAGTCACCTAAACCCTGCATGTAACTGATGCCATAAGAATATGAACAAGGGGTGGGAGAAAGCATTTTGTGGCTCCTGCAGAGCCTAAGAAAACAGAAACAGCAAGACAAGGAGAGATCATGGCCTGGTGAGACACAGGAGCATCTATTATTACAGAGCCATATGCACGCCTGACATTATTAAATACCTTCCTCTGCTCTGAGATGCTGCCGTGTGCTCCAAGCCAGAGATCAATAGCAGGAACTCAGCCAGGCTCTCCAAGAACCCCACTCATGGTTCTGCAAGTGCTGGAGTGAGCACAGAGGAGACAAAGCCCTCTGTAGACCCACCATGGCCTCTCACAGGACACCTCTCTTGTGGTTGAAGAGGAGCTGGGTTTCCCTGCCAAACAGGGAATAGTGGCAGGGCTGGAAAGGAACCCCAGGGTCCTGCTGTGATGTAGATGCCCAGTTGCACTGCACATAGGAGTGTGGTCCCATGCAGAGGACATAGCACATCACTGCACAAGACTCCAGTGACTGTGGTGGGAGCTGCTGGGGGTCCTGCACAGCCCAAAGCTGCTCTTTGAGGGGAGTGAAGCCACTAGAAGCACAGCTTTTGGGTAGTCCTTGCCAAACAGCTTGTGGTGCCTTGAGTGATGCTGAGGACAAAAACAACACGTGCCCACACCTCCACTCTTACAGGGAGAGGTGTCCAGGGCCTTGGCCCTGGAAGCAGCACACAAGCGGGCAGCGTACTCTCCCTACACATCTCTGCTGCACTGCTGGGACTCCAAGCTCCCCATCAGTACCCATGCACCCCTAACCTAGGTGTGGGCCACACACAGGCATCTCCCCTCTGGCAGTCCCAGAGAGGATGGAGGACAAAGGCAGCTCCAGGGTTCCTGCTGGGGACTAGTCCTTCTGCTGCTTTACAACATCAAGCCCTCTCCCAGACTCAGACACCTTTGTGAGGTTCCTGTGGGCACCCTACACATCTACCTGTCCAGCACTGGCTGGAGCAGGCGCCGTAGTGCTGGAAATGACCTAGGACTGGCTACAAACACTGCCTAAATCTTCCTCCGCAGGCACATCCTGGGTGTGGCGGGCTTGGGTCTTCAGACTTTTGACAGGGGTCCCAGGGGCCCGGCTGGCCACCACTCCACAGATGCCCCGACCCCCCCACGCTGCCCCACTGAGACCCACACCGCAGCGTTTCGGAGCGCTCAGCCTTCCTGGGCTCTAAACAGAGTCGGAGCTCCCTTCCCCCTGCACGGAAAGAGGGGTGAAGGAACAACACCTCGGGGCGGACGGAGTTCCTCGGCACCCCATATACCCACCGCACAGCTCCGCCTCGCACCCTCCGTCCCGACCTGGCCCAGAGGCCGGAGCTGGGTGGCCTGACACACCTCCCACACCCACATCCCCCCTCCGCACCANACACCCACAGCCCCGCTCCGCACCGCCTCGAGGGTATGTCTGGGAGACGGGGTCCCCGGGGGATGCCGGAAGCCAGGGGGATGCCTCCCGCCCCACACACCTTGAAAACCTCGGAGAAGAAGCCGGCCCCGATCTTCTCGCAGTAGAAGTCGTCGATGCGGGCCAGGGTGGAGACGGCGCTGCGGAGCGCCCTGTATGAGGAGGGCCGCAGCCGCCCGCAGCCCGGCCAGGGCCCCGCCGTCTCCCCTTCGCCCTCCCCGGGCCTCCGCGGCGATTTCTCCCATTCCATGTCGGTCCCGCTGAGCACCCCAGCGCGATTCAGAAACCCGTCCCAGAGGACGGGCAGCCCCGCGGCTGGGACGCCGCCGCCTTTAGGTACCCCGCACCCCCGGTCCCTGGTCCCCGGGGCGATGCTGGCGTCGGCGGGGCGAGCAGCGCGGCTGAGCGCACGGTGCTCATGGCCCAGCGGCCCTCGACCCCACCGCGGCCCGGCAGCTGCCACTCCACCGCCCCGAGCGCTGGCATCGGCGGGGCGGGGCCGAGGCGGGGCCAGACCTTAACTCCTTGGGACCCGCCGCGCCGAGACCGGCCGGAGCACTGTCCCCCACCCCGGTCCCGACCCGGGGATCCTGCACACCCGGATGATCGCATGCACCTTGCAGGGGCTGTAGGTACCTAAATGGCATCCCTGTACGCGCCTGCATGGGGTACGGGGACCTGAGCTTCGGGTGTGCAGCTTAGACAGACCCCTCAGACAGAGTGCTCTGAATCTCCCCTACCTCGGGCCCTACGCTGAAGCTCCTTGTAGCTGCTGGACACGCTTTTTCCTCATAGCACCCAGTCCCTGAATAGATGGACCAAGGGTGTGGGAATCTGTTCTCCCCGTACAGAATCATAGGATGGTTTGGGTTGGAAGGCAGCTTAAAAGTTCATCTGATTCCAACCGCCTTCCACGAGACCAGGTTTCTCAAAGCCCCATCCAGCCTGGTCCTGAACACTTCCAAAGAGGGGACATGCTCCAGTGTTTCACCACACTCATAGTGAAGAATTTCATCCTGATATCTAATTTCAATGAAGTCTCTTTCAGTTTAAAATCATTACTTGTCATCCTATCACTACACTCTCTGAAGAGTCCCTTTCCATCTTTCCTGTAGGACACTTTTAAGTACTGTGAAGACGCTTCTCTTCTTTAGGCTAAGCAACATCAGCTCTTTTGGCTTGTCCTCATAGGAGAGGTGCTCCAGCCAC
This sequence comes from Bucco capensis, assembly GCA_013396975.1. NCBI lineage: Eukaryota > Metazoa > Chordata > Aves > Piciformes > Bucconidae > Bucco > Bucco capensis. The sequence goes on from VWZO01003437.1 coordinate 22,028, forward strand.
TTGATCATCTTCATGGCTCTCCTCTGGACCCACTCAAGCAGATCCATGTCTTTCCTGCACTGGGGACCTCAGAGCTGGACACACTATTCCAGGTGGGGTCTCACCAGAGCAGGCAGGCACGATCACCTCCCTTGACCTGCTGGCCACACTTCTGTGATGCAGTCCAGGATATAGCTGGGCTTCTGTGGGCTGTGAGTTCGCATTGCCAACTCATGTCCAGATTTTCATCCACCAATACTCCCAAGGGCTTCTCTGCAGGACTACTCTCAATCCATTCATTGTTGAGATTGTGTTTGTGCTTGAGATTGCCCTACCCAGATGTAAGACCGTGCACTTGGGTTTGCTGAACTTCATGAGGTTTGCACATGCCTAGCTCTCAAGATTGTTAAGGTCCCTCTGGATGGCATCCCTTTCCTGCAGCTCCACCCTATACAGTCCTGTGGGTCTAATTCCCCCATACAGGTAGCTTTCATTCAGCTCATGCCTGGACAGTGTCCTGGGAGCTGTGGGGTATCTTCTCTGGAGGAGCAGGGAAGTACAGCCTCAGTGGCAGTATGGTCAGTTCCTGCTGCACCCCTTCACATTTCTCCCTTTCCTGAGTAGTTCCACTTCTCCTCAGTCTCCCCCTGCACCCTACTTCCCCCTCCCAGGCCTTTTCCCTGCTCTGAGGCTGATCCATCCTATCTTTCCTGTGCAGGGATTCTGCTGGATCTACCTTGCTCCATCCCATACATTTTGCTGCTACCCCACCTGTGCTGGTGCAGCTGTGCCCTGACTGCCCCTCCTGATGCTGCCACTATCTTCCTGTGTTTCCTCTAGCTTCTTTTCCTGCTGGGAAAAGCAGTCACATGGAGTGTCTTCTAGTGTGGCGTTTTTTGGTCAGTGCTCAACTCCAGGTGCCACCAATCACAGAGTAAACACTATGGACCATGAGCTGTGGATTTTCTTCCTTGTCCCACGAGGGAGAACAATTCTGTGGGCCAGAGCAGGGGAACTGAGCCTATGACTTGTTTAGAGCCAGAGTAGTCCACTGTGCGCTCCCCACCACCCCCAAAATATATGGTATTTCTGATCTTCCAGGTCCATAGAAGGGAGTGGGTCTGTGCAGGGCAAGTTTCCTACGTTTAGGGAAGCAGAGCTTGGGGACAGGGCTCTGCCAGTTCCTATCATGTGAGGTCTGAGCCATCAGTTTCCTCACTAGTACGACTCCAGCCTGGTGCCTCTGCCTGACAGAGTGACTGATGGTGTGTGCCAGGGAGGCTGCTGCAGCTGTGGGGAACTGCACTGAGCAAAAGGCCACATTCTTGGGCTTCTTAGGCCTCATGTGTCTGCCCCAACGACAACAGCATGACAGAATGACAGAACGAGCTTCACATGCCTTCTGTGATGGGCACAGAGAGGAGATACATGGAGATGGGAGGATGCAGGCTCTGCCCTTCCATTACAACGGTCAGCAGCAGCTGCTTGGATGGCAATGGGTGCCTTTCCTGCCTGCTGGGACTCAGCCCTGGTACTCAAAATTTAAGCATCCTGCTATGCCCACAGCTCAGTGACCAGCTTATCAGTGGCGTTAGGAGCTGTTCCGAGCAGCAAAGCCAGCTGAACGAGGACCAGAAGGAGAGTAAATTTTGCCTTTCCCTTTTCACTGAGTGTATGCAAACACGAGTCTCCTGAAGCAGAGATGGGGAGTCCTGGCAGGGTAACTTGCAGAGAGGTGCTTAGGACCACTTCCTGTTCAGGGCTCCTACCGCTTACAGGTGAGTAGGTTTACATCCAATTAGGTTGTAATGGATAAATTTAAGCCTTAGAGATGACCCTGACTGTGCAAATTGCTATTGCAGGATTTATAGTCCCTTTTCTCATCAGTGCTGGTAACTTTACTGTGCTATTTCCACCGTTCTCTGTTCCTGATTGGCACAGCTGCATTGGGCTGAGACATGGCTAAAGGCCTCTAGTGCCACAAATCCCTCCTACGGTGCAGGCAGGTACACTCAGAGCATCTGGGTGCAAAGGCAGGCTGGGCTGAGCCTGCAGCAAAACCTGAATTAAGCTTCTCAAGCCCTGATGAGGAAGAGCAGGGAGGAGGTGTTCCTGGACGTGCTCTGCTCCTGTGGAGCAGTGGGGGGTGTGTGTGTGTGTATGTGTGGCGATGGGTGTTCATCCTCTTTGCTCTTCTCCATCTGGCCTCTGCACTCTTCCCTGCTCATGGGAAGAAAGCCCAGGGATTAACAAACATCTTCTCCCTGACTGCTGGGAATGGTGCATCACCCAGGTAGAGCAGAGGCAGGAATTTTCAAACAGTACAGGGAGGACAATGCTGGAGAGATGAAGAGTCTGGAGGTGTCCTGTAAGGATCAGGGTATGTAGGGTAGCCAGATTGTGTGCAGGGCAGTGAGAAATGCAGGGGAGCTTCCATGCAGAAAGTAAGGTGTTTGCTGCACTTCCATCTCTATTCTACACGAGCACCTGCAGCACCAGGTCCTTGTAGCACAGCTCAGGTTGGAAACAGACAACAATAACCCACCCAGACTGAAAGCTTGCCCTGCTCAGGGTCCTGGAGGCAGAACTGCAACAGCGCCTTCCTCTGCACCCATGTGCAAGAGCCTATTCATACCTGAGGCAGCTTATCATAGAATCATAGAATCATTTGGGTT
>VWZO01003439.1:0-16961 GCA_013396975.1 Bucco capensis
AGTGGAGCATCTGCCCTAGGAGGACAGGATGAGAGTGCACTCAATGTAGTAGTTTTATCACTGTCCTCTCTATATATCTGCTGATGAAATAATAAAAAAAAAATCTTAAAAGCTACAGAAAAATGAAAATATTTTGCATTTGTGGCTGCGTTCTAATTAAGCTCACGTGACAGTTTGTTGTTTTTTTTTTTACCATGTGGGTGGTGAAACACTGCCTCAGATTGCTCAGAGAGGTAGGAGATGCCCCATCCCTGGAATCATTCTAAGTCAGGTTGTCTGGGGCTCCAAGCAACTTGATTTAGTTGCTGGGAGGCTGGACTAGGTCTCTTCCAATCCAAAACATTCTGTGATTCTCTGACAGTCTTCTAAACTTGACTAGGAATCACTATCTTTTATTTGCAGTAAGGGAAAGTAAGTTAAGCTCTTCAGTTTTCTCATAGAGTGTCTGTAGATATGTGGATCAACATCAACTTCAAAGTGATGCTTTAAAGCTTGCTTAGAGTCCTCTTAATTTTCCCACTTTCCCTATGATGCCAGCCTGTTCTACTCTTCAGACTTAGCCCAGCACTTAGTCTACTGCTAACATTCCAAATTGTATCAGGTAGGTCAGTTTGCACAAAATCCAAAGTCTAAAGGGTTTCATGTTCCTTCCACTGTGAGATGTTTCTGTGCTGGAGCTTTTGTTTCTTTTAGCAGTGCAGATGTTATAGGCTCACACTACAAAACTTGACTTGCAACTCAGCCCAGGGTCAGAATAGTTTCCAAGTGAGCCTTTTCTCATGCTTGAGCCTGCTTAATCTACACATATTACTACATATAATGGTTTAGCAAGTGTTCAGATTCCCTGGCCACAGAATCTACCACTGGCACATTTATGTCATATTACCTGCTTATGTAAAACAATTTTCTTATGGAAGTTAAAGGACTACCTATGCCTCTAATAAAAACCCAGCCTAAATCCAATGTGTATCTTTGTTTTATTATCTTTTGCTACAACAGCATCCCTATTACAATCATTAGTCTTTTCAGGGCCAAATTTTATTTGCAGTGTGAAGGCTCATGGAGTGGTCCATCTGGCTCCTGGCTGGGAAGAGAACCTTTTCATGCCAAAATGCACCTCTGAGAGAAAGCACACGGGATGTGTAATGGGGCTCAAGCTAGAAATGTCAAAACATTTTGCATAGCCTCATATTTGTAGCATCAATCATGACAAAATCTGGATCTCTCTCAGTTTTAAAGATTGAAAAATTGTATCGTGTAACTCTTCATGAATTCTGTCTTATTGTTTGCTAGCAAGCAAGAAATTTCACTCTCCCACCCTGAAGCCTCTGCATTCAAGCCTCTTTCTTTCTGATTGAAGAGACCTTTTAAAGACAGATATACCAAGATTTTTGAAATTGCATAGGAAAGGTCTGTCATGTTTTGGAAGTCATTTTTTTGGGTGGGCAGTCTGCTGTTACTGCACAACTAGTCATACTCATATATATATATATATATATAGTGGAAAATGTATGCAGTTGGAGAGGTGTTGTTCTCTTGGTTTACCTGGGAAAATGTTGATGGTGAAATCTCTCATGTATCTACAGTCCTGAAATCCACAAAGCAGCTCTGTTGAACCTGAGAATTTGAGCCTAATTGGTCTGAATTTGAGTTTGGAGGTTTGTTTACCTGTAGATATTCCTCTACCTGACTCATGTCACAGTCAAAAGAAGAGAATGAGTGAAGAAAAGTGCATCTGTGAGAGGTGGAAATGTATCCTAGTCTCCAGAACTTGCCTAATAACTGAAATTAATCTTCTTGAAAACAACATCTCATGCTATGGACCTGACTCTGAGCAATGCTAGTTGAGAAGCAAAGAAAATGAATACTTCAAATAAACAAATTAGTCCCAGTTCTCTCAGCATTTTCAGGAATCACAGGAAAGAACAGGGATTAAAAAAAAAAATCCCCAGAAAACACCTGAGAGGTAAGAATTGCTAGATTATATCTAACAACAACTCAGCCAGCATGGCTAGTGTTAATGATCCAAGTGTGATGGGCCTAAAGGTTGCCAGATATGAACTGTGCTTCTTTCTTACAGCACTGATAAGCAGGAAACATTCCATTACTGCTCCAGCTAGATCTATAATGATTCCTCTGCCTTTTTCCCTGCTGTAGGTAATGGCTTACCCATGCAATTACCTTCTTTTGTCTTCACAGAGTCGAGGATAAATTATTTCAACCTCTTTGCAGGGCGCATTGGAAACTGAAGTTATTTTTAGGGGGAAATAAATTCTTTCATGTGAGATGCAGGAGTTGTTGCTCCTCAGGCAGCTGAGAGAAAATGAAAGGCACTTCAAGTCTTTTTAAAAGCTGGGCTCTGATGTTTAGCTTGAGATCAAAGAGAGAAGAGGGAAAGGAGGGGAAGCTGAGTTTCTAGTAAGCTACCAGTATATACAGCCTTGTATATGTGTCCTTTGAAGGACTTGCCATTACATTTCTGATCTCTGAACTCTTTTTCTTATTTTATGAAGGTGAGCTCAATTTCTTTACTGTTATCTTATTGTGAAGCTAATGAGGATGCTTTAGATAACTTGAGAAGATTCTACTAACCTGAAAAAAAGCCCCAACCAGTAAACAAAATCCACACAATGTCTGGAACTTGATTATTACAGTCACACTTTTCTTTGTGGGGAAAATGCAAAAAAAAATAGTTTTAGAAGATTAGCATCTGAAACAAATATTTACCAGGTATTTGAAGGCACAATTCATGGCTTTGATGTCAAACTATAATACTCTAAGCTTAGTGCTGTAACTTCAGCATTTATTTTCTTTACAGTAAACCTATTTATTTTCTTTTCAAGCTACTTTGCTTTTTGAGAGCACATTTCAAATTCCAAATTGGTTGTACTGTTCCTTTTACACATCCTTGCAAAGCTGCTGCTGACTTGTGTGAAGAAGAAGAACCAAGCTAAATGAGCTACTAATAGCATTGGTAACTAATAGAGATGCCAGAAAAGTGTCCCTAGCCCAGCAGAATGACAAAACATTCTTGTTGTCTTTGAGATAGTGCTAGGTATACCACTTACTTTCTGACACTTTGAGGAACAGGGTAGCTAATGGCATGTGGCTGAGGGGCACTACAATCTATTTATCAGTGTATGTAGCCAGAGAGATTGGTCATGGAGTTCAGAAGCAAGCAGTATTGATCTCAGCTACACTACCCTCTTACTGTTTCCTACACTTACCCAACCTGATGCTATTCACTGGGAGCAGGAATCAATTAAGGCTTATAGCTTCTGCTATGAAAAAGAAAAGATATGTTTTCCAACACTGCCTGGGATGCCAAATATTTGGTATTCTGACAGGAACGGAACAACAAAACTAAGAAGCAATTTCTTTTCATATTTTCCTGTGGAAGTACCAGCCTCCATGAATAGAAATCTTTTCCTTTATAGAACTTTAAGACCTTTACTGAGATGGGGAAGGGATGTAATTCCCATTGTTTACAGCTTGTGTAATTGGTGCAAGAGGGAGAAGAGCTGCCTTGCTCCAGGGGAAAGAGATGGCTGAAGTGAGAATAGTGGAAGCATACGTGCAGAGGTGGTTTGAGTGCTTATAAATATTGATGTCTTACGTTGTGTGATTCCTGAGCTTCACTAAGTCATATGGGATTCTTGTTATGTTAATAGGTGTTTTTGTCAATAAAGGATGATAGCTTTTAATGTAAAAACCAGTACATTTGCAAGCATATGGTAGAACCCCTGGAGAGGTTCTGATTTGGATCAAATGAGCTGAGTGATAGAGTCAGAGATGATAACACAAAGAATTGGTTTTTACTCAGTGTGTTGAGAGCTATTTGTTTCTTTCTGGGACAAAGACTGAGTGCTTATTCACTTGCAGCCTTCCTTGTTTCTTTGTCACATGCCCATATCAGATATCACAGGAATGATATTACAGTAAACTCTTCAAGTCACTGACAAAGCAAATTTTCCAACCAGGTTTTGCTGTCACTCTCACTCAGGAAACCTCAATGAAAGTAGGTGCAAGGCTGCAATAGAAGGCAGAAAAACTGGCCTTAATCTCAGCACTGATTTCAGGACTGCTTAGTAAAAGCAGAGAACACAGCTTAATTTTCTGGGAAATTCAGAAGGATGGACCACCTAGTTGATACAGATTCCTGTGGGATCTCCTGATGCATCCTTGGCATGTGTTAATTGGGAAGTGAAGAAGAGGAAGTTTGAAGGATCTTTGGAAAAACACCTACTCAGCTCTCTCCTCACTCAAATATCCCTTGCAAAGGGAGCTTGGCTTGTGAAACCCTGTGGGAATACCCCTGGGATTTCTGGATACACTGAAGATGTAACAGGAACACCACAGCTTCATGTGGTTATGTCCTTCAAAGCTTTCACAGCACGCAGTCTATTGTAACTATGGCAACAATCATCTCCTTAACACAGAAGAAGGCAACAAGTTCAAAGGCACAGCCACTGGAAATTGAACACATTACCACAGAAGTACCTGCTGACATTGCAGAAACACATTGGAAGAGGATAGAAGTCAGTAATGATATAGGTGGAAAAAGGACAATTGCATCTCCATCCTCCCAAAGCTGCTACCTGTGATTGCAATAGCCTGGGACCTGGCTTATCTAGCAGGCTGACACATATCTGCCAAGCAAAACAAACCTAACAACTACTCGTTTCTCTACCATCTCATTTCTGCTGCACAGTGTCTCCCAGTTCTCCTGAACTGTCACATGAGACCTTTGCCATGGCAGATGTGATGTGGGTCTATTCTGACTAAAAAGGTGGAGAGGTGCTGCCTTTGATCCCTACCAGCTCAGTTTAATGAAAGCAGTAATCCTTTCAATTACTTGCTCCTTCCCCTTATTCCTCTGCAATGCTTCCAGGGCTCTCAGGACCCTTTCTGATCCCTTCAGCAGGAGAAGTCCATGCAAACCCATGGATCCAACAAGAGGTAGAAGAAATTTCTGGGCAGAACCCTCCCAGCACAGGCACCTGAGGCTATGACAATGGCAGGGGATTTTCCTACCTGGTCTTCATGTCTCAGCTCTCCCACTAGGTGAGCTGAGGTAAAGTATCTTTAGGTGAACATAGCACATATAAAGCCTGGCTTGTGCCTTTATAAGAAAAAGTAGCACTGCACTCACTGCTCCCAAAAGATCTATAGCTGGTATTAAGGTTTTAATCCCCATGGTATTTTATGCTTCAGGATACAACTGTTCAGGGTAGTAACCTAACCTAAGTGTGTAAGTTTGTTAAACTGGGTGGAAGTGTTGATCAAAGCCATCTTTAGTCTCAGCCTTGATCTTACATTGAATGTCACAGAAGTTTTTTTATATCTTGGATTTCCATCTGCAAAATGGCATAAAACATATCTGTCTGAGAATAAGTAATCAGCAAAACCATGTCAAATAGCAACAGGTGCTCAAATGTAACAGTAAGGGTTGTTCTGACTGTGTCAGTTAGCACATAACCTTTTGTGTACTTCTCTGCTCATGCCATTGGTTTCACTAGAAGGACCCTGGAGTGATTCTTCTACAGGGAAGCTACAGGGTTTTCCTCAGAAAGTCCACACTGAAATTTGCAGGTGTACAAGACCAAATTGCTTGCAGAGAATTCAGATTGATTTAACCAAGACCTTCTCTACCCAACCCTGCAGGCCACTGAGGTGTACAAAAGACTAAAGACTATACTCACTATGGGAAACTCAAATACTGAGTGATCACACAAATGAGCTGCTCTGCATTTTTGCAAGTATGTGTTAGAAAACAAAATTCTGGATGTGTTGCCAGATAATCCAAAGCTACTTTAACTGCAGTGCAGCTTCCAGACCAAAATATAACTTTCCTACATAATATATTTTGCTATTTTTCAGTAGTTCTCCCAATCCAATCTTAGATAACTGGTTATCTTTCCTTTCCTTTCCTTTCCTTTCCTTTCCTTTCCTTTCCTTTCCTTTCCTTTCCTTTCCTTTCCTTTCCTTTCCTTTCCTTTCCTTTCCTTTCCTTTCCTTTCCTTTCCTTTCCTTTCCTTTCCTTTCCTTTCCTTTCCTTTCCTTTCCTTTCCTTTCCTTTCCTTTCCTTTCCTTTCCTTTCCTTTCCTTTCCTTTCCTTTCCTTTCCTTTCCTTTCCTTTCCTTTCCTTTCCTTTCCTTTCCTTTCCTTTCCTTTCCTTTCCTTTCCTTTCCTTTCCTTTCCTTTCCTTTCCTTTCCTTTCCTTTCCTTTCCTTTCCTTTCCTTTCCTTTCCTTTCCTTTCCTTTCCTTTCCTTTCCTTTCCTTTCCTTTCCTTTCCTTTCCTTTCCTTTCCTTTCCTTTCCTTTCCTTTCCTTTCCTTTCCTTTCCTTTCCTTTCCTTTCCTTTCCTTTCCTTTCCTTTCCTTNTCTCCCCTTTCCCCTTTCCCCTTTTTTTTTATCTTGGGATATTTTGAAGACTTTGGATTCTCACTTCTATATGCAGCCACCTATTTGAAGGAGGTTATTTTGTGTATGAGATTTAAAAGAAAAGTGCCTGTGGTTATAAAGCAGCTGGCAAGCAGATAGAACACACCAATTGTTATTTTATTTATTTATTTATTTATTTGATGAATTTCATGCATATTTTTCTGCCTGGCCTCATTTGACAAAGATTGCATACAGTAGATGTGAGAAACACTTCAATGCAAACTAGCCTCAGAAGTGATGTTGGTAAATGATAGTGTCTACTTCTAAACATGAGCATGTCTAATTGCAGATAGGCAGCATCCCCAAGTAATTTTCCTCAGGTAATCTCTCTTTATTACAAATTCAATCAGAAACAATAGATAAGATTATGCTATGAGTGTAAGCATGCATTATTAGTAGAAGAGCATTGGCCCAAAGAGCTGTTTCTGGGCATTAATTCTTTTCACAGCAAAGACTACATTTTTCTTAATGTCATTGCCATGCAGTTTTTAATTGCAGCAATTTTGGTTTCTCACCTTGAACTTCTAAATGTGGTCCCCTCAATGTTCAAGAAATGCAGGTATTGACATGGTTAGATCATGGCAATGATCCATGAGATATGTTAACAGCATTCCCTCAAAATGACAACTGGGGATGGACAACCTGACTCTGGCATTGCTCTGATGAGTTCACTCCCATGATTTCTTTGAATAAAATGCAGAAAAGCTGAGCTACAAGCTACAGCCAAAAGAAGTAGTCAAACCATCAGAGCTTCTGTGCTCTGATGTCCTCTTCTTTCCACAATATATTTTCTCTATAACTTTGTTGCTTCCCACTTGCTACTTACACTAAGGGACGAGCTATGTCCTTGTGAATTTAATTCACAAACTTCCCTTTATCAGCTTTAGTTGTCACTGAGGAGGTTGAAGGTTAATTTGGGTATTTTTCTTGGCTTGTTCCGTTGCTCACCTTCCACCAGTCTCGTTCCTGCCAAAGCTTATTAAGCTCACAACTGCATTTATTCATATAATCATATCTGCTCTCAGGAAAATAAAGTGGGTTTGAAGCTAGTACTCAAGTTTATTCAGAGGATAACATGTGAGGTTTATTTAATTTTTTTAAAGAAGACATGCAACATCAAAGAGCAAAGCAAGGAAACCTGCAGCCTCTTAGTTCTCATTTTTCAGGAAAACAGTGAGTTCAGAAGGCATTTAGCTTCCCCCCTTCTCATATTGCAAGTATCAGTTGTGGTTTTAATTGCTGATTTCTTGGTGATATCTGTAACTTATCAGATGAAGGCTTTGAAGGAAGGAGCCTAATGTCATATTTGCAACTCCAACATCAAACTGATCAAAAGCTCTTCAGTCCTGTCATTTAAACTGATTAAAGCTCATTTAAAAGATGTGTGCAAAAAGATGCTGAATTTAGCTATCAGGGCAGGTACCTGAATTGAATGGTCAAAACTATGTCGTAATGTCTGTAGGTGGTACAAATTTTACATGGGTATGTTGGTAGACACTCAGTGGATAAAAAGCAGACCCCATCCTGAGATCATGTTCTCTTTGTCTTATTCCTTTTTTTCTCTATTTTCCAGAGGCCATGCAGATGGTGAAAGATTTGGAGGGGAAGCCATAATATGAACAGCTAAAGTCACTTGCTTTGTTCAGTCTGGCGAAGTGGGGGGGCTTGTTGTGGTCTATAAGTTCCTTATAAGAGGAAGAAGAGGGGCAGGAGCTCATCTTTTCTCTTTGGTGACCAGTGTCAGGACCCAAGGGAATGGCATGAGGCTGAGCCAGGAAAGGTTTAGGTTAGATATTAGGAAAAGCTTCTTCACCCAGAGGTTGGTTGAGCACTGGAACAGGCTCCCCAGGGAAGTATTCACAGCCTGACATAATTCAAGAAGCATCTGGACAATGCTCTTAGATATATGGTGTGACTTTTTGGGTTGTCCTTTGCATAGACAGGAGTTGGACTTGATGATCCCTTCCAACTCAGGACTTTTAAAGAGTCTATGATTCACTAGGTTTTCTTTTTTGAACTTTAGCACTTCTTTAGCTGAAGAACTACAGGACAGGAGCTCTGCTTTATTGCCTTACTTTGTCTTCAAAAATGAGTATCTGAATCCTCTGCTAAAAACCAAACCAACCAAACAATTGAATATTAGGAAAAAAATATTCACAGAAAGAATTGTTAGGCATTGGCACAGGCTGTGCAGGAAATTGGTGGAGTCACCATCCACAGAGGTGTTAAAAAAACATATAGATGTGGCACTTAGGGACATAGTTGAGTGGCATGGTGGTGAGAGGTTGACAGTTGGACTTGATCTTAGAGGTCTCTTCCAACCTTAATCACAGAATCATTTGGGTTGGAAGGGACCTCTGGAGCTCATCTAGTCCAACCCCCCTGCAGTGGACAGGGACATCCCCAACTAGAGCAGCTTGCCCAGAGCAACCTATGATTGATTCTATGATTCTAAGATTCTATAAAGGCAATTCTCCAAGTTCCAGGGCATGCAAATAAAACCACTAAGTTCTTCCATGTGATTTTTGTACTGTGGGAGGTGAGGTCATGTTTTTCATCTTCCACCTATTTTTTAAAATACAAATGGAAAAGTTGGCCTTGAAGAAATTCTGCTTGAGAAAGGACTGCATGCTGTGATCACAAGTGCAGAGCAGCATCACTCTGGAGGCCAGAGGACTAGAAGAGACTTGGTGTAGGTGTGTTGGGAGCTGGTGATGGGAATCCTGTCCCTACCCTGCTGTGGTAAAGGGAGTAGAAGGCTGGATTCTGTAGAGCAAAGGGGGGAGAAGAGGAGCAAGTGACTAAATTTTAAGCACTGCAGCATCTGACTTCACAGCTAAATTTTAGCTTTGATCCATACATTTACTCAGCAGGCTTCATATTTCTGCAGCTCAAAGCAGAGCTGAATGCAGGACTGTGGAAACTATAACAGCAGTCTGGGTATTGAATTATCCTTCCCTCAGATACAGCAACACATACCTCTTCTCCTCTCCCTGCCACGCCTTTGGCCTACAGTAAATGGGAGAATCAGAGAACCACAGAATCATTAAGGTTGGAAGAGACCTCTAAGATCAAGCACAACCATCTACTTATCACCACCATGCCATTAAACTATGCCCCTAAGCACCACACCTATATGTTACTTAAACACCTCCAAGGATGGTGACTCCATCACTTCCCTGGGCAGCTTGTTCCAAAATTTAACAACCCTTTCAGTGAAGAAAATTTTCCTGACATGCAATCTAAACCTTCCCTGGTAAAACCTGAAGCCATTTCCTCTTGTCCTCTCACTGTTAACCCTGGAGAAGAGACCTAACCTACCTCACTCCAACCTCCTTTCAGGGAGTTGTAGAGAGAGATAAGGTCTCCCTTGAGCCTCCTCTTCTGCAGAGTAAACAACTCCAGTTCCCTCAGCTGCTCCTCATAAGACTTGTGCTCTGGAGCCCTTGCTAGCCTCATTGCCCTTCTCTGGACACACTCTAATGCCTCTGTGTCCTTCTTGTACTGAGGGGCCCAAAACTGAACACAGGATTCTAGGTGTGGCCTCCTCAGCACTGATTACAGGTGATGATCCCTTCTCTGATCCTACTGATCACACTATTTTTGTCACAGGCCAAGATGCTGTTGGCCTTCTTGGGCACCTAGACACACTGCTGGCTCATGTTCCTTCTCTTCATCTACCAGAGAGTTGTTAATGGCTCTTTGTCTAGGTGGAGAGCAGTGATGAGTGGTGTCCCTCAGGGCTCTGTCTTGGGACTGGTGCTCTTCAACATCTTCATTAATGACCTGGACATAGGTATCAAATGCACCCTCAGCAAGTTTGCTGATGGCAAGAAGCTGAGTGGTGTGGTTGATATGCCAGAAGGGTGGGATGCCATCCAGAGGGACCTGGATAAACGTGAACAGTGGGCCCATAAGAATAAAATGAAGTCAAAGTGTATGGTCCTGCATCTGGGTAGAAGTAATCCTAGGTATGAGTACAGACTGGGTGAGGAACTCATTGTAAGCAGCAGTGCAGAGAAGGACTTGGGGGTCATGATAGATGAAAAGCTGGAGATGAGCCAGCAGTGTATNCTAAGGTTAGAGTGGTTATCAGTGAGGCTGCAAAGACAGACAACTCCACTAAAACTTTGGGTTTTTTCTTCCTTAGAGTGCATAGATAATTTTTGCTCTGCTTGTATATTTTTAAAACTGTGATTCTGAGTGGGGACAAAGTGATGTAATTTTGGAAATCAATTAAGTTATTGGGATTTAAACAGAGAATTTCACCCCTCTGACACTCGCATCTTAGGCGCTCATTTTTTTGTTTCAGATGTGATGATGTATGTATTTCACAGCTTACAAAAAGTGTGAAGTGGTAAAAAACTACTGCCACATGGCCAAATAGAAGACAAAAAAATACAAGAGGAAAGAACTTCCTCAGCAACAGTTCCTTAGTATTTTAGTTTTCCAGCTTAACGATAAATAATTTCAGCTTCTTTAAAATCAAATCATGGTAATGGAGTCTCTGATTTGTGTTTCATTTCTTTCTTTAAAATAAAAGGCTTAAATATTTATTGCAAATAAGGGCATTTATGTATCAGACTTTGCAGAAACCCTTCACTAACAAATAGTTCCTTGCTGTCATTTGTTGCTGCAGAGTTGCCACTGCCACCATTCAATAACTGAGAGGCATCATAAACATCAGACTTTAACAGCATTACATTTTCTGCCTCTTGGATGGGATTTGTGTTCTGTTTCCAGATTCTATAACTGGATGAGTTTCCCTAGCTTGAAGGAAAAAAAATAAAAACAGAAAAGAAAAAGAAAAAGGGAGAAGGGCAGAAAAGTATAAGCAATATTTTTATTAAACCTTTCTCTTAGCTTTACACAATCTTTTTTATTTCTTTCTTTTGTAGACTCCATGTATTTTTAATGATTTCTCTGTTGCTTGTAGGAACTTGAGAGGATGAGAGAAGAAGGAAAGAGAGAGCACTCAGATAGAATAATTCAATTTTCTACTTTGTGAAGAGAAAAATCTGTCTCTGGGCTACATCTAAAAAATAATAAAAAATGATGTTTTTTCCTTTGTATCTTTGAATACGTTTTATTTAAAGAAAAAAAGCCTCTTTTTAATCTCTGTTTCCTTTCTGGAAAATGAAGTCTGCAAAATCACAGAAGCAGGTGATGCACACACTTGAATTTGTAAGGGAACAGGAGAGTTTTACAATGGAACAGGAGATAGCTCACAAGAAAAACAAGCCCCTGACAGAACAATGTCACAAAGCCACCATACTAAGTGTTGTTTTGTGTCACAAAAGGAAAATTGGGAAGAATGGATGGGGAGGAGAGAGAATATTATGTGTTTCTTGCATTATAAATAAATAGCTTAATAATTGTATTTTCTTAATAGCAATCACATTGGTAAATTCTTGAGCACTACTGATGTGGGGTTTTTTTGTGTCTCTATCACCAGTTATCATTTTAATCAGAGGAGCTGAGTTTTGTCTCCCTAAAGTGATGCTTCTTCCAGCACAAGTGCTGTCTCCAGAGTGATGGAAATGTGACATCCTAAGAGTCAGAGCAACCTAGGCAATTTTTACAATGCCTTTACCTCTCACACTTCCAGAATTTACTTCTAGGATTTCTGTATTTACTAAAACTAGGGTGGAAGAGGAATTTGCAAGCTCCTCTCTTGTGATGCTTATGCTTGGGAGGAAGATGTGACACAACAAAGCAGAGGATTGTCTGTATTCCACCTATTCTGTTTTTCATCCTTTTGGGGCTATGTCACATAAAGAACAGGCACAATGCACATACTTGAACAAATAGGAGCTGGAATTTTATTCCAGCATCTACCTATGTTCAGATCTGGTTTTGGCAACAGAAAGTGTCACCATCATGCACTTGTGTCTACAGGACTTTGCACTGGTGTCCATCAATCAAACTGGTGACAGCTCACCCTCTGGAACACTGGTGACTGAGAGCAGAAACAGGTGCAAATTAAGGAGAGCTCAGGTGGAACAGAGTTTTGCTTAGCATAGATCATGACCTGAGTACTCCCAGACATCAGTGGGATTTGATTTGGGTGTAGAACTGGGTCTGTGCCTAACTTTTGGTATAGTTAACCACTGCTTACAGGGATAACCCTGCTCCACTCGTGTGGTTTAAATTGAATCAGATTTTGAAGTAGTTCAATTAATTTATTGGCAACTTATGATTAACTGCAAAAGAGTGAACCATATCTTCAGGATCAATATCAACAATCACACAGATAAACCACAATATGAGTCACTTCTAAAATGTTAATAAGCACTTTCAAATTTCTAAGCACCCTTCTGTAACTAAGCTCCAGAAGTTTTAATCCCACAGAGACACATGCAAACATTCACCACGTGCAAACTTCATCACTGGTAATTCCTTCTTAGCCTTGTCAGTTTTGGGGCACCTAAACTTTGCCACATGTGGTGGGTTGACCTGGGCTGAGTGCCANTCCATAGCTATCAGGTGTGCTCAAGGAGGCAATGGTCATGTTTTGAAGAGCTCTAGCAGGGATCATGTTCAGGACTAGCTGTGCTTTATGACTCTTGCTGAGGAGTGAAAACTCTCTATCTCCTAATAGCTGTGTTTTACAGAAGGTGAATAATGATTATTGACACTTAAAATTGCTAACTATTTACTATGAAGACCATTTGGAGACTCCAGTTAGCCCCATGTGAATGCTAATCAAGGGTACAAGTGAGGTGTGTTTTAATAGCAATAGTCAAGGGCTGATGCATTTAGCTGCCATTAGTGTTAATAGGAGTCATTCACATGAATCCAGGCATGAAGCATGGACTTTGACAATACATAGGAAATTCAAGCTCTCCTCTTTAAAGCAAAGAAGAACAGTTTACTGAGAAATATCTGACTTGTTACAGGTTTGCAGTTCTGGCTTGGGAGGCTTTTTGGCAGCTGCAAACTCCCCACTTTTCAAAATGTCTACTGTTTGCTGCTGTCTGCAAAAAAAAAAATCATCCAAAGGCTTCTTTTTCTTTTTTTTTTTTTCACTCAGGCTCTCTGATTTGTCTGAGTCTGGCTTCTCAGTTTAGGAAAAAAGCTTTTGGGTGATGAACTGCTGCTGATAAATCTACCTGGTGTCTTAAACACAGGAGGAATTCCTACAGCATTGTAGATTTGTGTCAGGTTGCTACTTGCAGGAAATTAAAGGATGTTGCATGAATTAGAAATAAGCTAAAAATTCTTAAAAGTTCTCTAAGCATTTTGAGTGACTAGCATAGAGTCATATTCTTTCAGAGAACACCATTCTATCATTTAATTCATTTTGTATTTCCCCAGTGCAGTAAAGGCTCATTTTGAGTTTTGATATCGACAGCAGATGTAAATCTCTACAGTTGGAGGCAGGGAAAACAGAATTTAGAATGGAAAACTACATAGTTACTGCAGACCTAAGATCCTCTTCTTGTCTGCTGCTCAAATTGTTTAATGGAATTAACAAAGGTGTCAAATGGGGGGAACTGAGCTCCAAGTTTCTTCTCAGAATTGATGGGGATTACCCCATTGCTTGTGGTTCAGTTGAGTAGTCTCACTTCACCTAAGGCTAATAATATTCCTCTAAAAGCTCTTCTGTCATTGAGAAGAGAATAAAATCCCCCAGGAGAGCAATTCAGAGTGCTGAAGCTGGGCTCTGGCTCTGAAGTGCCATTTTGAGAGCACCTCTCTCTTCTCTGCTGATTGCAGATGGAGCCTGTGGAGAGCTAGTGACTTCCCTGGACAGAAGTTACTGCCCACCTCTGGATCTTACTAGCTCCCTAAAGGCCTGCACAACAGCATCCAAGGCATTCATCATCCAATGGAAGTTCTTCATCCAAGGGAACTGTTTTTTAACTGCTCTTGCCTAAAGGCTTTGGATTTTCTCTTAAGATTTAGGATTTGCTGTGCTGGTTCATGCTATATATTCAACGTTATTTATCTTGGTAAATCCAGTTTGCTGTGAGATAAAGAGTGCTTCTTATAAAAAGCAGAGCTCCTGTGCTCTGCCAGACATATGCTTTTTTTGTCTTAGTGTTTTGGATAGATATTACTACACTGCTTCTCTGCTGTCTTAGTGATTCAGTTCTAGGTGTGTTAGGAAACATTCTTGGGGTTGAACATAAGAGAATGTGATACAAATTGTGGCTAGAATTGTTGTCTACATGACCTTCAGTACAGGATCCTTGGGAATTATATACTGAACAACTATATTAATATTGCAGGACCTGTTTCATTGGGTTTGTGCTCTGAAAGACAATGTGGAATAGGAAATTCAGGAAGCAGGAAGGATGATGTAAAAGATCTGAGGAGAGCCCCAGCTGATGTAATAGCTCAAATGCACCCTAAATCAATAGCAACCTATGAGGGTCTTAAGAGACCAAATGTCTCACTGGAAACTTCATCAATTCTGTCTCTTTCTTTGGGAGTTTCCATTCTGAGCCCACTTTTAATCAACAGCACCTAAACCATTCCTGTTACACAACAAAGAGTATTCTTCTTCTTTCGATGGCCTCTAAGCATTTCACTTTATTAATTTTACAGGATCAGCCTGCCTTGTTAGATGCTACTAACCATGAGCATAAAACTTTTTAATTATGATTGAGGCAATGTTTTCATTTTTTTAACACTGCACATTCTTCTAGATTCCATTTATTTTTAATTAGCACTTTCTAGCCTGCCAGCCAAATGAACAGCATGAATAACTACTGGTATGGACAGAAGAGTATTTTTCCCTCTCCTGAAAAAGGGGAAGAAGACTTAGTGTAACTCTTATCATTTAACAAAGGATGGATCAGGGCACTTTAAGAGAATCACAGAATCATAGAATCATTAAGGTTGGAAGAGACTTCTAAGATCATCAAGTCCAATCATCTACCTATCACTACCATGCCACTAAACCATGTCCCTAAATGTTTCTTAAACCCCTCCAGGGATGGTGACTCTACCACCTCCCTGGGCAGCCTATTCCAAGACTTAACAACCCTCTCAGTGAAGAAAATTTCTCCTTATATCTAGATTTCATGATCCTCAACAGAGCAGTGAGAGAAAAACCTGCTGAATCCAAAACTCAGATACGTTCTGTGTCAGGATGCCTGTAAGACATTACACTACAGTTCATTTGTACAACCATGTGTTAGTCTGGGGCATTTCTGACTTGTTCAGAGAACAAGCCCAAGTATATCCATCAGATAGTAAATGCAGAATAATTGATTGGATCATTTTAAGCTCTCTGGTTGGTTAATAAATTGTTTAAAGCACTCAGTATTGGCTCAGTTCTGTTTCAACTCAAACTAGTTAAAAAGTCTTCTGGTGTTTCACCACTGAAATAAGGGTTAAGTCAATGGTAAATATACTTTGAAAATCTTATCCTTAGCCAATAATACACAGATATTCACATTTTTGCATTCAGTCTGTTTTTCCTGTTTATTCACACCTACCTTTGGAACATGGTATAGCACAGCTAGCTAGGCCAGCTACAAAACACCTTCTTCAATAAACACTCAGCATTAGGGATGATTCAGCTGCTATTTCAGGATACTATTCTTAACAATCCAAGTTCTTCCTAATTTGAAGTGGAATTTTGCTAATTTTTAGACTTCTGTGAATTTGGTTTTGCAAGACACCTTAAAGTGTTGGTTGGTGTGTAGGTTACATGTCCCTAACATATTCTGAGTTTGAATGTGCTCAAAGTTTTGATAGTTCTCCAGTTAACATTTACTTGCCAAGCTGCTAGAGGCTTGGGGCATCTATTCAAATTAATTTCTCTGCCCAGGACATTGGTGGAATCACTATCCCTGGAGGGATTTAAGAGACATGTGGATGTGGCATTGAAGGACATGGTTTAGTGGTGGACTTGGTTGTGCTAAATTAATGGTTGGACATGATAATCTTAAAGGTCTTTTCCAACCTAAACAATTCTATGATTCCAAAAATAATTGTTGTGTGCACTTGAAGTCAATTACTTAAATATGTATTTATACTCCTGGAAAACTTTATTAATTCTTTGTAGATCCTCACTTCTTTTCCAAAGATATCTATTGTAACAGGCCCTTATTATGTATTTAGGATAACTAAATTTAAAGTCTGCTTTTGTAGACATTGCCTTAATTACTTTCACAGGGTGCAACTAAAGTGGGAGTGCTTGTGTATTGCCCATTTAGTAAAGTAGGTCATACCAGTGGCATGGGATTGTGCTTATCAACACCAGCACAGCCAATGGCTTCCTGCTGCTTTGCAAGAACTAAAGCAAAGTCAAAGGAGTTTATTTTCAAAGCAAGAGAAGTTGATCCCACAAGGACACTATTTTATTATACTGACATAATGTTTATGTCATAGAATCATAGAATGTTAGGGGTTGGTTACTGAGTCCTGCACCACATTCTCTCCATGGAGAAGAGAAGGCTCCAGAGGTATCTACTAGTGACCTTCCAGTACCTAAAGGGAACTTCCAAGCAGGCTGCAGAGGGCCTGTTTGCAAAGGCCTGCAGTGAAAGGACAAGGGACAA
>VWZO01003439.1:17190-27848 GCA_013396975.1 Bucco capensis
TCAACATGTCTTCCTGGCATGACTTGCATGTCTACATGGATGGATGCAGACAACCAGGTGTTCTATTTGCCTCTGCTCAGAGCTAGCTGGATGCAAGGCAGCTCTGGCCTGGAAGCAATCTCTGCTGAGATTTGTCATGTTACTGAGNTACACTTCTGCAGCTTCTAGACTGAGTTGGGCTCTCTTTAGCCAGCTACAAACATGAGTAGTGCAGATGCATGCTTTAACTCACTTTTGTAGACACACCTTGAGTAATTCAATGATGTTGTTGCCCTGGAGGACTATAGGTGCAATAGTTTGACAGTTTGTCCCTCTGTCATTGTCCACAGTACTCTGTTCAGCTCAGATTATCAGGGATATGCTCTGGTTTGCCTATAAACACTCAGACAGAGCTGCTAGCATCCCTGTGGTTTCTTTATGATGCAAGCAGCATCTAGGAGTCACAGATGTGGCTTAGTTCTCCACTATATTAGAAGTTGGAAGAAAATAGAAGTTCCTTGGTAAACAGAAATCTGACTTAAATTTGGTGTTCCCAAGATTTTGAGTGAGTAAAGCCCTGATCTGAACAGCTGGGCCAGATGTGAGTTGAATTCAATCCACGACCTGCCCATTTCTGAAAACAAAAGTATTTGAGTACTCAGAGTTTTTCACATATCAAAAAGCTATTTTGCTGCATTGTGGAGTATGAGCTAATTAAGCTCAGTTTTAGCACCATTTAATTTTGATAGAACTAGATAAATGACATATTCAAAAAGATTTTATGTAGTAAAACCAAATTATTGTGGGTGAAAGGAATATGGGGCAATGATTCATTGAGTTTACTGCTAGACAAAAATCTCATCATGTAGTTTAATGTAAAAATCACTGCCTGCTGCCTCCTTAAGACATGAAAAAGCTACTGCATCATTTACAGCACATCAGAAGCAAAAAGACAATATAGCTCAGGAACTCTACAAGAGAGGAGAAACTCTTTTTCTTTTATTGAAGGAGAAATCATTTATATATTTTCATCACATGGAAACTGCAGAGCACATCAAAATCAAATGTTTTACATTCTAAATTAGAAAGAGATACAGTTCAGGCTGATTATTGCCTGCAGGAAATCTCCCAGGCTGTTTTCTGATATTCTAAATATAACATGCACCATGTGAGAGATGTTTGATTCACTCTGAAGCCTGTGATGAATGTTTACCAGGAACCATCAACCATTACCTCATCTGAAGTGGAATCACATTGGAGCTTTCCCAGAGAAAGTCCAGATAGATCTCTGGAAGTTTAGTATTTAATCTAAGTGCTTTAATCTTGCCTGAACAGATAAAGCAAAGTTGTCTTCACAGCTTGGTGAGGAATGACAAGTGACTACTGTTAATTGCACACTGAATCTGTAACTGTGGAAATGTAATTGTTGGTAGTTGCTTAACATTTTTATATTCCCTTTATTCATTCAACTTCTTTTGTTTCTTATTCAAAAGAATGAAAAAAAAAAACAACCCAACCCATCTCAACCCTTTCTTCATTCAAAAGGTAGGAGGATCCTCTCTCTTGAAAATGGTCTTTGGATATCTGCCTCTCCCTGTCTCTTTTTGCAAAAGGAAATTCAGATACAAGTTGAAGTTCTGCTGTTGAATGCCAGAACACAACAGATGGAAGAATGGTTGTAAAAGCATATAAACATGCCTAATTTATAGACTGTATGGCCAGAAAACACATAAACACAATCTTAAATATTTTGAATATTATACAATACAAAGGTAAGTGGACTGGAATCCCAAATTGAATACAACTTTCCTAAGTATAAGAACAAACAGCCTGTGCTGTGAGATTTAAATCACAGTTTCTGTGAAGTTTAAAGAACAATAATGGACAAAACAACACCTAAATTTGTGATGCTTTTGCTGAGTTGTGACCTGGCATTCATATAAATATTACCTGTGCAAACTTATTAACATTGCCCCAGAATCACACAGAATGTTAGGGGTTGGAAGGGACCTCTGGAGGTGATCTAGTCCAACCTCCCTGTCAGAGCAGGTCCATCTAAAGAAGGCTGCACAGGATGGCATCCAGCTGAGTTTTGAATGTCTCTAGATGGAGACTCCACAGCCTCTCTGGGCAGCCTGGGCCAGTCAGTGCTTTACCATCCTCAAAATAAAGAAATTCTTCTTTATGTTTAGATGGAACTTCCTATGTTCCAGTTTGTGCCCATTACCTCTTGTCCTGTCACTGGGCACCCCTGAGAAAAGACTGTCCCCATCCTCCTGACATCCACTCACTAAGTATTTATAAGCACTGCTAAGTTCCCCGCTCAGTTTTCTCTTCTCCAGGCTAAACAACTCAATCTCTCAACCTTTCCCCATAAGGGAGATGTTCCCCCTAACTATTTTTATAGCCCTTTTCTGTACTCTCTCCAGAAGTTCCCTGTCCTTTTTGAGCTGAGGAGCCCAGAACTGGACCCAACACTCCAGATGTGACCTTACCAGGGCAGAATAGAGTGGGAGAATAACCTCCCTTAACCTGTTGGGGCTACACCCTTCTTGATGCACCTAGGATCCCATTGACTTTCTTAGCCACAAAGGCACATTGCTAGCTCATGGTCATCCTGTTGTCTATCAGGACTCCTAAGTCATCTTCCATACTTTTCCTGTTCTTTTGAGAAACTTCTGGGTTTATTACTGGCTAACGTTTATCTTTTATTTTTCTGGAGCCTCTCCTTCTTCTTTCCACAAAATGCTAAGAACATGGGAATTTCCATTTCAAAGGTCAAGTCAGTATTTGTTGCCTTTTTAACTACAGCTTTCTATTATAAATTGTTGCAGAGAGATTAATTGGAAGAAGCCAAGAGGGTATTCTTCATGACATTATTCCAGGGAGTAGTTTTCAAGCTGTTTACTACAGAGACAACAAGGCATTACAAGTTCTGTCCACATGTAAGATAGCATGCACTGGGGCATAATGATAAGCAGATGGCATAATTTGCAGTGGAAGGAATAGCAAACAGCAGCATTGCTGCTTATATTGGTTTGCAAATGCTTTTATAATATGTTGTGTTAAAAATGTGGAGCTTTACGAGCTTTCCCTATGTAAGCTAGAGGTATTGATAGCAACTGGTGAGGGAGCTGGTGGGGATAAGTAAACAGAGAGTTAGTTATTTGGAAGTAGGTGGTATTTAAAAACAACACAAGCACAGCAGTCACCAACAAAAGACAGAACAAACACAAGTGAGATATTCAAGGAAATGGTGGGAAGATGAAGTTGGATGTTAGTTCTGTCATTAAAGATGTGGTGTTGGAAAGTCTTTGTATGAATATGCCATTCAGAAAAGCTGAGGTTTTTTAATGCTTATTACCAATAATACTGCCTAATTTACCACCACCATCTGCCTGGCAATTATTGCTGGAAGTAGTGTATCCAAAGCAGATAACTTCAGAGAATGACTTTCTAGGACATGACTGCATTGTGAGATGGAGTGTGATAAGGAGATTTCCAGGCTAACAGAGACATGAGTTAGATATTTTACATACATATATGCACACACAAACATATACAGGTGTGTATGGAGATACACAATGTCTCTATGCATAGAGAGATACTTTTTAGTGTAGAACTGAGACTTATGCCATTTCCTTATGATAGAGCTGTGCCAGCTTAGTGCCATGTTCCCCACTCAAGGCAAATAAATTGCTGTGTTTGGAAAAAAAAATAAATAAAGCAAAAAATGTAGACATCTTTGCATGAACCTGGAGTTATACTTCCTTTAGATCCATGTCCTCATTGCCTTCTGCACTTAGAGCTTGGCTCTAACTATTTTAGAATCATCAATGCATTGGAAGAGATGGTCCAGAAGGGATTTACATCTGTGGCAAGTCCCAAATGTATTAGACTTTTCACAGTGAAAGGAAGTCTGTGCCCTAATCAGAGGAAAAACAAAGTTATTTTGAGTGTATTGCCTTTGTACACTGGTGATAAGAAACATCACACAAGTGATTCAATGTTTTTATTTATTTGTGTCATGTTAATGGCAAGAGATCTGAGAACACAGAAGAGTTTCTCAAGTAAGGGAGTGTAGGGTGCAGTTCTTGCACTAGTGTATACAGTCTAAGCAAGTGGCACAATGAAGAGACAGGAAAACACTTTCACCTTCATTTTGTGTCTCAGAAACAGAGCCTCTGTCCCAAACTTGGCATTTGCTGATGTCTATGCAGTTTGCATTGCAGCCTGGAAAGACACAGAAGCACGTGCTCAGAGTTAGGCTGGGATCTCTTTAGCACTGAAAGCAGTAGGAACTCCAAAACATCTTTGTTCCCATGAGTTGCTCAAGGATATAAAGGGCCAAATTAGAAACTAATCTAGGATCTACCAGATGATTTAGGGTTTACCTAACCCCATGGTGACTGCAAAGCATCATACACAGATTGGGAGCTCTATGGTAGCTGTGTTGAGTCGTGGCTAGGCTTCACGAACGAAGCTCCAGGGAGGGCTCCATCCACGCTCCTCCTCAGCGCCTTTTCCAAGTGCGCTGATAAAAAGAGGATAGTGGATAGCACCCTCGAGCCTGCACAATGGATTGTTTTTTTGGGTGATACACAGCATGCGCAGAGCTGGACCCACCCTTTAGTCCTAAGGTTCATCTGCCAGGGCCTAGCAAGCTTGGACGCTGGCAGCCAAGTCCTTAGGATGGAGGTTTAACCTCTTAGCTGGAAGGCCTTACAGGGCTAAACAAGCTCCATCTGCCCGGGTTTGGAATCAGAGTTGTCCCTCTCCTAGGATGACTGCCAGAAGGCTAATGAGCTCATCCTACCCATCCAAGGATTCTAGGAACATGGGTATCACTCCCCACACTTTCCCGTGGATAATGAGTTTAATGCTCCCTCTGCTGTCGGCACAGTTATGGCACCAGGGGCCACAGCAGACCACAAGGGATTTTCACACTGTGCCTAAGCTGTGTTGAGTACTCTATCTGGTTATCCATATCAGCATGGACATCAGCAAAGGTAGCATTTCATGCTGATCCTCTTTGCTGTTCAAAGCTAGATTTTTAGCTGAGCTAGCTAGTGTGAAACTAGCTTGGCTGCCTGTGTGGCACACATCTGTCACCATGACGTCAGCAGACACACTGTAAGACCTGAAAAGCAACATCCCAGGCAGTTAGAAATGTTGTGCTGCCAAGAAGTACTAGCAAAGGTCCTGAGAAAACCTGCAATGATTCACACCTCCTCAGCTTGTAGAAAGTATTGTCTATGTCTGTGTGAGCTGAACTATTGCAATCATAAAAAGGCTGCAACGTAATGAAGAGAGAGTGATTCTGTTGTATCTAGGAGAAAAAAGAAAGCAGTGAGGAAAGAAAAAAAAAAAAGAAAAAGCCAATTGTAAAGTGTAAAAGCTCTACCAATTAGTTCAATAATAAATGGCCTTTTGAAGTGCCAAAGAGCATTTTAAAGTGAGACCTTTTTCTTTTATTTTTATAGATGGACTGCTTAATTGTGCAGAAGCAATGATGTGAAGCCAAAAGACTGTATTAAAAAAAAAAAATCCTTTTAAAGTCTAACACCAATGTGTTATACATTTGCAGTATTCTATATTCTTAAAGGATCCTGTGTGCATTTCATCACTGTACATCAACCTAACCATTGCTGATACATTGAGCTTGAAATCAATGAAGGTGCTTCACTGTAAACAACACAACAATTTGACCTAGAGAGCACAATTAAGTTTGATTTTGTCTGGCATGTGAACTGAAGCCTATGTGAAGATCTTCTCCTCACAAAGCTTCAAACTACAATACATCTATTTCTCTCACCTAGTTTAAAGGGTTCTGAGTGGCTAAGTATTAGCTAACAAACAAAATGTTTGGTTTTTTTTAACACCTGCTATGCTTCCAGGCAATGAAAAAGCTGAGTACTACTTTTAACAAATTGATATCTAGCTACTTACCTAGAGTATGTGATAATGAATAGAATTCAAATAGACATTATTAATTCTATTATGTCATCATCATTATGTATCTACATGTGAATATGTAAGAAATCTACTGCACTGAAGACCAGAGTGAGAAGAACATAGCAGAAGCAATACATAGAGCCCCAAACACCACTATCATTTTGATTCCTAACCTCTTCTCTCCTTTGACATGCAATGGTGATACACAGAAAATTCTCAATTACCTGTGGGGTTTTTTTTTCCAGCAATTTCCATGACTTTCAGAGGATCAAGGTTGTATCCATATGTTCTTGAAATGTTCAGTGCAGTGGTTTTTGCAAGTGTAAGTGGAAAATGAATTGAAATGGTTTTTATAGGAGCATGTGGGCTACAATTGGCTGAAAGACTATAAACAAAAGATTATGATTGTGACTAGGGGAAAAATATCCAGTAGGGTAATGAAGGGTGCAGTTTCAGGATTGTTCCTATTTAACATCTTCATTAGCAATCTGGAAGAAAGAATAAACAGCATGTTAATGAAATGCACAAATGATACTAAATTAGGAAGAGTCACAAATACTAGTGAGGACAGAAGCATAATGCAAAAGCCCCAGGGAGAAGCGTGGGCAGGAAATAAAACAAGCCACTAGTCAGGAAAAGGCATACTAATATGTTAAACCTAGAGTAGTGTGACTCAATGTGAGGGAAAATCTACAGAAGCAGTAATTGTGGATGACACTCACAGAATCACAGAATGTTAGGGATTGGAAGGGACCTCTGGAGATCATCTAGTCCAACTCCCCTGCAAGAGCAGGAGAACCTAGAGCAGCTTGCACAGGATGTGTCTAGTTGGGTTTGGAATATCTCCAGAGATGGAGACTCCAGCACCTCCCTGGGCAGCCTGGGCCAGTGCTCCACCACCCTCAAAGGAAAACAGTTCCTCCTCATGTTAAGATGGAGCTTCCTGTGTGCTATTTTTTTCCCATTACCTCTAGTTCTATTACTAGGTACCAGAGTAAAAAGCCTAGCCACATTCTCCTGATAGTCACCCTTTAAATATTGATAAGTATTGATAAGATCTCCCCTCAGTCTTCTGTTCTCCAGGCTAACCAGCCCCAGCTCTCTCAGCCTCTCCACATAAGAGAGGTGCTCAAGTCCCCTAGTTATTTTAGTAGCCCTTCTCTGTATCTTCTCCAGAAGTTGCCTATCACTCTTAAACAGGGGAGCCCAGAACTGAACACAATACTCTAGCTGTGGCCTCACCAGGGCAGAGTAGAGGGGAATGAACAACATATTAGATATGCATTGTAATGTGATATTCTGGCAATAAAAAAAAAACAATATAGTCTGGGCCACATACAATCATGAATCAAAGAGGTCATAGTTCATCAAAGTAGCTCTCTGCTTTCTGAAAATGGAATATTCTTTCATGGCACCAGAAGAGTATTGGTACTGAGGATGAGCTCCAAGTCAGCACAGCTATGCTCAGCTGTAGTGGTAGGGGTTTTAGTTACAAAAATCCTTCAGGAAAGAACAGAGGAGGAGTGGAAGATGTCAAAGTAACTGGCTGACCTCTGAGAGATTTTTTTTTAGCTTTATTCAGATCAGTCTACTCTTTAATAAAAGATAGCAGATGATAAGATGCCTTGTAACTTGCAAAGGGAGATTGGTGCTCCCTTTCCTATGGGTAAAATACTTATCCTCCCCACCTATCACCTACACAGACATCTAAGGAAAGGAATATATTGTGAAAAATTTTGGGATCAATATAGTTCCTCACACTGTGATAAACTTATAGCTGGAATCAGCTGAAATTTTCTTGCCCTTTTTTTTTCTATTTAAAAAAAAATGACTGTAAGGCTGCTAGGCATAGGAAAAGGGAGAGAAAGAGAGGTTCAGGTGTATTCTTATTTTTCTGACTCTTGAATAGGACCCATATTAAATCTGTATGTCACATGAATAAACATTTTCTGTTGAGCAAGAAAAATATCTCTTTTTTGACAAGATGAAGGGGT
Source organism: Bucco capensis (assembly GCA_013396975.1). Taxonomy (NCBI): domain Eukaryota; kingdom Metazoa; phylum Chordata; class Aves; order Piciformes; family Bucconidae; genus Bucco; species Bucco capensis. Next base: position 25,119 of record VWZO01003439.1, read on the forward strand.
ACAAAGAAAAAAAACCACAACTAAAAGCAACAAAGCAGTTGTGTCATTGAACTAATCCATGCTACATTTGTTTTCTTGACACTGCATGCATTCTGATTCTATTCTAATTCTTCTCTACTTCTCACCCAGAACACAGTAAAACTGAGTAAGTGCAGTTAAACCATACAGTAAACAGTACAATTACAATAAAACTGTAGCTGAATAAAACTCCCTGATCCTAGGAGTGATGTGGCTTCTACATAAGGAGAGATTGAACAGGTTAATGGTCTTCAGATTGCAAAAAAAAAATGGGAAGGCATGATTAACATTTATTATTAGGCACATCCATAAAGATATGCTCATTAATATGAACAATATGGAAGAGCTAATAATCACTCCTCATTAGTTTTCTTCTCACAATAAAAAGAAGACCAGAGTAGAGAATGAAAAGATCAGCCAACTGGTGGGAAACAGAAAGCAGTGCTACTCCAGACTGTGTATAATTAAACCTCCAGAACTCATTACCAGAGGATGGGTGCAAAAAGAGGTCAGAGAGGTCATGGAAGAGAAGGATATGGAGAGACAGTGAGAAGAAGTTTTCACACACAACTTGTTGCTCTGAAGGTCCCTAAACTTCAGGTTACAAAGACAATGGGAGTCACTATGTGCATACCCACTTTCTTACTCTCTTCCATATGTTTTTCTACTTCTAAACCAGCTATGGTATGGGCCTTGTACCATTAACTTGTCCTAGTGTAGCCTTCTTTATGCTAAAAGTTACAATAAAGAATCACAAAGAAATACTCAATCTGTGAAGGCACTTTTTATTTAACAAAAAGGCAATAGGATAACATTTGAAACTCACACATACAGACAAAAAAGGAGCAAGGATTGGGCAAGCAGCTCTATTGGGTTTGGCTGAGATGGAGTTAATGTCCCCATAGCAGTTTTTCAGAGATGCTGTGGCTTGGGTTGAAGATAAAACCTGTGATGTTGTGACCTGTGAGGTTGGCACAGCACCAAGGGGAAGGGGTGGAAAAGATCCTGGGAAAGGACACAACAGCAGAACTAGGAATTACAAATTTTTTGGGGGGGGAAGAGCAATCTTGATTGGATGTCATCTTGCCAACTGCTGCTTTACCATCAAGAACTGTATTATGGTGCAAAAACTAAGGTTCCTGTCTAAACAGCTGAGAAATTGTTCAGTACTTTGGAAAATAGCACTTAAAAAAACCATTGTAGTCTTCAGGGACTTCTCTTCACAGCAGGAATGTATAGAATGTAGATTAATTGTTAATAAAAACAAAAGATTGTGGTCAACAGAATGTTTTTTTGTGAGTTTTAAAATTATTGTGTGTTGATACATTTGTTTAGTATACAGTAGGTCTGATGCAGGGTAAAATTAAGCTTTTTGATAATGGTAATGCAGAACTGAGCTGTACAAGAATAGAGCTATGGGAGGGACCTTCCTTGGCATAGATGAAACCCAGCAGATGTTCTTGGGTTTGCATGATTGCTTTTGTAACTTATTGTGGGTTTACTAGATTTATGCATCTGTCTAGCTTCATTGTGGTAGATGGAGGTGAGTAAGTTTCTCACACTCTGCGTTAGTAGAGAAGCATGAAACATTGGTTGCAGACCTTTAAGGAGTGTTAGAATCCCTTGTCCACAATTCAGGTCTTATGGTCCTATCTTCCAGTGCTCCACAGATGTTGAATGCTTTGCTAGAAATGTTAGATGTTTTTAGTAGGTTAAGTGTGTACTCAGTTAAATATGTAGTTCAGTGTTCTTGTCGGGTGAGAAGAACTGTGTTAGGTTTAGAGGTTTTTATAAGAAAAGACACAGCTAGCTGAACATCATCCCTATCATCTTCTATCCAGTTCCTCTGCTCCAAATGGCTGATTCAACTTTCTAGGCTTCCTTAGGCTTCAGCTGGATTCCTCAGGAAGAAGAGATGCAGAGATGATGGTGCTTGTATTCACAGAGGCAGTACAAGACTGGCAAACTGGTAGTTAATGTGACTCATGAATGAAACATACTTTGTCAGCCCTGGTGTTGGGAATGGAGAGCTCTAATAACTGTATTCTGATTTCTGAGCCCATAATATCTGGTTCATAATATCTACCCTGTTCTGCCAGTGGATAACTTCAACATGTGGCCCAACTAAAAAGAAACTCTCTAATGTAGTGATTTGATTTTTCACTGTGGCTTAGATTGCTGCAACATACATGTTTCCTTGGCTTAAGTCAAATTATAAATACAGCAATAAATAATGTTTTGTAGTTACTGATTACTTTAATCTTTTCTATATTGAAAGCACATTTCTTAGCCAAGAAGTTTAGGCATCATCCAGGAACAGTCGATGATAGCAGGTCTTGATTTTACAGCTTCCTGAAACGTGCCCTGTNCTTAAGTCAAATTATAAATACAGCAATAAATAATGTTTTGTAGTTACTGATTACTTTAATCTTTTCTATATTGAAAGCACATTTCTTAGCCAAGAAGTTTAGGCATCATCCAGGAACAGTCGATGATAGCAGGTCTTGATTTTACAGCTTCCTGAAACGTGCCCTGGGAGGTCACAAAGGGGAGGTTCTTCCTCCTCTGTGACATCACTAGCTCTGGGGGATTTGAGGGTATAAAAGCAGGGCAGGACCTGCTGCCAGCACCCATTTTCTTGGGTTCCTCTTACTGCGCACAGCTCCAGGCTAGCTCCTTGGACAACTTGTGCTTATAGCTAAGCCAACATGA
>VWZO01003439.1:53890-98954 GCA_013396975.1 Bucco capensis
CAGAACTCAATCTCTTCAGTGATTTCTGTTCCCAGCTCAGTCTCTTCTCAGTGAGGCACTTTCTGAAGGTCATGTTCTCACAGACAGTGTCTGCTGCTAGCAGTGACAACACTTGATGGGGAGAGTTACAACCAAGAGTTGGGCTGCAGAAAGGCTCTTGCTTAGGCTTGTTCCTCTGCAGACCAAGGTCACTGCCAAGTTAGTGGAGTAACAGGTGGCACCTGTGGCGAGGAAGGGACAGGAGAGGTGACCCTAAACTTACCAACAAGGGATTCCATCCTATGGACATCATACTCAGTATAAAGCTGAGGGATCAGGAGATCAAGCCTCTTCTTCAATGGGCACCATCCGAGGAGGACTTGTCTTTTCTGCCTTCTTTCCTGGTCCATGTATTCCTGAATCCAGTTCCAGAATCCAACTCCTGAATCTTGTTCCTCTATGTTGCTGAATCCAGTCTGGGTCTTCCCCAGTGCTGCTACAGCATCAGCGGTGACAGTGATGGAATTGCCATTAGGGAGTTGAGTTCCATACTGTTTATATATATATATATATATATCTTATTTAATTTTATTTTTATTATTTCTATTAAAACTCTTTTAATTTTCTTTTCCAGCCCATAAATCTCTTTCCCTTATTTCCTTTCTCTTCTCCTTTGGGAAACAGAAGGGTTCAGACTGTCTGTCATTAATGTAGTAGCCAGCTCAACCCTGACCTGCTCCTTGACTGTGAAGAGAGATGCTTTGAGGTATCAAAAGTCTCTCTTTTTATTTTTTCCTAGTAATTCTGAAAGCCTGTTATATGTTTTCTCTGTCCTTTTTGGATTTGTGATTTTAATGGGGATTTTGCTCTGCCCAAAATGTATTCTTAGGCTAGAGATGGCACTGCCTGGACCGTGGAAACTAAAGTCACTTTTAAGGACACTTCACTGTTATTTTTTTGCTGTGCTTCACACAGAGCTCCCCAAGTGAGCTGAAAGTCTGTGGTTGTAAGGGATAAACTAACTATGCTGAGCTAGCATATCTATTTCACACCTCAACTGATAATTTGATAAGGCACTGTAGCTTGATTGCATTTAATTTAGTACCATTAGTGTAAAAGTATTATCAGTTCTGATGGGTCTTTGTATTCATCACCTTATGAAACAGACTTGGGTCAACTAATTTCATAAGTGATAAAACATTTCTCTAGCACCACACAGAATAGATATACAGAGTGGTTTCACATCCTGTTATGAATTCCCCTGAGCCACCCTAATTCTCCAAACTTGTGAATTATGTCTGGAATGAGCACTACAAGCAGACACAACTTAGCAGCACGTTGCTGCAACGCTGTTTTCTTTAGCAGTGGTGTGGTATTTACTTGGCAGAGTGCTGGTGGGGCAGAATAATGGAAATTGTGGGAGTTCTTCTGATCTTTTCCTCCTCAGAAAGAATCCTTTGAAAGAATTAAAAAGAGGCAAACCTTCATATTAATTCAAAATGGGCTGTTGCTTTTGTCATTCAGTCTCTTACTGAAGGAGGTTTTCCTTGGAACAGTCATTAACAGGAAAGGAGATCTTAAATTGCCCTCCTCAGATCTTCATTGCACCTTTAGGCTTTGAATACTTTGGGATTACTGTGGTGCAAAATCCTCTAGCAGGTACTCATCCATCCTGAAGAAACTTTGCAGTTATATTTTATAAATGTACAGTAGGGAAGGAATCCAAGAATATTTCAGACAGAAGTCTTTAAATAATAAATGTCAAAATTCCATTTCCAATATTAATAGTTTATGTGGAGCTTTGTATTTTAAGCTTACATTTATTTAGTTTTGGTCTGTTGCATGACTTTGGCAACTCCCACACTTATGCAAATCTTATCCATGGGATGCAAAATCCAGCTGTCATACATGTGTTACCCATTGTTCCTGATCTACTCCTGTGTTAAATGCATTAGCTAAACAATAGCACAAGCACAAGTGTAATGACATTAATCAAGTTATAATTTCCAAGGGGAAAATCAAACGTGACACTATACAATGGTGTTTGATTTGAAATATGTCCAAATTGGTGTTGCATTGTACTTTTGTAATGTTGGTTGTTTTTTTGTAAAAAAGAAAAATCCTCAAAGACAGAAGTATATATAGAGGAAAAGTCCCTTTTAAAATGCAATATAAAAAACTGATTATCACTTTATCTACAGGAAGAATAATGTGTAAAGATTTCACACAAAGGAAAACGTGCCCTCTAAAAAGGCCACTACTGTAATGAGGCATCACTTGTCCAGCTTTAAAGTGTTGTCCATCATCCTAAAAATAATCTTTGCATTAATTTAGGGCATCATTTAGTAAGTTGCTAGGGCTAGGACAAAGGCTGGATTTGATGATCTCCAAGTTTTCTTCCAGCTGTAACTGTTCTATGATTCTATGATTAATGCTCTGCCATTTTCCCTTACTAAGACTACATTTTGTGCATGGCCTAGAGAAAGCAAAGAGAAATAATTACCTTTCACAATGTAATGTAATTAAATGTAATGTATATGAAATGTACCAATAAAATGTTTAATGGAATTATAACAGTTATAACAGTTTTTGAAGGCACTGTGAATTGAGAGTGGTGCTGCCACTCAGGAAGCATTCTTTTTTTTCCCCCCATCAATTAGCATAAAATAAAGTTATTCTATTTGTAAGACAATGAAAGATGCATTATTTTTGTAATTCATGTCATCCTATCTCAAGTAATTATCTTTTACTGTAGAAATAAATACCTCTCTGGATTATACAGAGGTTGACTGGTTAGGCTTCTTAGTGTTAGCTTATTTGGAGTGTTAGTAGGCTCTTTATAAAGGAGATTTTTGGTAATTGTTAATTTTTAGCTTATTTGGAGTGTTAGTAGGCTCTTTATAAAGGAGATTTTTGGTAATTGTTAATTTTTAGCTTATTTGGAGTGTTAGTAGGCTCTTTATAAAGGAGACTTTTGGTAATTGTTAATTTATGATTAGAACTATTATTCCAAGATCAATATGTGTGTATTTGAAGTGGTAACTTTTTAAGATGCAGCAGAAATCCAATTCCCATCAAGCCTCTGTGAACATGTACAAAAGATGTGAAAGGGTGCTGGCGAAATACAACTCTGTGGCTTTTTACTCCAAAGAGAGAGTCATTGTATACTCATAACTCATTAGAAACTAATTCAACAGAATTAGATACCTAATATTCAAGCCTCTTGGATGTTTAACTTTTGAAATTACTTAAAGGAATAAATAAAATACTAATATTTCATTGATAAGAATGACTTCTACTGATCTACATACCTCAAGCCAAAGCTGGTTCCTAGTTATATCTGCAGGGTAGTGAGGATACAGCCAAGAGACTACATGAGAGATTTTTTAAATAGCCAAAGTTCAAGTGAGATGTACTTTAGAAAGAAATTAAAACTTAACAACCTTATCTTTGACTAAAGACAATCTCACTTTTTGATCAGCTTTTATTTTTTTTTTCCATGGACAAATAGTTTTCTTTGCTAAGTAAGTAGAAAAGTGATTCTTGTTGGACAAAAAAGAAATGACTAGAGTTGTTAATGAAAATAATGTGATTTTGTTCTACTTGAACAAGCAAATTTGCTCATGGAATTTCAGAGGGCACTGAACAAACACAAAAGTTAGTAAGAGGAAATTAGTATGATGAAAGAAAGAGTCAAACAAAAGGGAAGTCAAATTAGTGTCTCAACTCTTGCCCTGGATAGGTATCAGGAAGTCAGACTTGAGCAGGAGTAGAATTTAGTTAGTGTTACAATGGTTTTAATATGGTTAACATGAGCAAAGCTCCATTTTCCTTTCTGCATTCTTTGGGTTGGTGTTGTTTTTTTTAAGATACAAGAATATATGTAATTCTGAAATAGGATCAAGCCAAGCCCCATCAAAGTGAAAAACTTAGGAAAATATCAAACAAGACATCCTAAGTATCTGAAGCAATTTTAGAGCTCTTGGGTGATACATGAGAAAATTCCACCTAGGGATGTTAGAGCAAAAGTCCTTAAATTAACTAGAGTTCATTCATGTCAAGGATGTTAATTCCTGGATACTGATTTTTCCAGCATGACACAATTTTGGTGTTTCCTGTTGAAGCTATTCCATTTTAGGTAAATAAATTGTGGGGTTTTTTTTGGGGGGGAGAGTTATTTTTCTGTTGCTTTTGAGCACCCCTAGTCATCAGACTATGAAGTTACTCTCTCTTTTTGTCTCTTTTTTCTGGTCCAATGCAGTTATAATGTACTATATAACTTCTATATAACTTCATTTTCAGGTGGAAAGGCATTGTGTTGGAAAATGCCCAACAAGCTCTAGTAACATATTTAGTCTGAGATTGGATGTCTCCTTATCTCTGATGAAGCATTGCAAAACACTGCTACTTTATTCAGAGGGATAAATAAGGAACTTGAATCAAGAGAGATTATCTTGGATCTTAATCCTTCTTCTGAATCCCTATATAATTTTATACCATGAGGCAAAAGCAACTGAGTGTTTCTGAATGATATTTTTTTTTACAGTCCTAAACACAAATCAATTTTAATCTGATTGTTTTGAAAAGGTAGGTTTTTCACCTTTCATCTTGATTTACACAATGGTGTGTCATGATGAAATATTAAGGATTCAATGGGGAATACTTGTATGATCTTGGCAAACTAGCACTTCTCACCAAAATAAATACAGTGCCTTCCAGATCCAGAGTACTGATCCTGGCAGAGTGGTCTCTTGGTACTTTAAAAATTAATGAGGATACTTTAAAAATTAATGAGGATTCTTTAAAAAAGGTACTTTGTTCTATTAGAACATTTGTGATTTTTATGGTGGTTTCCTTCAGCTATTTCAGTGCTACATAACCCCTATAAATTGATAAATAAATAAAAAGCAGTGAGATGGGAGCAGAGACTTAAATTGCTGTGCTTTGTCTTAGTTAGTCCCCAGTTTATACATGTACTTTGCTCATAATGGATCACAGTGGGTATTTTTTTTAAGTTTCAAGCACTGTGAATGAAATGATTTGTTAAGTTAACCTATTTTCTGGGATATATATGATATATTCACAAAGATTAAACCATGTCCAATTAGGAGATCTAGCCAGTCATAACATATTCCTGTCTTTCTGCAGTATGGAATATGAACTTGTGTCTCTATCCCACCAGAAAAATGAATAGCACAAGAAAATCTATTTTCTGGTTTAGATGAAATATTTTTATTGTACCTCTCCATAAGAAAAAAAAGAAAAAGCTTTTAATTAAGAATTGTTCTAAGTTAGTTGCCCAAGGGCAAGTAGGATTGTATATAAAGGTTGTTTGTTTGTTTTTTTTCCCCCCAGTTAGGACAGTGATTTATTAGTTTTACTGTTACAGTTTCATGCTATCCCTAGTGAGCTGGAGATATTCTTGGGTTTATGACACTTTATAAGAAGCTTGGAATTGTCCTTGGAGCTCCCTGGTGAATGTCTTGTTTTTCTAGTTGTAATGCTGGACTCAAAGGCACTTGGTAAGGAGAATCTTTAAAAAGAAAATCCTTGGTTTATGTCCCTGCTTTTGAACCATCACCACTTATAAATGTATCTAGCCCAAAAGTGGAAATTCTTACTTTATGTCCATGCATTGGTGTTTTGGGGAGTATGTTAAGGGAAACTGAGATGCTGGTGTGAGTTGTGCCTTCATTCTTCAAATAGCAGCATTTTGATTTGCAAAGTTCAGGTTAGTTTCTTTGAAAATGTATTTCTCTATAGTTTAACATCTGGGTTCAATTTCTGAATAGTTTTACTTTTTATCAACATTAGGAATGCAGTCTCACCAAACAACTTCTTCATCGTATCTCTCAACTGCCATCACTGATAGATCTCTCTTCCTCTTCCTCCTTATCCCCTTTATCTCTCTCTCTCATCTACCTCCTATATCACACAAAGAAGTGCTGGGATAGCTTTTCAAGGACTAAAGTCTTTAAAGTTTAAAGAAAAACTTAAAAAGAAGACAATCAAGGGAAAAACCCAAACCAAACGTAGACCACTGAAGCTTAAAGAACAATGAGATCCTCTTTTCTGCTCTTATTTAAGATATCACATCTGGCAAACTGATATAGAAACACAATCCCATGGTTTTTAATTTATTTGTTGTTGTTGTTGTTTCTCTTGCTTTCTTTTGCAGGGACTAAGCTAAACCACTTTGTACTTTGCAATGTGCCAATACCTACACATAGTTGCACAGATTAGCAAGAAAAGAAGGATGCGTACTGGAGGTAGTAGGGGAGGAAGAACTTGGGGCTCCAAACTATGCAAATAAATAACAACATAAATACAAAGCAACATCCCTACCCTGCTCTATTGCTTTCTGATGAGTTCCATGTTATCTATAGAATGGTATCTTAAAATCTAGGGTTGATATTGCTACAGCAGTACTCCTCAAGCTGTCTGTACAGTACAAAGCACTTTCTGGAAGCTATCATCCTTAGAGTGTTATTTGGGCTTTTGTTTGTTTGCTTGTTTTTTAATTGATCATTTTTTCTCAGGCCATTATCTCGTGTCTGTGGATGAACTGCAACTTGTCTGGGGCTTACTGATGGTGCTCAGCTACAAACCAGAATAGACTAATGCAGCAAAATGTGTGCTCATATCATTGTTTTATTCAGTATGAAAAGAAATAAAGTTGCTTTTTACAGTGGCTCAAGTTCATTTAAATGTTTTGCCATAGAGAAAAAAAAAAATCAAAATTGAGGCATTTAAAGTTCCTAAATTGATCTGTGAGATGAAGAGAGGGGAATAGCATGAGATTCAGCAGAGTATGGCTAAAGGAACAAGGAGTAAGGCCATTTAAGTCTGAAAGGATCAAGTTATTAAAGGTCTTTTGCATGAGTTGTGCAGTCTTAAAATCAATAGGATGTTGATTAACAAATAACAAATAACATAGTATATATAGTATATTATATATATATACTATATACCATTATATATACTATATATTATGAGGGGAGATAAGTGGTGTCATCTAGCTCTGCACAGTGCTGTAAGAAGTATTTATGATTTATAACAATGGCAATCTGTGGATGGAGTGAGGCCAAAAAATAGTGAGGAAAAAAGAGTGAAGGAAAAAAGAAAGAGAAGGAAAGATCATGCTTTTGCTTTTCACTGCAACAATTTGGGCTGTGAAATCACATATTGCAACATGAATTTCGATCAAATTTCTTGAAAGAGGGTGACTCCTTTAAAACATTAAATGGCTCAAGGAGTTTATTTCAGGTGCCAATGACTGATGTTATTTACATTTTTTTTTTCAGAAGGGAGAGTTCCAATTGACTGAATTACTAAATTGAAATACCCAGAGCAAACACTTCACTAAGGATGGAGCCATGTCTTCTTTGTACTTCCAAGAACACAGGCTGTATTTTTCAAAGCAGACAGAAATGAAAATATTTGTTAGCAGGGAAATTTCAGGAGCCAGAAGGGAGATTGAACTGCTGAGCCTGTGTGTGTATATCAAAAGCAAACATTAAAGTGAAAGTTACTCTCAGACTCGGAATCGTCTCTGGAAGAAGTCAGACATCAACAGAGTCAAAGTGGGTTATCACCAATTTAATGGGATTCCAGATACTGTGGATTTGTTGTTAAAAGCCTAGGTAGATCAATGGTGCTGAAACATTTGTGGATGAAATGAGCTAGAGAAATGTGTATCCTTTGTGAGTTGAGGCTGTTAAATAAACATTGTCATGTACTTATCAGCAAACCATGCTGTGTCTGCTCTTTGACAAAACTCTGGGAATGGACCAACATCTTCTTGACTTGGATAATGAGCACAGGAAGCTGGCTGACTGCTGCAAAAATTCTTCCCCAGCTTCTTTGACAGCTATTCTTTATCAGGTACTAAATATTCCAAATCTCCAGGTGTTTTAAGGGAGCATTTCAGACAGGTGTGCTTCCTGATTAAGTGAGATAAATAGTGTCATTTACAGCAGCCAGCCCAGTGCTAGAGCTGTTGTACATGAATTATGATGTGGTTGAATACACCTGTATGAAGTATCCCAGGTCCTTAGGGACAAAGGAACTCATGAGAGCTGGCACTTCTTCAAAGATACCCTTCTTAGTGCACAAGGAATTTCCATCCCTCTATCCAAAAAGTCATGCAGGGCAGGAGGAAGACCTGTGTGGCTAAGCAATGACCTGCTTCTTGGGCTGAGGCATAAGAATGAAATGCACAGGCTTTGGAAGCAGGAACAAGTAGCCCGGGGAGAGTACAGGGAAATAGCAAGTGTAGGAATGGCATCAGGAAGGCCAAGGTGCAGATGGAGCTAAACTTGGCGAGGGATGTAAAAAACAACAAAAAAGAGTTCTATAAGTATATTAATCAGAAAAGGAAGGTCAGGGTGAGTGTTCCCCCTCTGTTGAATAAGGAAGGAAATTTAGTCGTGAGGGATATGGATAAGGCAGAGCTGCTCAATGAGTTCTTTGTTTCAATCTTTACTGGTAGCCAAACTTCCTGCAATGACCAGGACTTGGTAGCCCTAGATAAGTGTTGGGGCAGTGAGTGGCCTCCCACTGTGTTTGAAGAACAGATCTTTAAGGTCCCTTCCAACCTGGCCATTCTATGAATCTATGAAGAACCCCAGCACAAATCTTATGCCCTGTTTAAAGTTCAGTCTGAAAAGCAGATGGATGACCTCTAGGACTTATACTGTCTTAGTGAAGAGCTGACTCCCTTGTACTGTGGAAAGCTTTTCTCTCCTTGCTCAACACTCCCTCAGTTGTGACTGTGCTTGCTAGAACACGCATCACAAGCAAGAAGATCACAACTAAATTCAGAATTCATTCAAATAACACTCTTCTTAATTATGAAACCGTATTTATTCAAATTCAGGAGGGTTTTTTTGTCACTTTTATCCTTCTGTTTCTCCCTGTATCCCACCGTGGAGACAGGAGGCAGCAAGTGGTTGGTTATGTGGTGCTTAGTTGCCATCCAGAGTGAAACCATAGCACTGCTCTGCAGAGGTCTGCTATTTGCCAAGATAATTGTCACATCCTCAACTAATAGTAGTCTGATGATCCATAGCAGGGTTGCAAAAGATTTTACTGTATCCACTCTGTACTTCAATGCATTTAATATGTTAATGATCTTTCTTTGAGTCATTGCTGTGCCAAGGAGTTGCAGGTGTTGTAGAAACAGTATAATTAGAGTTATTTTTTATCATTTAGAGTCAAATAAGTAAAGAGTGCTCAGGATTGTGAGATGAAATTGCAAATTATGATAAAGTCAAATTTCTTCTGGAAAGAAATTATAGCATTGTGGAGAACCTCATCTAAAAAGACAAGACTTGATAGCTTCTGGCTTGCCAACAGCACATGACAACCTGTGAGCTGCAGTGCTTGTGGGGGCTATGGCACTCCTGGTTTTGCCCAGTTCAGCTCTTTCACTGCCCTTCAACACTATGCTTTAATCCTGTATTTCCTGAAGAATTAACTATGATTTATTGTTCCTCCTTACCATATGGCAACTCCTTCTTTCTCCCACTACAATTATGAAAAATTACCTTTTTGAGCAAGAAGTAAGTATCTTTAACTACATTTTTTGACCTGGATTCCCTCAGCGTTAAGGTCAAATGTTTCCAATTTTAGTCTCTTGAAACCTCCACACAGCTTTGATCTTATTATCAGGCTTCAGGTAACACTCCATGCACACCAAGGCTTGGCCTGACTACTAGTGACCACTCAAGTTTATTCACCAGTGACTTGGCTTTCTCTAAGTCTTTATCTCCTTTAAAAAAAACAGCTTAAGTAGAGCAGGCTTTCTGAAATAAGTATGTCTCCTGCTGAGCTAAAAAGACTAGGTAAAAAAAAAAAAGAAAGAAAAGAAAAAAGAACAGAGAACCAAAACACCATAAGGTTTGCCTGTAGATATCACAGTCTTGAAGTTATTTTAAATACTAAGGCCTTAAAACCCAAAAGATCCTCAAGTCTGGGCTAAAAAAAAAAAAAAAAAAAAAAGAAGTATACATGTGTTTTCATTTGAACACAAGCTGCTGCTGCATCTTTGATTTATCTTTGAAACAGATGTGTTTTGAGTTGGAGCTAGACTTCAAAGGAGAAAGTAAATGTTCAATGGAAAATATTTTTCTTAGAGTAGACTGAAAGTGTAAATTTTGCTCTGAGAAGATAAACTTGTATTCTAAGTGTTCCATTCAGAAGTTCAGAAATGGTTCAGAAAAAGCACAATTGTGAACCTTAGGCACCTTTCTTCAACTGATGAAGTCCACAGAGTTAAGCAGGATGATACAGTACTAGGCTATTGTGATAATTATGTATCTTCATGGTTGAAATGCTTGAACACCCAAACTGTGAGGTTTTACCAGCAGTTTGATTTTATTTCCCCTCTGCAGAGATCAGAAACAGTCTGATCCTCCCTTGTTCTTCAGCTTGAACACTTAACATCCACGCTCAGCTCCTTGATGTTTTTGACTTTGAGTTTAACCACCTACCCTAACACTTACCCAGATGTATATTTAGGTACCTTGCTAAAATCTTTTCTCTTCAGTCAAGCCCTAGGCTAACTCCTACAGAGTTTTCCTCTTGTCTTCCCCAGCAAGTGTGAGACACTTCCTCTCACCTTTCAGCTCTTCCCAACTCCTTGCCTACAGCTTTGTCAATGCTCCTTTCTGCTTTTGCTTTTTACATGCCTATCTCATGATTTCCCTTCCTTAACACCTCCTCAGCTTTCCAGACACTTCCTCCTATGCTCAGCCTTGCAGTTGGACCTCCTATTTTGCTCAGTTCTGCCAAATGACTTCCCACTCTTCCAACTGATGAAAGACACACTTCAGCCAGAAGCTTCTTTTACCAATAATCCCATTCATTCTTTATTAAAAAAACCCAAAAAGGAAATTTGTATTTCTTCTGAATTATGATTTCCAGGCACATATCCTACTTCTTATTAATAAGACCAATATCTTGTAGGAGCAGTGAGTAGGGTCAGGGCCATGAACATCAATGCTCTGTTCCATATTAGCTCTCAAAAGCTGTTAGATCTGAGTGTTATGCTCCAGTTGTATGATCAGACACTCTGATGGACACAGAGAACACTGGCAATTTTGCTGCATGTGAATAGTCAGCAAGAAGAGATTTATAACCATGTCCTTTATAATATCAACTTTTTAATCCCTTTGGCTGATAGAGAAATGTTTTATCTCTGTAATATTTGGAGAGACAGATCTTGAGTTACTCAAGGTCAGACTGCAGTGAGAATTAGGGAAGTGATCCTACGCCTTATCTTTAACGTCACATCTTATTTATAGTGTGTTTCCTCCTTTTGTATCTTCACTGAGAAGACAAGAATGCTAGTGATAAAGAAGATAAAGGACCAGCAGGTGTCTAGGTTTAACCATTCTGTCATTTAGGGCTGCTCTCAAGGCCTGTGTATAAATGAGCTTTGAAATGAGTTTGACCACCTCTCCTTAAGTGTGTGTGAAGGAATAATTTATATTAAAACAGCAATGGAAAGATTTTACCTTTAGCTATATGCATATAACTATCTATTACTACTACTTAAAATCATTATATCTATAAAATAAATATAAAACTAAAAAAGCTACATCAACCTCTATGCTGTTATTATTTAGTGTATGTGTAGCTCTGGGTTATTCATCTCCACCATTCCAACAGTTCAACCATTTTGTAATATGTCTATAAATACAGCAATAAAATTAGAATGATATTTTATATAAATCTGTGGGTTTGGCCTTAAAATTTCAGAACCTAACCTGAATAGTCTGAAAATAAATGAATTTATTGTAAGGTTTGTGTGTCTTTTGAGATTACAGCCTTGCAGCATACCAGGGGATCACAGAATTCTTCTGCTGCCTTCCATTTCTGCTATGTGAATCCTGCATTTTAACCAGGAAAAAAAGAAAAAATAACAAACCAAACAAATAAAATGCCAAAAGAGAACTTCTTGTATGTCTCAGGACATTTTTTGTTGGTTTCTGATTTTACCACCCATCCTGATTGTGCTTCCTAGTCCTAGGGATGTGGTTGTCCCCATGTACTTCACGCTGGTGAGGCTACACCTTGAATACTGTGTTCAGTTTTGGGCCCTTCACTCCAAGAAGCATACTGAGGTGCTAGAGCATGTCCAAAGCAGAGCAAGGGTCTAGAGCATAAGTACTATAAAGAGTGGCTGAGGAAACTGAGGTTGTTTAGCCTGAAGAGAATGAGGTTCAGACGAGACCTTCTCACTCTTTTCAACTGCCTGAATAGGAGGTTGGATTGAGGTTTGTGTTGGTCTCTTCTCCCAAGTAACAAATGATAGAACAAGAGCAAACAGCCACAAATTGCACCAGGGGAGGTTTGGACTGGACATTAGGAAAAATTGCTTCACTGGAAGGGTTGTCCAGCCCTGGCACAGAATGCCCAGGGAAGTGGTGGAATCACCATCCCTGGAGGTGCTCAAAAGATGTGTAGATGTGGTGCTGTGGGACTTGGTTTAGTGTTGACTTGGCTGTGCTGGGATAACAAATGCACTCAGTGATCATAAAGGATCTCTACCAATCCAAATGATTCTAGGATTCTTTCTTGGCTTACAGAGTGAGAACCAAGAACAATGAAGTAACAGATCCTGCAGCAGCAGTTTGCTTATGTGCTCATGTCCTGTTCCTTCCTCAAGCTGAGAATGAATTTGAAGTTCTGTCCTTGAAGCTCCAAGGTTTACATGGCTTAGAGTATCCAATAGGATCCCATAGGTACTTATTCTGTGAATGTGTGGAGGGTGGGGGAAGGAGTTATCCAGGCTACAAGGCAGCTACACACAGCCTGTGTATTTAGTAGTGGCTAGTGACTTTCTCCCATCATATAGAGCTGCACAAAAGACAGTTGGAAAGGATAAAATCTCCAAACAGAAGAGTTTTTAGTCTAAACTAACAGAAGACTATTAGACACAATTTTATTATAAGTCCAGAAGCTAGATCTGACTTCAGGTGCCATCTATTTCCTGCTTGAAGTTATTATGCCTTCAAAAGCATGAATCAAAGGAGGATTTCAATTTAAACTATCTTGTGCTAGTGCCTCACTGACCTGAAAGATAAAGAAATGTAAATGGTATTCAAACCTCTTAATTGCTGCCAATAGCAATTCTTTTGTTACTCTGCAAGGGAAACAGCAGAGGCATATCTGTTGGAGAACAAAGCCCCAGGTAAAAAAGCACCAAGGAGCTCATTAGCAAGACTGTGCTACAAGTGAGCCACAGAGCCCACAGACTTCAAGCCAAGTGTTAAAAAAAGAAGTTACTTTGAGGAGATGACTAAATTGTCCCAATGACAGTCTCTCTGATGAAAGGTGCCTAGAGCTACCTGTTCTTAGGTTTGCCTGCCCTATTTGTCTCTCACCATCCAATGCAGTTCACTTCTCTCTCAATTCAGTATCTTCAAGGTATTTGGAAGTTGGGAATTAAAGATTATCAAATAATAGCTCTTGCAGTAGCCAGTCACAGTTAGGAGACTGTTAAAGTGATGGGGTGTTGATTTTAGTGGGCACTAAACCAAATAAAAACCACATTAGTTGTGAGTTACTGGAGGAGACATTTTGCAGCAGTGAAGCTGGGTGAATCAAGCCTAGGAGACTTAAAATACTCTTTGTGTGTTAGTAGATATATATATATATATATTACATTTTAGATATACTCTAAGCCAGACTGCAGGCATTTCCCTTTCATCTTCTGTATACTTAATAACTTTGTGAAATGCATTGAATCCTGTGATAGAGAGATGCCATAAAAGCAAAGTGCCTGGCCAATTCTTGCTTGCTTTGCTCATGTAATTAGGTAGTGCCTGCATCAGTAAATCAAACAATGCTTTTTTGCAGCACTAGATGAACTGATTTCTCAGCAGCAGACTGAGAACATTTTCAGGTCTCTTCCTTCTCAGCAATGCTCTAAAGTAAAAAAAACCAAACCAACAAAACACAAAACAAACAAACAAAACCCCCAAACATGAACCATACCATGAAGCTACTTTCTTTTCTAATAGATGCAGTAAATAAGTGATGGAGGACAGGAAGGTAACTTGTCAGTCCAGCACAGATTTCACTGAAGGCAGGTAGATACTCAGTTCTGTTTCAGAGTATTTCATGCTCAAGTTTCAGTTTGTACTGAACAATAAAATTGATTCGTAAATGGATATATTAAATAGATCATTAAATAAAATCTAATGCAAGTAAGCAAAATTCGAGAGCCAGTTTAAGAACAAAACAAAACAAAACAATCTACTGTTTCTCCCAGCAGAAAGGAATGAAGAAAAAGTTCATGTCTGATTCTAGTCACATACTGTAGCACTCACTTACTGGGATGAAGTATATAGCATAGAAATCTAATTAGAAGAAAGTTTATTTGTCTTGCTAATTCTTTGCTTTACTGCAGGCTTCCACAAGGAAGAACATTCACTGAAGTAATTCAGTGTAAAGTAAGCAGTGTTTAAAAGAAGCCACCTATTCAAAATGTGCATAAGTTTTGTACAGTCACATTAGCCAAGAGTTTGCTTAAAATACCTTACTGCCCATTCCCCAAACACATATTCAGCATAGTCTTTCTGGAAGGGCAGCACAGACTCAAAATGTCATAGTCAGACAAATCTACCCTGGTTCCTTCAGCAAAGTTGGGGAGTGCTTCTGGGCACAGGGAATCCATCCCTTCTGCCATTAAGTGACAGCATAATGCTGATTCCATTTATAGCTCAGGACAACTGTAACTCTCTCCCTGAGCTCCTCCTGGTGTTTGCACAGTCCAAGCACCAAAAGATTAAAAGAATTTATGGATGTGCATATGAACTTTCCACACCAACAGGACTTACCTGCAGAGACCAGCTCAGCCATTCGAGTGGATCCAGAGAAGTCCCCAAAAATGAATTGAGGGCTGGAACAACTCTGACATGAGGACAGACTGAGAGAGTTGGAGTTGTTCAGTCTGGAGAAGAGAAGGCTCCAGGAAGACCTTTCTGCAACCTTTCAATACTTAAAGAAACATCAGGGCAATATTTTTGCATGGCCTGTTGTGACAGGACAAAGGGCAATGGTTTCAAACTAAAGATGGAGCTTTAGACAAAGTATGAGGGAGAATGGTTTTTACACTGAGTGTAGTGAAACCCTGGCCCAGGTTGCCCAGAGAGCTGGTAGATGCCCCATCCCTGAAACCATTCCAGATCAAGTTGGATAGAGGTCTAAGCAACCTGATCTAATTGAAGACATCCCTGCTCACTGCAGAGAGGTTGGACTAGATGACTTTTAAGGTCCCTCCAAACCCCAAACATGCTCTTGTGTCAGTTACCATATGTCTTTGCTTATTAGTAGAAGTTCTGGGAGGAAGGAAGGGTCTTCAAACCATCCTATGACTAGCATGGATTTAAGTATTACTCAGCCCCAGCTGCAGCCTGTCCTAGGTGGGCTTGCAGACAAACTCTTCAGCAGCAAACCTTCTCCCATAGACAAAGCCTTTTTAAACAAGGGGTGTTTTCCTAGTAGAACTAATGTCTGGTCCCTGCATGAAGCACATGATAGCAGGATGTCAGTGAGCATTATGAAATGAAAGGGTTGGTTGGTACCATTGTTTAGGCTGCTGCCAACTTAAGAACTGTGCCAAGAAAATCATAACATTCCAAGTTAGTGAAAGGACTTGGAATACCTCTGGCTTTTGGGATGTTTTTTCACTCATACATATGAAAACCATCATAAATCACTTGAGATGGCCTCTGGTCACTATACTTGATGCATTTCTCTAAATATGGCCCATCAACAAATTTCCAAAGAAAGGTACCAGGAAGGAAGACAGAAGAGGTGGTTGAAAAGTCAAAAAGAGTGCTGAAGGATTTCCTGTAATATCTTATTAAAGATAGACCTTTTGGGATCATTTTCTACAAGTTCTGCAGAGAATAAGGTATTTAGTCATCTGGAAAAAAAACTTTGTGTGATTAACTCAGATGAAAAATGGATTAAAACCAAACAGTATTTAATTAACTTGGTTGTAATCATAATATAAATATTCTCTTACTGCTTCATCTAAATTGTTTTCTCCTTTTTTGTGGTTTGGTTGGTTTTTTTTTGCTTTTCTACATTGTAAACATTTATTGGAAGTTTCCAAGTACTTTCACTATTTTCAATCATAATGTTCTATATAATACACATTAACCAAGAAGTGTATGCATGGAAAAATAAGTAGACAACTTATGCAAAATATTTAATAAGAGGATCAATAAATATTTCCTCACTAAGACATCAAATCATTTCCTCTTTAACCTCACAGAAGCATAACATTTTTCAGAGTTGCATCAGAGTCAGAATCTTAGCTGTACAGAAATGCTGTATGGTTCTGAGATAATTCATTTTTAACCACAACAGACTCATGAATTACACATGACCTGAAACGAGATCCTTAAAATGAGAATTTCTGTACATCTTTATTTGGTGTAATATGACTAGATGATACTTAATACAATGTCATTTGTATGCATACAGCTTATTTTATTTCATATTGGCAACTTATATTCAGTGCCTGGCCAAGAACTATACGAACTGGTAAATAGATGTTTACAATATTTTTTATCTTGCTCATGGTAAATTGGTCCTAATTAGGCAGGATTAGAGTGTTATTGATGCTTCCATGTGAAATAAAATAACCTCACCACTAAGGGCCAATTTACATTCTTATTATTCAACACATGTGAAAATAAAATAGCTTTGGCATGAGAGGTGAGGAATCTTTGTCAGCGATCCAGTGTCGACAATACATTTGGAGCTGGTTTCTTTGCTCAAATTGATAACAAACCTCTGATCTGAAGAAAATGCTCTCTTTTGGTTTTTCAACAAGCTATGCTAGTTCACACTGAATTATGTTGCATTAGATCATGAGCCAAGCAGAGGGGGAAGCAAGAAGGAGGAAAGAGGGGGGAGTGCTGGGGAGAGGGATGAATGTGTGACATAATCTGAAGAGTGCGTTAAAATTGTTATAAGCTCAGAAGAAGCAGCAGTATATCAGAAGGCCCTGTTAAGTGCTGTAACTTGGGTTCAAAAAGGGCATAGATCCTGACCTTTGCCTTCCTCATCACTTATTTATAGCTTTCAGAAACACATTATTATGTAGGGAGGCTGTGACAAGACACAGATGATGAAAAGCAGCAGCTGCGTGGCTGGCAGACCCTAAAATCTCAGTCACAGAGAAGTTCTTAGTACATGAAGCACCATTATAAAACAAAGAACAAGACACAAAATCCCTGACAGCCTCACCTCCCAGCAACATGCATCATACCAGATAGTTAATAAAGAATGATAAAAAAATACTACCCAGCACTTAATAATTTACCAGTGCTTTATTATGCTGTTGCATGATATGACATTTCAGTAATATATTTTTCTTTAAAGTCATGTAGTGAAACACTACATTGTAAATCTAAGCTGTTTTCTTCCTACAGTAAAGAAGGAAAAAGATGTCATGCTAACAGAGTCTAAATAGATGTTTAATGCAAGTGGCTGCAAGGAAGAGTAATAGAAATAGTGGTGGAAACTGGTCAAACACCCATCTGCTTGCAGAAATCTCAATTTCCTTGTTTTCTAATGGTTGGAAAAGAAAATTCTTTCAAATGCTAGTGCAGATGCCTATTACAGATTCAAGGTATGACAGCCAACAGTAAGTGCAGAAGGTATAATTGGCACATCCAGTGAGGGGGTCTGATGAGGTTGTAACAGCCTCTCTTTGTCTAGACACTTCTGATTACATCCCATTTGCTTTCCCTTTTTACTGACAAACTTGACTTCCAAATTATGGTAATGTTATCATCCTCGTTCTCTAACTGGTTGTATTTACATTTCCTTCTCTCAGGATGAGTTTGGAGGAATTCAACTGCAAACAAGTTTGCCTTGTTAAGTTTTTTCATCATCCAGTTTTCTGAGACAGCCAATTGCTTGTTATGTTTACTCCCTTATTTCCCAGGCTTCCTCCCAACAGTATTTAGGAAAAATTAGATTGAATGTTAAAGCCTAGATCTTAAGTGCTGTTATGTGTGAGGTAAAAAAGCTATTGTGTGTGAGGTTAGAAGCTGAAGACCCACAGCTCAGTTTTAACTAGTTTTATATATTTTTTCTATTGGAAGCCTGAGATTATTGAAAACTCTGGGAAGTACTAGTCTAGAATGTTTATTGAGCAACAGTATCTTTGGACCTGAGTCTGATTTTCTGTTGCTTTCCCTTAAAGCTCAGGTTTCTGAGTGTTATAAAATGGAAAATTTCTATATACCTTGAAAAACACATTGATCTGCTGTAGTATCATTTTGCAAGATGCAAAACTCCCACCTCTCCCTGCATTGCAGAGTGTCTTAAGAGACAAAATCCATTTCACTACCTTGCACAAAAAGCTTCTTTGGGCTCCAATTCTGGAGAAGGTCTGCAAGACAAAGTCCATCTCACAGAAAGAGCTCTGCTGCTTTTGTTGGAACTGTTCTGGTTTGAAAGGACAAATTGGGAAATGACCCCATTAGGGACCTCCCCTTTCCCCAAAAAGGAAAGAAACCGCTGCACACTGGGGGTGAGTTATAAAGAATAACTTTTTAACAGAGAAAAATATATAACAATGAAAATATAGAATGATACAAACCCTCCTGGTTCCCACCTCACCCCCCACCCCCCCTTGCAGTAAACCTGCTCGGGTGCAATCTGATTAAGATGAGGTGGAAGGTGAGATGGAGTATGGAGGAAACCCAGATGGTGGATGATGGTGATGAGTGGGTGAGTGGGCAGGAGATGAAGAGATGGTCCAGCCACCCGACCTCGCTGCCGCAAGATGCAGGAGAGCACGCTTTCTCCCTCTCTCCATCTTCTTCGAAGGACAGGGAGCTCCCGGCACTCCCCACAGNCACTCTGGGGGTTGCTGCTCCCCAGCACCTGGTGGGGTGCGCCCCATTTCCACCAGTTGTCCCCTGCCTCTGTTGCTCACCGGGGCTTGCCAGAGCTTGCCCTTGCCAACACCCGCTATAACCAGTGTGGTTCTGCCGACCCGTTGCAGCTTGCTCAGCTCCTGCCCACACAGCTCCTGCCTGCACGACTCAGCCGGTGGAAAGGACTACCCCTCACCGAAAGTTTACAAACAAGCACAGCAACGGTCAGGGGAGTGAAGAGTGGAAAAGATGGATACCTCCAGTCATTTACATACCCTATAACAATGATGTGGTCTTCGATGTGGAATGGAAGCTGGTTAATCAGTCTGTAAATCTGATTAGGGAAGTATTTTCTAATTGCCCTAAGTGACTGAGGGACCTCAACTCTACTTTTTGAAATAGTTTTGGAATTCGTGTTCCTTCAGTACAGATGTTTGGAGACACAGAGGACCTTTGCTTTTCAAAATGCAAAAGCTAAATCACACAGAATCACAGGGGTTGGAAGGCACATCTGGAGACCATCTAGCTCAATCCTTCTGCTAAAGCAGGGTCACCTAGAGCAGGTTGCCCAGGATCATCTCCAGGGGGTTAAGAATCTCTCCAGAGAAGGGGACTCCACAATCTCTCTGGGCAGCCTGGGCCAGTGCTCCATCACCCTCACAGCAGAGTG
Organism: Bucco capensis; assembly: GCA_013396975.1. Taxonomy (NCBI): domain Eukaryota; kingdom Metazoa; phylum Chordata; class Aves; order Piciformes; family Bucconidae; genus Bucco; species Bucco capensis. The sequence continues at coordinate 73,457 of VWZO01003439.1, forward strand.
GTTTTTCCTCATGTTCAGGTGGAATCTCCTGGGTTCCAGTTTGTGCCAATATAAAAAAAAAAGTGGAAAAATTGATAGTGATCAGTATTGAGCAGATTCCTTCTCAGTCTTCTCTTCACCAAGCTAACCAGCCCCAGGGCTCTCAGCCTTTCCTTCTCACAGAGATGCTCCAGTACCCTCATCCTCTTCATAGCCTCTGCTGGGCTCTCTCCAGCAGTTCCTTGTCTCTCTTGAACTGGGAAGCCCAGAACTGGCCACAATACTCCAGATGTGGTCTGCTCAGGGCAGGGTAGAGCAGGGAGAGAACATCCCTCAATCTTCTGGTCACACACTTCTTAATGGACCCCAGGAGGCTATTGGCCTTCTTGGCCACAATTATTGGCTCTAGAGAGGTAAATGATGGAAAACTTAGCTATGGGGAAATGAGAAAGGCAGCAAACAAAGCTACATTTATCCAACAGGGAGACAGAGCAGACAAGAACTTTCTTCTAGTTAACATATATTTTAAAATGTGGCAGCAGAATACCTCTAGCACCTGGCTCATTCAGAATCCAAAATCAAAAGAATGCTGGGGAGAAAAGAGTGGGTAAAAAGAAATTTGCAACATGGAAACTTCTATTTTTCATTTTGATTTGGAAAATCCTACCTTTTTTTTTTTTTCCATTTTAATGCTGACATTCTTCACAGCATGAATATTCTGCCTTTCAGTCAGCTATGCCAGTCCTTTAGGAGATTTTCCAGAATACCCTCAAAATGGAAATGATGCCATAAAAACCATTTTGCTTGAGTATGCAAATCTGACATGCATCAAATAATCACAAGCCCAAAACATATTTTCCCTGAAAGGAGAAAATCTGTCAGCAATATCAGCAAAGCAAAATCTGATTTAGGTCTAGTTGGCTCTATCCATGCAAGACTGCACTGGGCTAGATTTCTTTGGACTTCAGTTTTTTGCTCACATCCTATTTATTTGCTCTACATAATGTCATCCTTTTAGTCTCTTAACCCTTCTGCCCTCTCTAGCTTCTTCTTGGGTTGTGGATTGCATCAAACTTTTCCACACTGGTCTTACTTTCTTAAATCTTTCTGAAGCTCCTCCATCTTCTTAACTCATTCTTAATTATCTTGTATATACAAGCATTGATGGCCCAATTTTTACTTTTTTTTCCTCCTCTATCCAATTAACTACTGTTCTTGCCCAAATTTCTTCTGAAAATAAGTAATATGCAGCGCTACAAAAATGGACATCTTGTACTGAAGTGAAATGCAGCTTGTGAAGCCTGTGATTTTTGCATACAACATAAACATCTAGAAAACAACATCTGGAGACTAGTATCTCTATATCATTGTTAATTAGTCTGAATGTAATTATCTCATTGTCTTCTGAAAATGGCATTATCTATTTCATGTCTTATAACCATCTCAAGAATAGCCACAGTCTTTGTTCCCAGGGTCCATTTTTAACACCAGTGTGCTATTTGTTACATATGACAAATGCACAGTCAGATGTTCCTTCTCTAAGATCAAAGATGCACATAAATCTTTAAATTATAAACTATTTGGATTTGAGACCTCATTTTATTCTGTTTCTGTGCAGCATTGAACTTAGCAGTGGGGATCTTAGACATGTGACATAAAGAAGGGTAAAGGAAGGAATAACAAATGTGTCTGTAATCTAGGATTTATGGTTTGAAATTGTGGTGTAGAAACTTCTCTATCATCTTTGGTGAAGAGAAAATCTATGATTATATTATATTGTATATGTCTATGACATATATATACTATTAATATAGTCTATGACTAATATAGTTACTCTATGAGTATATTAATGTTTGGACTCGGTGATCTTAAAGGTCTTTTCCAACCTAAATGATTCTATGATATAAAGGGCTTGGATGAGCAAATCTCATACCAGAAAAGCTGAGCTAAGGGCAGGCAGGGTGAGAAAAGATTTCCAGAGGGTTGAGGAGAGTCCTGCTGAGGCCATCCTGTGCCTCCATCACTGGCATCAAATGCTGACAGGAGCTTCCTGAAGAGTTTAGAGGCTGGGAAATGACAATAACCCAAACACTATCCCCATGTGGAAATTTTGTGAAGTCTTGTAAAAAAAAAATGTTGTTTCTCAGGTGTTAAAAATGTCCAATTAATGGTGATGAGACTAAGGTAAGAAGGGGAAAGCCTGTATTATGAATAACAGATTGCAATCAGACTTTCAGTATAGCTTTTGTATTTTCCCTTAGTGTTATATACATCTTCCTGCATGTTACTCTGAAAAGGAATTAATAGCATTTCTATTCATTGTGTCTGCAACCTTTCCCTATCACCACAGCTCCCTGTGAATAATTCATGCAGTCTGATGTACTTCCTTTTAATTCTCTAACACCAGGACATTTAATTTACGCAGGGAATAAGAAAGGAGATTCCTTTTATCAGATCAATGAATTAGGTCTGAATGGAAAAATCATCTTGCTGGCTGGTGAATTCTCACTGCTACTACACCCTTATGAAGAAATAACAAAAGGCTTTTTGTTGTTGATGTTGGAGATTTTAGAGTTTAGGGGACATTTTTTTTTTCCTCATTTCCTGGGCTACTCTGTAATAATTTCTAATGAATAATTCAAATGTCACGGGAACCTAAAGCTGCTAGAGACACACTTTCTCATTATTAATTGTAGATTTCCTCTTCTATTAGTAATACAGCACTGAAAATTTGTACTGAGGAAATCTAATGAGTGTGACATCAAGACTTTTTAATTCCTGATCTTCCACCAAAGGTGCAAAGAATTTGCCTTGGGTTGTGTGCACAGACTTTCCCATGAGACATAAAACTAAGAGGAATTCTTTAGTTCCTCAGGGAGATTTTATTTTACTGCAGACATGAATAGCAGCACCAGAGATTTTTCCTTCTTCCTCTGTAAAAACTAACTTAACTTTCTTCATATGACTGCATGGTGATTAACTTCAGCAATACAAGAACATTAATCCCAGAATATGAATAGCACACTTTGATGTTGCTCATGGCCAAAATGCCCCCCCCCCCCCATTCATTTAAATATCACAGAAGCAGCATCTACTTTGGGGAATATTTGAACTTTTATTCTCTGGGTTATTGTAACAGGTATGAGAAGACTTTAATGAGATCTAAACTTATTTTATTTTATGTAAATAACTCTAAGCCTTTTGTTTTGGAAGATCAAAGTTATTTGCATATCCTCATCTTCACAGAATCTCACAAACATTTCCATGGGAATGCTTTTTTTTGGTTTGTTGGGGTTTTGTTTGGTTATATTGTTTTCTTTTTTAATCCCAGACAAGTATTTATATTTGAAAAGAATTCCCAATCTTCACACATATCAGAGGGAGCAGGTCCTCACAAGCTATAAATTGCTATATACTGCAATTCTGCACAGCTGAGGACTGGCTATAAAATAAATCTGTGCTTCTCTGAGAGCTTGAACTCAACTTTTCCATTAGCAATAAGGGAATGGTTAAAACTTGAACCATGATGTTACAACTATACTGAAATACATGAAAGGATATAGGAATGAGATTAGATGTAATCCTATCCTTCTCTCTACATTTGAGTGACAGCAGAATAAAAAAAGGTGGTCATAGTCATGGTTGTTATGTCCCTGTCAGTTAGACCTCTTAGGGTTTGATGGTTGAGGTGCTGGATGAATCTTTGTTGATGTAGGAGTAGCTTATGAGTTTACACTTGAAGATTTCAAGTTTGTGGTTGATGGCTCATCCTGGAACATCACATTTTAAGAAGTCAATGTGTGTAGCCAAAGCTCAATGCACAAGTAATTTCAGAGAATATAATGGAGATAGGGCTGGAACAAAAATAAGGCTCCACATAGTTTTGAATGCCTCACAGCAGGCAGCCTGCAGCCATACTCCAGTGTCAACTATTGTGAGCACAACAATAAGGGTAGGATGAGAGATATTATTAGATTTAGGTCATAACTGAAAGAAGCCTTCTCTACTTTGTGTACTCTAGATAGCATTTTATACACTAAGCAGGGTATACAAATGTAAAGATGTTCAAAACTGTATTTGTTCAGAATTCATATCAGCTTTAGAAGCAGTTCATAGCACTGTACACTCTAATATTTTGAATATGTTCAATAGGATGCTCTAATACTGTGATTTCTTTTAAAGAAATGCCTGAGACAAATTTACTGTCTTTAAAAAAGATGTATATATAGAAAAATAAATAAAAAAGACTCTACCACTTGGTTATTGGCATAAGATGAAGTCAACTGAAGTTAAACTGTTCATAAATGGTGAAACCAGGGTCAAGAATCCTGCCTCCAGGTCTGCTGCTCTAGTAGATCTGTGAGAGTGTATTATAACTGATTAATTTTAAAAAACAAAAGGCATGAGGCTCAACTCATTTTGGCTGTACTGTCATTATGTGTGCCAGGAAATTACAGCTTACATGAACTAGAAATATTGCCTGTATTTATGCATGAAGGGAAGAATGCTGGAAAAGGATTGTGTAGGTAAGCTGCTAGATGACACAAACACAGACTTTGCTGAAACAAACACTCTTTGTTTTTAACAGTAATTAGTTGTTTGGAAATTGTCAGAAATGTTTGTGGTTACCAGGACAACTCAAACTTTTACACCTTATTCTTTCAGACAGAATTTGTACAATAAGCTCATGGGGAGGTGAATCTCTGCTCTGCCACAGGGTGTAGTGCAAAATATCAATTCAAATAGCTTGAACTAAGCATCTGATCCAACATTGTCACTGTCCCTAGAGACAAGGAAATTTATGGGCTTTAGTGTGTACTCTGAAATTCACCTGCAGCCATTATGAATCCTCACATCTTCTGCAGCTACCTGCTAGGACACTCAAAGGCATCCAGAATCTTTCATGTGAATGTGTTCTATGCAGTGAGTTCTGCCTCTTGGAAGTTTAATGTGACATGACAGGATGTGATACCCTCAAGGTCTTTGCATCTACAGCCAATTTTTCCAAAGGAGATACACACACTTTGAAACTCAAGTTCTATTTATGAGTTTAGCTGCAAAATCTCCCACATCTCCCACTGAGATGTGCATAATGAAGTGGGTTTAATAGAATGTTCTGGATAGCAAAATAGATCATGGATAAAGGTTAACAGGCTGCCCTTCATCTCTCCCAAGCTCTGTTTAGAAAATAACACAATATTTTTGGAGTTAGAAAGACAGCAAACTATAAGTGGGCTGGCTGTGTTTTAACCCAGCGATGGAGGATTTAGCTGTGGGAGGGTTGGGTTCCAGTACATTTGAAATTCATACCATTGAATGAAACAAGGAAAAGTTCTGGGGAAATGAACTGCAAGCCTTTTTATTGTCATTCTCATAAGCCCTCTGTTTGATCTGAGCCTTAAGTAATGTTTAATATTTTAAGAAACATTTTGACAAAGTATATTAGAGCACTGTACTGTTAGCACTGCTAACAGCAGCTGACACTAGACAGTAATATGATCTTCAGCAGTATTTGTTGAAGACTTGTGATATATTCTAAGGTCTATTGAAAATTGGTTGGTGCATTCACAATGCACTCTCCCAGTGCTTACTGAAAGGTTAAATATGTCTGAAAGAATAAAGATTCAGCACTGTCACAAAACCTGTGGCTGGCATCAGTCCCACTGCAGGTCTAGGAGACAACAATTATAAGAGACAGATTTAGACTGCAAGGGGAAATAATGGTGGATTGACAACATTAGCAGTAACAGCCAAAAGTTAATGCCTCAAAGAAGTTGCTCTCTTCCCAAAGCTTGCTTGAGAATCAAGTCTCCCACCAGGTAAAAAGGAAGTGATTATGTGAGATGTTAAGGAACATGCTAATAGAAATGATATATGGGCTATATGAACTAATCAGGACTCATTAATACACAGCCCAACACTCTCAAAATAGCAAAGAAAATCTCTGACACAGTGAGGAACATGGAGATAAAAATGCTGTTTTGTTTTCCCTTAGTGGCAACAGAATAAGCCATTTCAGAAGATCATTCAATACAGTGGAAAACTATCATTAATTTTGCATAAATTTCATAAGGTCCAAATTTATCTTTGCTAGAAATCAGTGAAGGAAACTGACTTAAACTCATAAGAACTTGAAACTGATAACTGTCCTCTGTAGAATATGGAAGCTCTTGTGGAGCAGTGTTAAAAGCCTTGAGCAAAGCTATGGGGACTATGCTAAATGTTCTTCCTCTTGCTACTATACTATGAAGACAATCAACCTACCATCAACTGACTAACTAACTAAACTAACTAACTAACCAACCAACCAACTAAAAGACGAACGAAGGAACGAACTAACTAACTAAACCCCTTTACCTCTTTCCCAATGAAACATTTCCAATATTTCTTTTAAAAACACCTTCCAGACCATCAATATTTCCAAAGGAAGAGTTATGTCTCTCAGATCCAAGATGAAGGTAGAAGGAAGGCACAGGTTTCCCAGTGAGCTAGCAGTAACCTCCCCATGCTTAGTTGCATGCTCTTCTGTTAAGATCTTCTGTCCACAGGCACTGCAGGTTAACAGATCTTTGTCATCTGATTACACAGCTGAGCTGATGTGCCAAAAAAGCATTGAGTGTTCAGGTACAGAAGTTAAAAGCTCTGTCAAGTTATGGTGTTTCATGTTGTGTTGGAAGAAAAGAAATAGGATTATAGAGAAATGAAGAAATCTACTGGTTTGTCTTCTTATGTGTTCATATACTGAATATAAACCAGTTTTATTCATACCTCAGGCACAGTCTGAAAATCACTTGTGGTCTCCTGTGGCCCCTGGTGCGATAACTGTGCCCACAGCAGCGGGAGCATTAAACTCATTGCCCACGGGAAAGTGTGGGCAGTGATACCCATGTTCCTATAATCCTTGGATGGGTAGGATGAGCTCATTAGCCTTCTGGCAGTCATCCTAGGAGAAGGACAACTCTGATTCCAAACCCGGGCAGATGGACCTTAGGACTAAAGGGTGGGTCAAGCTCTGCGCATGCTTTGTCTCACCTAAAAATATCCATAGCTCAGGCTCAAGGGTGCTATCTGCTATCCTCTTTTTATCAGCGCGCTTGGAAAAGGCGCTGAGGAGGAGCGTGGATGGAGCCCTCCCTGGATCTTCGTTCGCGAAGCCTAGCCACAACATATGTTTATTTCTCTCTTTAAATTTTTCCAAAGTTCTAAAAGTTTTATCCTGTAGAGAAGGCAAAATCTTTTTTTCATTTTTTTTTCTCTTTTGTCTGTCAACACAACCTTACATATTACTTTTGGAAATGCCAAGTTAAAATATTGTTCAGAGTGGACAAAATCCTGTTCATTAAGAAGCATGAAAGGATTTTGCTGAGGTGTGATCTTCCATCACTTTGTCACTGTGAAATTGTTTGCAGGTTCACAGCTGGACTATAACACCCCAAAAGTGCATTGCTAAGTGAAAGGAGAAGGCAAGTGACAATTACATAGAAAGTAATTTGGTTAGGAGAAAGCTGTCAACAATAAAGTAACATTTATATTATAAAAAAAGGAGGAAAAAAAAAAGAAAAAAAAATAGGAAAAAGAAGAGGCAGCAACTCTTACCTTCCTGAACTTTCTTTAATCTTCTACTGAGACAGCATCTCCTAGTGCTGGTCAAAATAAGAGATATTCATAGATCAGCTTGTAAACCAAAAATACTCAGCCACTCCAAGAAAGATGGAATGGTGATTATGGAAGGATTGCCTTAAGTTATACATTTTACTGAGGCTGAAGTGTCTATGTAAATAGTTGGTGAATAAGCATAAGTACTGTCAGCCTGCATGTCTAGTACTTTAAAGCCTGCATTCAATAAATATGTCACACAGCATAGTTAGAAATCTCATATTAATTGAGAGTGGTTATTTAGATGCACTCAGTAATTTATAACCTCCACTACTACAAGCAAAGAGGTATCCTATCTTAATTATATTGTCACTTGTTAACAAGATTATTGAGGTTGGTTGAGACAATATTCATTTGAAATATTAATGAAAAGGACTTTTTCAGGCTTTGTTGCCATATAGCATCTAGAGGTTATATTTTAACTGTGTGAAGGGGATATTCATCTGAAATATGGGGCATGTTAATATTCCATTAATTGTTGTACTAGCCACGTAGAGATTATGCTGTGTTATTACTGCTGACTCCAGCATTAATCCAAAGGGAGTTACAGCATTTTCTAGATGACAGGATGGTAATGAGCAGCAAAAGAAGGCAACACCTCATTCATGTGCTTTATTCAGGTTTTATTCTGTGCTCCTCATCTTTGCACCCAAGTGCCAAGTCCAGAGGACATGAGGCATGTTTTGGCTCTCAACTCCATCATAATGCAAAGATAATATACAGATTCATACATTTAGATCCATTTAATTCATTCAAATTTAAAGGGGTAGATAAGATGTAAATATTCCTCAGGTTCTAACCTATTTATGGGTCTTTTTGGGATCAGAAGGTACAGTTAACACCAATAAAGCTAATCCCTCTTTCCTCCTTGCGAATAAAGGAACTTTGAGTATATACCATTTATTTATTGAAGTGGCTGTGAAAGGAAAGGCTGATAAGACATCAGCAATGCTTAATATATTAAATCAGATTTTCAATACTTCCTACAAATAGTTCTATTCTTAGCCTTACTATATGTGCAAGCTTATTAGTGTTGTTTATGGAAGAACTGATGACCATATTCCTTGAAATACCACAGACTGATGTGGCTATTTCCAACAGCTAATCTCTTCTATGTATTTAACAAAGGCCACTGCCTTAGCAAGGCACAATTCCAGCACACACCTGTACATAAAACAGCTCTGGCCAACAGTGTGGACTTATTTTTTCTCTAGCCTTTCCACACAAAACCACCTTTGCAAAATAAGTTGGAATCTTCTCTATTTTCAGGCTTAACATCCATCAATTCAGCAATGAGCTGTAAGTTATGTAGTTTAATATCAATATACATAACCACATTTAATGGGTAGAAATAGCTGTATATTTGGGGTGTGTATTCAATATACCTAACCACATTTAATGGGTAGAAATAACTGTATATTTGGGGTGTGTATGTATGAAATCACAGAATCATGAAGGTTAGAGAAGACCTCTAAGATCATCAAGTCCAACTGACAACTTATCACCACCATGCCCAATAAAGCATGTCACAAAGTGTCATATCTATGTGGTTTTTTAACATATATATATATATATGTGTGTGTGTGTGTATATATATGTATACATATACATATATATACACACACACATATATACATATATATACTTATATACATATATATATACACACACATATATACATATACATATACATATATATATATACACACATATATATATATGTATATATACATCCTTGTGCCCCACCTCTTAGAATTTCCTTTTTCTCATCTGCTATTTACTGCTGGGAAGGATCATAGTACTTTATCATTATGCTTATGGAGTTCTGAGCAAAAGAAGTCTGAATTCTGGTCTTCTAGATGACATATGGCCTATTAGTAATGAATGTTATTAATGGCATTTTTTTAAGCTTCAGAATAAGTAGAATGTTAAATAAAGACATTAATTTTTCACATCTTAGTCTGGAAGGACAAAAAAGAACATGGATCCTAATCACATCATCTCAAAGAAATAGACTATAACTAGTGTTTAAAACATATATATATATCCAAACATAGAAACAATCCAAACTCCTCACATGCAGAGAAATACTTGTCTTGAGGTAAAAGAAGAAAATAGCTCCAGAACCCTACGCTCTTATAAGCATATGGCTTCTGATTTTTCTTCAATTTATAGATATATGTACACACACACATATATATATATATATATGCACACAGATATATATATAAACAACAGAGAATTCAACTGGAGCATACAGTCAGTTTGAATTCAGTTCACTTAGGCTGGAAACCAAAATGACACTTAGGTTGTTAGCTATTTGGGCACTGGGAATCTTTTTCTTTGTTAAAGATTTGATATAAAGACTACTAAGGCAGAACCATGCACTCCTTTTTTTCCCCTTCATTTGTTACTGTGAATGAATAATAAGAACAACAAAGTCTCAAAATACATTATTGATGTTTTCTCCCTCTTTCCCATCTGACCTTCTCAGAGCTTGACAGTACTCAGAGACCTCTCAAATGCATGGGCTTCATCCCATCAGCTAACCTGGATTTACTGGCAATGCTTACTTTGAATTCCTTGCTCTCTTCATGGGTCATTGAGTGCCTGCTGCTCATTTACACCACATTATTCATTTATGCTTTCTTCAAGTTGTCAATGTGCGGGAAAGAAAGTTTGTTTTAGGAAGTAGTCAATTAAAACAGCATCGTGCTTACAAAAAAAAATTTGTGTCAAACTGTTAACTCATTATTTTTTTAAATGTAGAACAAATATTAATTATACAGTTCCTTTCAATGTGTAGAAACCAAGAACTGGATTAACTCCTGAGGGTATCAAACTGCTTTCACAGAAGCACTGGTATCACAAGAGTTCACAATCACAAGCCATGTTTATAGCCTTTTTGAGATTGTTCTGTGGATCTGTTGAAGTTATGGGAATTGTTGAAGAGATTTTCTGCCAAATTCCTTTGGCTTCTCCATTTCTACTGGGATCTGGCTAGCTTTTGGCACTCCTATGGGACAATGAAGTATGGGATGAGGTGATTGCCTCATAACTTCCAGTCTTTCTAGGTTTTTTTGCTTTCATGGATGGTTTTGCGCCTCGCTTACTATAGTCAAGCTTGGACTAATAATTAGGGATAAAAGAATTTGTGGTATAACTTATGAGCTAAAGTGGATGTGAAGTCAGAAAAATATGTGTTTTACAGACTGATTTTGATATTTAATTAATCAGCTCATTCTCTATATGGTTTTTTTGGTTTTAAATGTGACCCTGTGTGTTCTTGTGCAGTCTTGATGCTATCCACCCATTAGTCTCTCCCCTCAAAAACTTCTGTGTGTGATGACTAACTTAACATAAGAAAGAAGTATAGATGTGTCAAAGATAATAGCACTGCTACAAACTGCAGGCACAACTGTCTGGTGTCTGCAGAAGAGGAGGTCTCTGTGGAAGGAAAGGAAGACAGACCTCAGTTGCTCTGAGAAAAGCATCTCACCTAGTCATGTCTAGTAATAGCACTGTGTCTTCTTCTGAATTAGGATGCAGTAGGGGTTATTATGGGAGAAAGGAAGAAGTAGGATGTTCAGAAGAAAGGACTCAACCTATAGGAAATCAAGTTTCATTCTTGCCTTTCAGGGGCAACTACTTTTATTTTTCTCTTCAATTCTCCATGCTTTAACTTCTTTAGAGCTTCATCAGCCTTCTAAGCTATATCCCACTCATATTATATTATATTATAGCCTGCAGATATGGGAATGTACTGTAAGAAATATCCAAAATACATCATTGATAAGATGCCTGAAGTATACAGAGTGATCAGTCTAATATTCTTGAATTATCAAAATCTTGGTAGCATGTCATCAGACCTTCACTAATCCCAACCCTTCTCTGGCTTCATTCCTTTCCACAATTGTGTAGTCACAAGGAGAAAACAGAACTGCAGCAGTAAAGAAGAAAATAATTGTAGGCTGCTATGCTGTGCTCCCCTTACTGAAAATGTCCTGGAAGTGTCAGTCTGTTTAGTTTATGGTGTGTTGAGATAAAGTCATAGTATGCTGAAAGAACAATAGGGCATGAGAGCACTGCACTGTTTTCTGACTCATCTGAAAGTTGATGTCATTATTCCGTGTTGGCCTGTTTATCTACAGTAGATAAATTCATCACTATGTGAATCAGTGTAAATAGGCTGATCATAACAATTCTTTAGTGCTTTTTTTTTTGTATTTTGTTTGTTTGCTTGGGGTTTTTTCTTTTTTTTTTCCTTCTCCAGAAATATTCTGATGATCAGTCTCTAAGAATTCAAGATTTTCCTAAAATATATAATTTGTTAGGTGTGAGGAAATATCATTACCTATGGTGCCCCAGCATTGTTCATCTTTGTCCTGAGAGAGAACAATTAAGGATATAAAACAGAGGTACAGGCAACATAAAGTAGCTTTAGGTAGCCCAAAACATGAATGAATTCTGAAAACCTATTTTTACACTAGCTTGTTGCTGCTGTGCTGTATTTCTGTCAGAATTTCAGTGGCAGCTGTAGAATAATTCCAGTAACTCTTGGTCAACAGCCTCCTGCCATGTAACTGATTTTATATATTGTTTTGCTTTTGTTCTTTATCACAGAATCATTAAGGTTGGAAGAGACCTCTAAGATCATCAAGTCCAACCATACCTAGCACTACCATGCCACTAAACCATGGTCCTAACTACCACATCTATACATTTCTAAAACACCTCTAGGGACAGTGACCCCACCACCTCCCTGGGCAGCCTGGGCTAATGTTTAACAACTCTTTCAATGAAGAAATTTTTCCTGTTATCCAATGTAAACCTTCCCTGGTGCAACCTGAGGCCAATTCCTCTTGTCTTCTCACTGTTAAGCTGGGAGAAGAGACCTACTCCCACCTCACTCCAACTCCTTTCAAACAGTTGTAGAGAGCAATAAGGTCTCCCCTGAATGAATACATATTCACTTTCCCCATGTATTCTCCTAAATTACTTAAGAGAAGAACATTCATGGAGGATGCAAAGTTTCTGTGAGTATTTGAAAAAAGATTCATTTTCAATTGCAATGAAGATTTTTCTGTCAGATATATGCACAGGCTTGAATTATAGGTGGACTACATTTTTGATCCAGTAATTCTATTAAAATCCTGTAAGTGTGAATTATCTCAGGACAATCCACTACAATCTAAACTGTGCTCCAAGTACTTAAAAACTGTTTAAAAAGAAAAATGCCAAGAAAATGAGTTATTAAAAATGTATATGACCTATTTATTTGCTTTTATACATAATCACAGTGCCTTGCACATGTTCTTGCCAACGAAGACACAATTTCAGGAACCAGGTTTTAAGATGAGCACTAAGACAAAACTTGAGACAAAATCATTACACTTAACAACATTGCCACCAAAATAGGTATTGCAACTGCAATGTTATATTATGATATTGCTGAGATTTACACTTGCTATTGCTCTTCTAAACACGGGAGCTATACCTTTACAAGTTTCCTGAAAGATAGTGCTCAGAAAAGGGCAACCAAATTTCAAAGTGAAATCATTTACAATCCTTCAGATGCAAAAAGTTTTACAAATGCAGTTATTTCTTATCAAGTTTTGTTGCTTGCATACTACAGAAGAGAGAAGGGAGATTGGAGAAAACAAAAAATCTTCTCATAAGATAAAACAGTGTGGGTTTTTTTCTACTGTAAAAAGATAGTTCTATCACATTTTGAAACAAGTGAAATAAAAAGTCACCAAACCCCATTTGCTTTCTAGGGCTTTGATAGCTGGAAAGAAGTCAAGGGAGTAATTTTTTGGTCTCAGTTCTCCACAGCAGTCAGAGCAGCAGTGATGTCCTGATCAGCATCACAGGGAAAGAGCCTCGAAATGTTCAAATTTGTGACCTTCTCAGCAGAATGCCATTAAGAAGCTCTTTGTTGCTTCAGGTTCTTTCCAGTTCATTTCTCCTTGGATATGAGCTTTTCATGGCATTTAATAGACTTGGTTCTAAATACAGAAGTCAGGTTACAGTTCAGCACCACATGGTCACTCTCTTGAAGGGATAATTGCTGAAGAAAGATGGTGATCCCTGTAGCACCAGATGATGAAATGGAGCTTCACCCTTCCCTAATGGAGTTGTTCCAGTCATAGCATTCAGTGCCTTGCACTTGGTTTATGTTCTCCCTGACTGGAGGTCTCTTCATGCTATAAAACCCACATCCCTAAAACGATTGTTCATCGATGCAATCATGAAGAAAAAAGTCAAGTATAAACACCACAGAACATTTCTTCCAGCTCAGTGACCCAACATTGGTTAACTGAACATAACTTGACAAGTCATGTTTTTGATGCTCAAACCAACTACTTGCCAGAAAATACAGTTCCACACAAAGCCCTCACAAAGTTGCTTTCTCCTTCAAATATGCAATTCCAGTCCTCAGGAACATTAAATATGCATATTTCAGCCCAAATAACTGCCAGAGGCATTGAACACGTTCCTGATGGAAAATGTTTTCAAAAAGATAATTTTTATACACAATTTTAGAGAGATTCTAAAAATAACAAATACCATCAGGAAATTATGCTCTGTTGAAAGAGAAGTTTGTCCATGGGTACTTCTGAGGAATTGTTCCATTCAATGTCACTGACTGGAACAATTGAGCTGCCCTTGTAGATGTAGAGGCAAGATTTCAGTTATGGTTTGCAGAAAAGGTTCAGAGATATGAAGGAAGAATAACTTTCCTGAAGAGATGGAGTATGAGAATCTCTCTGCAGACAGCTTAGATGATATATCCATTCAATTCCAAATGTTCATAGAATTCCAATGTGAGAGGCACATAGAATGTAATTAGGTACATTATGACAATTTTGTTACTATTCTTTTTTTTGTAGTATTTATGGATTGCAAAATCAATAGTAATAAATAATTTGGTTAGAAAAACACCTTTTAGGGGAACTTCAAAGCATTTAGTTATTTGCTGGGAGACCACTGTCTTGCACGTAAAGCTGATGTTCTGCAGGGGTCCAGTTTGCTAAATGCATGTCAAATTTCTAAGAGAAACAAAAAATATTGTTAGTGTTTCATCAAAAGATCCTGAAAAGCTGTTAATAATCCATATTATCATAGAATGTTTGGGTTGGAAGGAGCCTTTCAAGGTCATTAGTCCAAATCCCCTGCCATCAGCAGGGACATCTGCAACTAGAGCAGGTTGCTCAGAGCCCCAAACAACCTGACCTAGAATGGTTCCAGGCATGGGGCATCTAGCACCTCTCTGGGCAACCTGGGCTAGTGTTTCACCAATGTCTGATTTATCTTTCAACAACAATAAGCAAGTCATTGGAATGAATAAGGAATGCTCTTACTGTACAAAACGGTAGAATTTCAAATATATCAGTGGGTTATGTTTTCTTGTAATTGTATTAATTAATTGCCCATACACTAAAATTACTTTTAAATGCAGTATTGTAGCAGATATCAGATAATTACATTCTCAGTCTCATTGCCCTTGTGCTCTCATTTCTGCTTGGTGTTAGTGGGGGAAGAGAGGGAATGTTTAGTGAGGGAACACAGGAGCAAAGAGTTCATCTGTTATTAAGCAGCATTTGGAAATGGGACCATGAACTCTTCTGAGGTGTGGAATGCTAACTAAATATTGTTATAACAGTCCTGGGCTTTCTTTGAGATAGATATAACCTGAGGTTTACAAGAAATGAATAACATTTCAGAAAAGTGAGAAACTATGAAATTATTAACCCATTCACACTTTCTGTGTCTTCTGTTCCTGGTCACAGGTAGAAATGAGCCTTGCAGTGAGAAAAATCTATCAAGTACTTCTGCAAAATGACAGACAAGCTTTCAGTGTTTAGGCAGCTTTTCTTTGAAATATGGTAGAATATAAGCTCTGCATAGCATGCTTTTACATAACTTTCACAAGTAAACCAAAGATAGAAGTGATAAGTTCAAGTTTTAACTGAAATCTGAAAATTAATGCTTGGGATCATTAGCTAACTGGTGCATGTTTTGTAGGTGTAATGAAGTTATTGAGGCTAAATATACAACATCTCACTATGGATGTGTCAATGATTTCTTCTTTCTTTCTTTCTCTCTGGATCACTGCTATAGCATATAGATTTAGCCCTTCTGTTAAATAGTTCATACCAGAAAACACCTCAAATCTGGAAGACTTTTTGCCAACCCACAACCTGTGTTAAAAACAGTGGTCTCCAAGGAAAAGACTCAGTTTATGAGGCTGTTTCATTCCAGACACATCTTGCTTTAACATATCTTTTACACATTTATTTTCCATGGAAGCATGAGCGGAAAGAAATAATTAAATTTGAAGTATTTTTCATCGAATAACTTTGATTGAGAACTAATGGCAGAGACACATGGAACTGTATTGAGTAAGAACTTGTTTAGAAGGATCACATTTTGCATCCCTGTACCCACCTCCACACAACAGTTTTCCTATATATTTAGATTAAAAATTTGCATGATAACTTTAAACCAGTTGAGACTAATGAACTGAAAAGAGACATTTCCTCTTGTGAAATGAGAGTTAACTTTTAATATGCATCAGTTCTTAATTCACACTGACTTTCTCAACTCCAAACACAGGGATTTACAGACAGGACAGAAGATTAGAGTGTCCTTCCAAAAGGTCAAGTCTGTCTCCCTGGATAGCATGAAGAAATTAGTTGCCAACCACTCTTACTGTCTAAAGGGAGACTATTGTACTTCTAGGTGGCATCCACAAAGATAATTGGTGGTGGGAAAACTTCACATGCCTCATTCCAAACCATCATTAGATTCTTTGCATCCTCAGTTACTAATGAGTCACTAGAAATGGGTAAAACTGCTTGGAAATTATGCCTTGTGTTCAGCTGCTTGAAATTTTCCAGTGCTCCACTGAGAATATAAGAATATCAGTGATTGGGATGTGAAAGCATCTTAAAACAAATATAGACTGTTGTGGCCGTAAAAGTTAATGCAAAGATCATGCTCACTTTGGAAGCAGGTGTATTACTTTTTTTTATGTGATATATGACAGTAAATCAATCTCAGGACAGAAGGATTTCACCAACTATGTGCTTATCTAGTGATTTTACATGGATGAAGCTAAGGAAATCCTACTATTAGAGTTGAGAGTGTGATAATAATGATACAAAGTCAATAAAATGGCTTTATCATTAATTTCATTATTGATATCATTTTCCTTAAGCTTTACACTTAAAATAACCCAAACAACTCCCTCATGCTAAAGAATGACCACATCCATGTGAAAATCTTTTAAAACATGAAATCACAAGGCAGAATTCAGCTTCACAGTAAGAAAATGTGGAGGTACATGCTCTTAGGGCTGAAAATTCTATAAAAACTAAACTTAAATTCAGTGTTAACTGAAATTTGGGAGCAATGATATCATGCCAAAGAAAAGAAACTCACAAACTCAACACAGATCATTATTCTAATATCAGTGAATTTCAGTCATGAGGTCTAACTTATCTACAAATATCATGAAATCTCTATCAGGTTGAGCCTTGGGGCTTAGTCCTGTATGAACACCTCAATAGCCCAGTCCAAAACACCTTGTTCCAGTAAAGCTACTAGGAGAAGAAGTGCAGAAGGTTTGATTTTGCATTGTTGAAGCAAATGGCAATTTCCCCATTGAATGACATGGACAGACTCAGTACTGCTGTCTTGCATGTAAAAGATGTCTCCTAAACATCAAATGATGCTGTTGAGTCATTCCAAGTCAATGTATAACTTGGAATCCTTCATGACAGTAGCCATGGAAGGTTGGGAGAGATGAGGTAGAGGAGCCTTCCAAAGAAAATCACAATGTACAAGGTGAAATTCCTGCAGATAAACACACAGCAGACAAAGAGACCTTTGACTAACAATTATCCTCCATGCTTTAGTCTGAATTCTGTCCTAAAGACCAAAAGAGAGGGAAGAAGTCAGGCAACCTGTGTTGGACAAGCAGTGCTTTCTCAACAAGCTAATCTCAGGAAAGAGGGGAAAAAAAAGAGCAGCCGTGAATAAAAAGATGGATATTTTAAATCTCTTGGGCAAAACAGCATTTTAACCTTCTCCAAACACTGGTCCATCTGTTGGAAGACCATCAGTGTCACCAACATCCTGATTTTTCTTTCAGATTTGATACTGGTTTGGTATTTTGGAATAAACTATATTAAAAAAATCTCTCTAATATAGTCGAAATACATCTTCCACCCCCAACTTCCTGGAGGAAGCAAAGGATGCAAAAAGCAAAACTTTAACAAATGCCAAAATCCACTTTACTGAATCAGACTCTGTGTGAAATCCCAATGAAATGAGGGGATTCGAGGGGATCTTATAGCAGTTTTCCAGTACCTAAAGGGGGATTATAAAATAGGAGGGGAGAAACATTTTAGGTGATCTGATTGTAATAGGACAATGGGGAATGGTTATAAGATGAAGGAGGGGAAATATAGATTGGAGATTAGAAGGAAGTTCTTTACACAGAGGGTGGTTAGGCACTGAAACAGGTTGCCCCGAGAGATTGTGGCTGCCCCATCCCTGGCAGTGTTCAAGGTCAGGCTGGATGTGGCCCTGGGCAACCTGATCTACTGTGTGGCATCCCTGCCCATGGCAGGGGGGCTGGAACTAGATGATCTTTAAGGTCCCTTCCAATCTGGCCATTCTATGAATCTATGAAACTGCTGAAGTGCTTTTGAATAGAAAAGGGACATTTTGGAAAGCAGGGATTGCTATTGTGGTAGAAGATTAATGAATAGTAAATGTTGTTGTGGGGTACGTAAAAAAGGAAGTTTTTATTTCCCAACATTCATTCCCCTACTTCTACCCCTCAACTGGGTTGTTTGTTTTTGAAGTAGGGGTGGGGACTTGGGGGACTTTACCGCCCTTCCCCTGGCAGACTGGCACAAAAGCCACACAGAACTAACCCCATCATCTTCTCCAGTGTCAGCAGCCACAACTGTGTGGGCGTGCCACACGTCTTGGCTCTGCACAAGCAGGGCAGACCGATGCCAGGAGCAGTTCCCCAGTGGCAGAGCCAGCAGCCCTGGTGCCAANGCAGTTCCGACATAGCCCCGCGCAGCTCCAGCATGGAAATGTGCAGGGCAAGTGATTCGCCTGGATGTACGTCACGTGCATGACATGATGAACTCTTTAAAATCTTGTGTGTTGGCATAGATCTCTCTCTTTATTGGCAATTCAGGGAGAGGGAAGATCCTCCATCTTGATCCGGAGCAATGCCGCGTGGTCTCTCTTCATTCTAACTCCATCCATCCCATCCCTCCAGCACCTCATTCACCATCTACTATCCCAGTTTACCTCAGCCCATTGCTTCTCCATTTCACCACATCTGTTCTTTATTTTGCAGGGGGGGGTGGGGGGTGGGGGGGTGTTGGTGGTGAACCATGTTTCCTGATTCTGTATTCACTGTTTTCCTTTGTGAAAATTATTCTTTATCACTTCTGCCCCTGGTGTGTGTGTGTGGTTTGTTCTATTTCCTTCCTTTTCTGTGGGATGAGGGAGGCTTCTTATTTGGGTTTTCCTTAATAATTGTCCTCAAACCAGGAGAAATGTTCGTAAGCATCACCTGAGGATGAGTTAGGTATGTTAGCATTTTAAGTCAAATCCAGTTTAATATACTCACAACAGTAGTTCTGCTGTTGTTCATTCCTTGAAAAGATTAATGGAATATTTCCCCTTAAGTGGCTCTGATCCTCAGTGTGGGATATACATTTTCAGTTGCATTCAGCTCTTAGTCCATCAGCCCTTCCATCAGTGTAGTTATTGAGATGTGTTGAAAATACAACTGTTTGCTACAGTTATGGTCCAAAGCACCACAGAGCACCTAAAGTAAGATGTAGAGCAAAACAGCCAAAGGCAAAAAGTAACTATATTTTAGATCAATCCTGTAAAAGCCTTTCTGTAAAAGCTTGGTTGAAACTGTGAACTGAGAACACACTGACCCCCATGAGAAGCTCTGGATATTTTGCAGAACTAGCCATGGAAGATTTTGTTGGATTAATTTAGTCTGAAGGCAGTTGTGTGTGGAGGAGTACAGGCAAGTCTTGACTTCTGTTCCAGTCTGAAATAAAAAATTATCTTCAGGCAGTTTCATAATAAGAAAATTAGCATTGGAAAATAATATTTTTTAGTTTTGCACGACTGAGCAGATTATTTTTGATTGCTGTTGGCCTCAGTTACATGCATGCTCTTTGTAAAATAATTTGCTAATCTTTAGGTTTGGAAAGCACAGCAATGATTGTTTTGCTTGTGAAAACAAGATCTGTTTTGTTTCTTTCCACTCCTCAAACTCCTTTTCATCTTTGCCTGAGCTGTTTCTTTGTGTCCTCCCTACAGAAAAGTTAAGTCAACCACAGATGTGCCAGTCCAGTTTCAAATACATGCTTGTGAAATACCTCTATTTGCAGGTGAACAAGAATTTGTCACTCACACTTCGGAATGGTGCCTCCTCAGCAGGCATTTTGCACATGAGGAAAAACAAGCACAGTATGAGCTGATCATTACTAATTTTGATAATTTCAATTAATTTTGTTGGTTTTGGTGATCAAAAAAATATCTGATTGCATGTTGAATTTGAAGAAATTAAGCAAAAGAAATGGTGTCTTCCTTCATTACTGCTGACCAGGGATAATGCAAATTAAAATATATATATTTCACAGTATCACAGTATGTTAGGGGTTGGAAGGGACCTAGAAAAATCATCTAGTCCAATCCCCCTGCCAGAGCAGGATCACCTGGACGAGGTCACACAGGAATGTGTCCAGGCAGCTCTGCAATGGCTCCAGACAAGGAGACTCCACAGCCTCCTGGGCAGCCTGGGCCAGTGCTCTGGCACCTGCACTGGAAAGAAGTTCCTCCTCATGTTAATACATGACTTGTGAATAGAATACCTAGAATGCACTTTCTAAGACTACTGTAAATCCAGATTATATTAATTCACACCAACTTTGGTATTAATTAGGTCTACATGAAAAAGGAACAGAGTTGATTAGTTTATTAAGAGGCTGGAGAGAGGTGGGCCCATGTCAACCTCCTGAAGTTCAACAAGACCAAGTGCAAGGTCCTGCATGTGGGTCAGGGCAATCCTAAGCACTCATATAGGCTGGGCAGTGAGTGGCTTGAGAGCAGCCCTGAGGAAAAGGACTTGGAGGTGCTGGTGGATGAGAAGCTCAACATGAGTCACCAGTGTGCACTTGCAGCCCAGAAAGCCAACTGTGTCCTGGGCTGCATCAAGAGAAGTGTGGCCAGCAGGTTGAGGGAAGTGATTCTTCCCCTCTACTCCACTCTGGTGAGACAACACCTGGAGTACTGCATCCAGTTCTGGAGCCCCCAGTATAAGAAAGATATGGATGTGCTTGAAGGTGTCGGGAGGAGGGCTACGAGGATGATCAGAGGATTTGGAGCACCTCTCCTATGAAGATAGGCTGAGACAGTTGGGATTGTTTAGTTTGGAGAAGGAAGGCTCAAAGGAGACTTTATTGTGGCTTTCCAGTATCTGCAGGGGCTACAAGAGGGCTGGGAAAGGACTTTTTAGGATGTCAGGTAGCAACAGGACTAGGGGTATGAGTAAAATCTTGAGGAGGGGAGATTTAGGTTGGATGTCAGGAAGAAGTTCTTCGCCATGAGGGTGGTGAGACACAGGCCCAGGTTGCCCAGAGAGGTGGTGGCAGCCCCAGCCCTGGAAGTTTTGAATGCCAGGATAGATGGGGCTATGAGCAACCTGATCTAGGGAGAGTTATCCGTGCCCATGGCAGAGGGGTTGGAACTAGATGATCTTTAAGGTCCCTTCCAACCCTGACAATTCTATGATTATCATCACAAATACTGAAATGGATTGGGTTGAGATATTTACATTTAAGTGTGTGAGTACAATCAGAAGCTCAGATTTCATTTTCCAGCCATCTGACTGTGTAACTTGACTACATGACCCAAACACAACCACAACTACTCCCCAGCCACCGAGCTATTTATGAGTCAATGCATATTAATCCAGTGGAGTGTTTTCTTTCTCTTGCTGTTACAGAAATGCAAGAGAAGGTCTGATTTACACACAGTCTTTGGCAAGTAGAGAGGTAGAGCAGTAGTAAGCAAAATAACACTATTTCCTTTTTCTAATACATTTGTAAACTAATCAAGCTCTATATAGTATAGTAAGCTTTAGATCTATGCTCAGAAATTCCTGGCTACAATAACCAGATGGCATAGAGCAGAAACAAATATATATACTATACTTTTTTCATGGAGTATTTAATATAACCATTGCAAAACCTGGCCCAGGTGTTTGAATAAGCAATAAAAACTAAAAAAATTGTGGAAAATAATCAAACTATGACAGCTACTAATGGAAAATACTTCAGGGTCTGTCACTTCATTATTGAAGCATATGTATTAAAATATATATGCACATATATGGTCCATACAATCTATGAGAAAAAAAGATGCAGAACACCAGCAGTAAGTGACTGCTGTGGTTGCACAAAATAGATGTGCTCATCTTTGGTCTCCATGTGGAGCCCAAACCTCTTTTCCTAGCTAAGATGATGCTATGTGTCAGTTACTGATTTCAATAAAGTTTAATTCTAGAACTTTTTAATAGAATTAAAATAGTAAGCCATAAATCTTATGTGTTCTGTTATTGTATACACTTCTTTTCTTCTTTCTCTCCTCAGATTCAATACTAAAATGTTGTGTGCTGCCAGGGGAAAGTGATCTGAATTGCCTAATGACTCGAATCTGTGCTAACTGAAACATAAATAAATGGACTACTAGAAGTTTTCAGTTCCTTCACTCCCATATCACCCAGGTGAGCATGTCTATATTGCCACTAACTCATGTTGGTTCATATACTCAGGTACACTGCTCTTTTTTCATGAAAGATACATTTTTGGCCATTTTCAAATGAGGATGGTGTACTACAGCAATTCTTTTACTTGCATTGAGAGAGAAGAGTGTTTTACCCTAGTTACATTATTTATGTGCACGTGTCATGGTGTTGTGTTTACTCACTCTTAAAAGAACCACAAAGTACAGGGTAATGCAGAAGAGAATGATTATACTTTCCTAATTCCATTTCACAGCCTTCATCTTGTAACTTCCATGTCTGTGTTCAGCTCTGTTTTGGATAACAGCCTACACCAGATTTACATCATTTCTATCTCTTCCCTTTTATAACTGCAGGGAGCCTGAATCTAGCTGTGATGCTTTGGTGTTGGTGCTGAACTGCATCTTGAAGTGACCTCAGGTCACGTAATGTAAAGAGTTAAAAAGAGTTTTGTGAAGATGAATTTGACTGAAAGACAAAAAAAAAACCCCAATCACATAAGGTTACTTTGCCTCTCCAAAGGCTGAACAGAAGATTAAATACCACACCTCAGGCTTAATTCACACTATAAATAAAGGGAAGTCTATATAAATGGCATTGTCTTGTGCCTAAAAGGAATTCACTCTAAAGAAAATACAGCTGAAGTTTTTACTGCACTGCCAATATCCACTGACTGTCCTTACTTGTGTTTAGACTCTACTAAATCACTTACAAGACCTATAGTATTTGGGAGGGTGCCTACTATCCTACTGCTCCCAGTTACATGAGTGCCAATGGAAGTTGGAGTGGATGATGAACTCCTGGCTTATATTGACATCAGGTAGCTCTGAGATCTCACCAGGATGGGGCTGTGGAAACTTGCCCCCCTCTCTCATCTAAGTCTACCCCTCTCATTTCCATTAATATAAATTTCATTCTAGGATCCTCCATGCTTTAATATTTTCCTTTTTTTAAAAAAATTTGAATTTATATACATCTCAGAAAATGACATTTTTCTCACGTGCAACAAATAAAAACTGTATCTACATAACTATGCACAACTGCTTAGTGCAACCACCACTACTCAACAGTGAAAAAAACCTCTCTGCAAGGGAACCCCACAAGGTCCATTTGTGGCATTTGGTCCTCCTTTAGCTTAAACAAATATCTGCCAAATCTTAGAGTGTCTACAGCCTTAATTTCCTCCCTAGAGATGAGAATTCAGTGATTTCAAGTGACTGAGCAGAATAGACAGTTGGAACTGGGAAAGGCTGAACTCCACATTCACTTTTTCTATGATATTGATATGGCCTTTTGGACTAAATTTTGCTCACTTTTTCTTGGCTATGAGGTGGAGAAAGAGACATAAAATAGTGCCCTCCCATGTCATCAGCCTTGAGATGAACAAAGCATGGCTGACAAAATCATCCTCTCCCTATATTTCTGATTTGAACAGGATGATATTCTCCCTTCCTTGCCTTTCTCTGGTATACACCCACTGGTGCTATGGAAATGGTGTCCGATAGGTGTTAGCTTACCTCATGTGATAAAGAACATATGGAAATGATATCTCTTTTATCCCCAGATAACTGACCTTACCTGTGCCAGGTTAATTTATGGAACAAAGCTCTCTTATCAACTCTCCAACTATCTTCCTCAATTTTGCCTTTTGGGAAAAGTAAGTAAACACATGAATAGGTTATTAGAAATAACAGCAGTAATAACAGTAATTCCATTCAGAAGATTATTAGGCAGAATTAAATACTTAGGAAGCACTTAGAGAGTGAAACAAACTAAGTAAGTGCTAAGCATTTGAATTCAAAGGATTTTGTGGGTGGTTTTATTTGGCAATGCTAAAAAAAAAATAATACTGCTTATTTTATTTATCAAAATGTTGAAATCTCTTTATCAAGGTTTTATAGATTGTTTTAAAATCTGGATTTAGTTTTATGAGCTAAGACATTGTGTCACTTGGCTTCCCTGTGTCACTTGACTTCTCTGTGAGGATTTCTCGCACACGCCAGGAATAGCTGTTATTTGTCTTAGAAGCAGACCTATTGCCCCAGAGCAAAGGTTAATGAGGTGGGTATGCATCAAAAGGAGGATAAATCTGACATAAACCATGTAAGAAACACTGTAGTGGAAGGATTCATTTGCAATAAGATCTTTTAACATCCAAAGGAAATAACATATATACTGCAAGCAAGGCATTTTTCAGTAAAATTCTGATTTCAATTGAAGTGTAAGTGAAATCTTTCAGACTCAATGCAGTTTCATATCCAAACACTTCAAAACAATGTTTTAGGTTTGGCTTTGGTTTAAGAAAAAGAACATTTTGGACAAGTTTATATTCACTATAAAAATACAATCAACTAATTTACATCTCCCACTTGAAGAAAAACTATATTTATAACTTTACACTCTATGGTACATACCAAGACATCCTGAGAACTGTTTCTAATCTAACTCTTCAGAGGATCATAGAATCACAGAATAATAGAATTGTAGAATAATTGAATCATAGAAGTATTATGGTTGGAAAAGACCTCTGAGATCATCTAGTCCAACCATCCACCCAACACTCCCACGCTCTCCATTTAACCATGTCGCCAAGTGCCACATTTTTTGAACACTTCCATGGATGATGATTCCACACCTCCCTGGGCAGCCTGTTCCAATGCTTGATAACCCTCTTGGTAAAGAAATTCTTCCTAATATCCAATCTGAACCACCCCTGTCACAACTTGAAGCCATTTCCTCTAGTCCTATCACTTATTAACTGCACTAAGAGACTGATTCCTGTATTAATAGGTGTTAAGACTTTTCCTGTTAGGGAATCTGTGGTTTACTGAGCTTGTGTCTTTACTGGCAAATGCTGTGGGCCAGAAAAAGGTGAGTGAAACAAGTACTGAGTAGTCTAGCTACAAGTTAGATCTAGCTACAAGTCCAGCTAAAGGCTGGACTTGATGATCTTCAAAGTCTCTTCCAGCTGTAACTGTTCTACGATTCTAAGTCGTGGCT